>JARCFY010000006.1:85622500-86047500 GCA_029233225.1 Lepidodactylus listeri | reverse complement strand
ATGCAGATTCTCGGTTTGCTGCCCACAATTGGAAAAGAAACCTTTAGACATTTATCTGCTATTTCAACATATTTATTGCTTTACAACTGTTGACCGTATAACCTTAGCCTGTTATTCAGTTCTGACTTTGCATACCTTAAAACATCATCATGTTACATGTTAATTTGCTGTTAAGTCCCTGTCTATAAGTTTGAATCTCACCTACCATTCCAATGTATTTTAAAAAGTGTGCCTTGCACACAAAAGCTCATACCTTGAATAAACCTTTGTTGGACTTAAAGGTGCCACGGGACTCTAAATTTGTTCTCCTGCTTCAGACCAACACAGCTGACCACCTGGATCTAAGCAGACTCACAGTTAGAGGTACATCGGAAGAACTCAACCGGTGCTTGTTTACTTGGTCCTGCAGGGGACTGATTGGTGGGGGGAGGCACTTTCAGTTTCCCTCCTGCTCCATTTTTGGCAGCAGCCAGGTACATGAAGCCAGAGAAAAGGGGCAAAAAGTCCCCTCACCACCACCATGTTCACCAGTGCAAACTGGGCACTCTCTCGCAGCACCAAGCGAATGAGCACTGTTTAAGGTGAGTTCCCCTGACATACATCTCTGACTGCGAGCCCAGTCATGCACCCATGACCTATGTTTGCCATATTGTGTATTAGGTCCATAATTGCAATACTAATGAAGTTGTTGTTGTTGCTCAGTCACACAGTCAAGTCCGACTCTTCATGACCTCATGGACCACGTCCCACCAGGGACTTCTGTCATGCTCCAGAGTTTGCTTAATTTCATGTTCGTTGCATCAATAATACTGTCCAACCATCTCATCCTTTGCCGTCCCCTTCTTCTTTTACCTTCAATCTTTCCCAGCATCAGGGTCTTCTCCAGTAAGTGCTCCCTTCTCATTTGGTGGCCAAAGCATCTGAGCTTCACTTTCAGTATCTGGCCTTCCAGGGAACAGTCAGGGTTGGTTTATTTTAGGATTGACCGATTTGATCTCCTTGCAGCCCACGAACTCTGTACTTCTGTAATGAAGTACAGAAAGCATTTTATGGTAGACAGTATCTACACAAGGGGGGCAAAAGACTCCTGAAATTCCTCCTCCACACCATGGAGTCCCAGCATAGTCTAGGAGACAAAGTGCTGGACTAAGATCTGGAAGACTCATGTTCAGACTGAAGCCACTCTACCACAGAAGTTCTTTAAGTGACCTTGAGACAGTCACTCAATCTCAACCTATCCTAACTCACAGGGTCGTTCTTGTAAGGATAAACTGGAGGAGGAGAAAACAGTATTGTAAGCTGCTTTGGGTCCCCCACTGGGGAGAAAAGCAGGTTTAATTATCTCAGTGCCACAGAATTAATTTTTGTGGCTGCAGAATGTAAGGAATCTAGTGCAGCATTCTAGGCAGGCTAACCTCATCTGTGGCACCTCACAGATGAGAAGGAAGAGAAATTGAAAGGCAAATTTAACAAAAGCATTTCTGCAATGCACCTCCACTAAGATGTAACGGAGGAACCCTGCTCACCTGCAGTTATGTTCCTTTCTTAAATCATGCTGATAGGTGGAAGCATCCTGTTGATCAATAGCCCAATAGTAAGAACATCATATTATCATCCGTTTGCAATGAAGTTACAGAATCTGACAGTGGTGGGCCATGAGATCAAGGCCAACGTGGCTCCATATATCTAAGCCTCAAAAGTACCCAAATCATGTTTCCCCCTTTTTTTACAAGGTTATAGCATTCTACTACTCTTAGTAAAATAGGAGGCATATCAAAGATTTTATAGCATGACCTTAACCCCTTCACTTCTTGTTCAGTTTATTTTCATCCACTCACCTGTGGGAAATAGAGCTGACTGATGTTCCAACCACTGCCAAGGGAATGTTCACATTATGTATACTTTCGTGGAAGGAAAGTGTTTGGTCCAGGTTGACCAATGTCTGGTCAGATGGGCTTGCTATGTAAGGCTGGGAAAGGATAGTAAAGAACTGAACACATGAGGTTGCCTCATATCAAATCAGACTATTGGTTTATCAAGGCTAGTGTTGTCCTCTCTGACTGGCAGCAGCCCGAGAGGGTCTCAGGTTGAGGTCTTTCACATCACCACTACCTGATCCTTTTAGCTGGAGACTGAACCTGGGGATTTCTGCATGCAAAGCAGATGTTCTACCACTGAGGTGCAGCCCCTCCCCAACTGCCTAGCTGCTATATGGACTGAACTGAAGTCAAGGCCAGTTCACTGTGCTTTGTTGCCCAAACAAGCTACCCCTATTGCTTCCCTCCCATACCAACTCCATCCAGGTGACAACCATCGAAATTCATGCTGCTGGTAGCCGGGAGTGAGCCAAGCCCATGAAGAACATCTGTGTCCACTGGCCTGTCCAAAGCGTTGCTCTGCTGGCTTGGCCACAGAACCAGGACTGAATGAAGGTCAGGAATTGAGAGGCTACCACCTCCACGTACTATTTCTCATCTTCTGTCTGATTCTCTTGATCTATACTTACTGGGATGAGAACTTCGTAGGACATATATCTGATAAATAGGAAGAGAGAAGAAAGATGATACAGAAAGGTTTTCTGTCTTAGGAAGATTCTTTTCCAAAGTCTCTGTGAGCCAGTTTGGTGTAGTGGTTAGGAGAGCTGACTCTAATTTGGGAGAACCAGGTTTGATTCCCCACTCCTCCATGTACAGCTGCTGGTGTGACCTTGGGCCAGTTACAAGTTATTTCAGAGCTGTTCTGTCCAGAGCAGTCCTCGAGAGAGCTCTCTCAGCCCCACCTACCTCACTGGGTGTCTGTTGTGGGGAGAGGAAGGGAAAGGAGATTGTAAGCCGCTCTGAGACTCCTTCGGGCAGTGAAGGGTGGAGTATAAATCCAGTCTCTTCTTGTACTACTTCACTTTTCTTTTCCAAATATTCACCTCACAATATGAGAAATCATGAACTGATACTTCCTGCTGTAACGCAGTGAACATCAGTGAACTCTGAAAACAAGTTATACAGCTTACTGAGGATACAGTTCCTTAACACTGTCCAGTACTATATTAACAATTCACCAATAGAAATTTATTTCATTCTCTGGGGCAATTATTAGCACACTTTTCCCTAGAAGCTGTAGTAAAACAAGCAAAGCAATTGTCCTTTAGGTTTTTTTAATTATTTGATTTTAATTCATTTGCACAATGCCTTTCTTTCAAACGGGGACCCAAAGTGGCTTACATCATTCTCCTGTCCCCCATTTTATCCTCACAACAAGCCTGTGAGGTAGGTTAGGCTGAGAGAGTGTGATTGTCCCATGGTCACCCAGCAAGCTTCGATGGCACAAATGAGGATTCAAACCCAGATCTCCCAAATATTAACCCAACACTCTTAACCACTACACTACAGCGATTATGTGATACAACTCTGAAAAGAGGACTTTAGAAAGCATAAGATTATTTTATTGGAGGAGAGGTTAGATGAAAATGTTCTTAATTTATTTTCACATGTTTGCTCAGACCATATTGCAGAGACACAAGGGCATGTAACTTGGAAATCTTGATTGGCATTTTATGCCAGTGCTGAAAAGGTCAGTTCTACTTTTGTCTGAAAATCCACATGGCTTGAAACTATACACACAGTGGTCTTGATCGTGGTCTACTGGACTGGATATGGTCTACGGGACTGGATACGGCAAGGGTGGTATCTGAACACCTCTCCTCAATATGCAAAGGAAGGGAAACTCCTACAGATCACCTGTGCTTTGGAAGAGTGGAAGGCTAGCAACTATCCATATGTTTCTTTTGTATCATTTTTACTATTAACCAGGGCTCTGAGCTGGCTTTTTATCTTTAGCCTCAGCTGACTATTAACAAGAAGGCAGCCAACTAATAGTCATCATTACCAGTCTTTAAAAGAAGGTACCTGGTTAGAAAAATTCCTGGTGATGCTAAGCCTCTACTAAGCATATCAAGACCAACTCACATAGCTACATATTCAAGCAGAGAATGATGTAGAGAGGCAGAATGACATCACCAGGGTTTTAAATTTTTTAGCCCCACCTCGAACAAAATATATTGTCTCCCCAGCTTCATACTTGTCAAAACTGGATATTCCATCTCATCGAAGGACCTTTTCTAAGGCCCATTGTAATATTTTTCCCTCAGAAGTGATACGGGTCCACTACAGAAAGACACCAATGGCTGAGCGTGTTTGCCTGTGCAGTACTGGAGAAGTGGATATGATCACACATATTCTACTTAGTTGTAGATTACAATGAAATATGAGCTAGATTTATTCAGCCTATACAGGAAAGATTTTCAGGTTTCTCAAATATTGTAATAAGCAATATGCTATCAGATTGTAACCCAGAGATCACGTTGGCATGTGCCAAATTTTTAGCAGCAGCCTACAGAATTCATAGACAGTATGTAAAGGTGTGATACAGATATAGATTGTATGATATTTCATTTTAATTATTTGTAAATGGTTCAGTTTTGTTCTGTTTTTACATTAGTATCCAAATTTTCAGTTTTTGATATGTCTCAACTGTTTTGTGCTGGTTATGAACTGCAATAAAGCAATGATGATGATATTTATCTATATCTCACTGAAGAAAATATTACCCAAAATGTCTTGCATTTTTAGCCTAGAGCCTCTTTAGTCTTTTAATATGCGTAGACAAGGACTGCAATATAAAATGGCTCTTGGATTCAGCCAAGTTTGCAAAAACAAAGGCTTCTGAATTGTTACCTGTTTCACAACTCATGTGCCTCACAATGCATTTCATTTTCTTAAATGGACAATGCACTTCTCTCCCTGAAAAGGTTCAGCAATCCCATCTTATTTTGGCATAGGCATACTTAATTGTAATAAATCGAGCGGAATGCAACATTCACAATCATTTCAGTTTTATTACGTACTGGGCATGTCCTGCAACAAATGTTTCTAGTAGCCAGTAATGTATCTTGTTTTTCATTACCATTCATAGAAGAAAAGAAAGAAAGAAAGAAAGAAAGAAAGAAAGAAAGAAAGAAAGAAAGAAAGAAAGAAAGAAAGAAAGAAAGAAAGACCTCTACAAGTAGCAGTACTTGTTCTGTGTGGCCAGTATATCATAATCATATAGCTGTGTGTATCTTTATAATTACAGTTTGAAAGTGCATTGCATTCAGTTATATATAGTAGAAGTACAAGCATAAATCACTGATAGTGTCCCTTACTCAAATACAAACATATATTCAGCTAAGTATATACTTTTCGTATCTTTTCACTTCAGCAAGTCCAACAAAAGCACTGCCATAACTCATCTGAAGCACAGGTGGATAAAAATACGTTTTTCATACAGTATTACAACTAGAAGTTGGCCTTGACTTTTCTGCTTCATTTGCCATGCTGGACACTACTGAAGCATACTGTGAGCTATTCAACAGTGGTATCCGTTCACTACTTTTAGGTCTACCTCATATCTTACAGCAAATACTGTGAGACCTTTGAGCTCAGCCCCACCACCCCAAAAGCTCTAAGACATTCTTACCCATCTAGAATCAGAAGCACCTTTGTCAATAGATTGTAAAGACAAGATTCATAAAGCATCTTGCTCATATAAGCCTCATCAGTTATTAAATACCTTGTTATTGCAATATTTTTGAGTAATGACATTTTTATCCATCTCCATTCAAGCCAAATTACGTGCTAAAAATCTCATTTTTAATTAAGGTTGATACCTGCCCCCTCAGCCCTTGAGGGAAAAGGTGGGGTATGAAATCAAGATTTACACTAAAGAAACAGTTCAGTCCACGATAAAAATAATCAGATGGCAAAAGTGTTATCTAACTGCTGTGAAGCAATTTGTCTAAAGGGTATCAGATATAAACCTTGACTGGTATCACCTGTGTGACAGTCAAGAAGATAATGGAACAAAGATCATCTTCGGCTCACACCAAGTAGTTTTAACATTTTCCAAACACTTTGATTTTAAAAGTGTGGCTTGACAATAAACTCTTAATGTTATTAGTACAATATTTTCCTTTGTTAACTAACACCCACAGGTTGAAGCATCATTATATCTGGGGCCAGCTTCTCTCCCATATAGATAATCCTAATCATTTGAGCAGCAGACACAAGCATTGTTTTACTTGGATACAGCTGTGGATATGATGTCTGTAATTAATTGTTCACTCAAAAAATGCAATTCTGTGGTGCACTTGATGATTTAAGTATACAACAGCTTTAGTTTTCTGAGACGACTAAAAATAGTGATTTTAATTTATTCCTGCTGCCTACAATTACCCACAACCATATATTTTTAAATATTTCCAGCCTATAAAAATTACTAATTTTTGCCACTTGTGTTTATCTGCCTTTAGACTTTGATTTGGATAAATTAAGCTCTCAAGTGTTCCTTGCCTTATGAAACTCTGCATGTTGTACACTTCAACACAAATAAATGACTTCTACCATTAGAGGTTTAAATAATGTAATGTATTTCATTCTCAGCCTGAAGCGGGATTCCAATGAAGTTGCTAATGCACGTAATGATTAAGTGTAACTCAAATACTAACTGTGTTGTTGAAAACATGACAGGCAATAATTTGGTCTATTATATTCTGCCATTTAATTGCCTAGTACACACATTCTCTGACACGTTATGAAGCAATGATTTACAATTATTCAAGCTGCAAAGGTCAGAAAGTGACATTATAATCATCTACACAGAGATCCCTTCTAATGCACAAAAAAATAGGTAACACCACACAAAAATAGTTTTACTGAAAGTTTCAGCTTTCTCTTTAAACTGTTTCCTAACCACAGAACAAACAGTTCACAGTAAGGCACACGTGAAAATGAGATGCACAGTTCTCTCTCTTCCTACGGACACATTTAAGAATGCATCTGCTTTGTTCTCTACAAGCAAGACTTCACAAGTGCAAGTTAGTGATCTGTTGAAGAAGTTACCATGCTTAAATATTCTGGAACTAATTTGAAAAGGAGAAGGAAAGGTATCATATACCTACTGTGTTCCTTATTTATTTTTTTGTATTTATTTATTAATTTAAATTTATATCCCGCCTAACCAACATAGTGGCTCTAGGCGGCTGTGAAAAAAGAGACACCCCCCCCCCCCCGGTATTAACACACATTAAAAGGAGCAATATAGATACTTGGGTTGCAAATATTTCGGGACTCCCATCTTTGCTTCAGAAGATTTTTAACCCGTTCATTGTGACACTGCTCTCAAGAACACTAGCATACCATAAAGATGAAGCTTCAATTTAACTTTAGATACCTGCCAAGCTTTTCTCCAAATTCAGAATGACTCTTGTTTGAAACAACAAATATAATATTACAGAAGGCCATCACCACACATTGGCAAAACAACCAGGGGCAAACATTAAAAGAAGTTTGAAAACATTTCAGTAAATGATGTCTGGGAAAAACATAAAAATGCCCCCCAAAAGACACACGTGTATACTAATTATTTGAAAGCCCTTGAGTGGCTAAAAAATGGAGGCACTATGTACTGCAAAATGTACTTTGAAATCTGAACAGCAGTAAAGATTATATGTTAATATTCTAACAAAGGTATGTTTTTGAAGTTATTGCAAGAATGTATAAGAGAATCTCTGAGCAGGACTGTCAGCATTAACACAGGACACTACCCCATGACTTAGGAAATAAAAAACAAAGGATATAGCTTAAGTTGTTAGTTGTGTGTGTTTTCTTAAACCTGTATTTCCAAAAAACATGGGAAATAGAAATTTTTAATTTATATGTTTCTTATAAATTCTGATCAAAATCTCAAGTGCTGAACAATTTGTTTTTCACATACCTGAGGCATAAAAATTCAAAAGTGCACAATAAGCCTTTTCGGTACATTCCACTGTGCAAGTTTAAAAGGAAAAACGTAAACGCTGGGAAACCAGTTAGATTTGCTAATCTAACTTCATGTCATGAACAACTTCATAGCCAGACTTCTGAAAATTAAATTTAAATAGGTAGCAGTTGGATACTCGCTGAAAACAGATCCCTTCTCAAAGAAGGGATGCATTTCCCATTCATGAACATAACGCAAAGGAAAACAATCACCACACATATGCCAATAAGGAAATGAGTAGCAGACGGTTTATTTCAAATGCTGGAAGATCAGCAGCTTCCAATTTCTATTGCAGAGTATTTCTACTGTGCAGCTGGAAAAAATTAAACTTAGATTTGAAACAATAAAAGCAACATGCAAAAACACTGCTGTCTTTTTCTCCTCTGTGTTGACTGTGGTACGTAAGTTACTGTACATAATCTTCTGTTCATTTTTAGCACTCAGATTGGCATTACTTTACAAAGGTTCCCCCACACACACATTTTCTGATTCATAACAAAACTGTAGTTCTCAGTAATCAAGTGATACCTTACATCCATAATTATCCACAGCCTTGAGCTGACATTTCACCTTTAAAAAATGTCCAAGCAGGTTGTTTGGCAATTTGAAAAACAATTTAACCTTCCAACTAATATAAAACTTGTTTGAAATCTAAAAGCCAGAGGACAGGATCTTAACTACTGCTGAAAAGAAAACATAGTACAGGACCTTCTGTTTGTGACAAAATTACCAAGTTAATGTTCCTGAAAGATCACTTCACCTTTTAAAACATGATTTTTTAAAAAGGTAAATTTATAGCAATTAAAGCTAATGAAGAAATGCAGCATGAGCTGCTTATGTTCAGGAACTAATAGGTCCATTGAGCATTTCTAAGATTATTTAGCCATCAATGATAATGAATTGACATTGACAGTGGTGTTAATGTACCAATGCTCTATACTGCCACTAATCCGATAGCCAATCCCGGTAATATTATGTTGCCACTTCATTTTTTAATCTATGCACTTTCCTATCATTTCGGTTAGCATGGTAGAAATACAGCAGAGTGCTGTTATACCCACCCACCACACACACATGGGGGGGGGGGCTGGCATATTCATTATTTCAGTTGACTGTTCTGGCCATATTCTTCGTTTTTAACTCCCTTCTAGTTTGTTAGGGTATTGCAATTCTTTTGCCAAGCCAGCTATTCCTAATGAATGATGGTTTCAAATACTTATGTTACATATCAGTTGAAATGTAATTATTATTTTAACTGCAACATTTTAATACACAGAAACAGGTATATGCCACTCTTTTATCAGCAACATTATCTCTCACACACTCAGGTCATTTTATAATTCCAAAACATAATTATGGTACATGTGACAGATATGATGCTATACAAGAACAACAACATAAAGCAAGATACACAGTGCAATCCTAAACAGAGTGTCACCCTCCTAAACACATTAACTTCAATGGGCTTAGAAGAGAACAACTCCAGTTAGGACTGTACTGAGAAATCTCAGGTATGGCATCTAAAATGATTTTTGATGCAATCCTAAACAGAGTTAAATCATTTTAAGCCACATACATAGCTTCTTCTAAAGTATGCCAATTGTAATTAAAATGGTGCAGCAATCCCATTTCTACAGTTCAATATGGGGGGGACGGACTACGTGTAAAGCAAGAAAGTCTTGAACACAGAATGATTAAAATATTTTTAACTGATTGCTACTTAAGCACAGCATTCCATTATGGTACACACAGCCAAAGTAGCAAGGCATAAGACAACACTCCTCATGTAATGTACACTGGACAAAGTTCATAACCATTTCCCTTGTGATATAAAATGACTTGGCCCTCAACTTTCCACTTTCCTTCCCCCCACAAGGGAATAAAACCACCCTTACCAATTCAACAGCATTATGTGTGAAAGACATACAAAAGCAGTGAACCACATTTGCTTTGGAATTCTGCATTCACTTTCTCTCACTAGGTTTTAACTGCAAGTACTGATGAGAAGAATTTCCTGCTGAAAAGTATCACTAAACATGGGGTTACCATGAAAAACAAAAAAGAGAAATATTTTCCGACTGACTACTTCAAACAATTAATTGCTATGACAAACCTCACTTTAAATACCCCTACTATTTAAGCCGAAGCTTGCCTCCACTGAGGGACTTATAGAGCAGAACAGGCTCAGCCTCCCAACCCAAAAAGGACATTTTCATCAGTTTTTTAAAAAGAGCCCCAAAGAAGGTGGACACCAAAAAAAGAGGACATGCCCTCTAAAAAGAGGACACCTGGTAACCTTAACTATCCATCTCAGCATTCACATGTGGACTATATTAACAAACTGAACCCATCCCATTCCATGGTCTCCACTATTTAACCTGTTTTTTTGAGACAAGCATTTTATATGATACATATATTTGCTCATAATTTTCACATAATAACATAAAAACACAGTTTTAATAGACATATACTAAAACCCACCTCAGAATGTCCAATGATGTACATATATGCTGTGGCATTTTAAAACCTTTTAACATTTCTGCTAAATTAATTAGTTTTGCATCAAAAGCGTCTCAGTGCTTCTCTATTAAATGCAACATGTTTGAAGGACAATTAAACATTATGAATGGTCCTTCAGACGAAATAACTATTATAAATGAAAGGAAAACAGAGAGGTTTTTTCCCCTGAATCAACCAGCACATGTGCAAAACGCCTCCGAATTTTTAATAGACACATTGCAAGTAGCAATATGTTAAAATCCTTTGAAAGTTTCCTTCTGTTGTTTCCTGAAGTACAGAAATTGTACCACAGCCTGTTCAATGAGCTCGAATTATAACTAGATATAGAACAAATATACGTATGTGCACATATACACAAAACGCACACCAAATTAGTCTATATTATTTTTAAGCCTTTAAAAAAGGAATTTACAGTTCTCCCTGGCAATGTGAATGAACATCCTATAATTTAGTCAATTTACAGATTACAGGTTCAAATTGACCTTGTAGCCCATAAAATTGCTCATCTGCAGTGCTGGATTAGAAGTAGGAAAAGAATGTCATAACTGTATTTAAGGAATTTACCATAACAATGGGAAGGAGGATATACATGCATAATTTTAGCCCCTTTTGCTCACATCTCCATTTTGAATGCTGAAACAATGCATAGCCTACACTTCTCTCTGGTTAACCATGGGAGGAACTGTTTCAATTTACTCACCCACAGACATGACACTTGTATTCCCTCATCCCAAGGTGCCTCTTGACATGGTTTCTGGCATCTCCTAGCTGAGCTGTTGCAAAGTGGCAAATCTTGCACTTGAATGGCTTTGATCCTAAGTAAAATTTAGCATAAGATATGAGCTGAATGAGAATATTATATTACCCTTGGTTAAAGAAATCACATTTTGTGAGAAAAATAGCCTTTTATAAAAAGAATGTGTGTGTGTGCATAAACCACTACCCAATATTTAACCTGTTTCAAAATCTCACGTAGCCCCCAAAAGAAAGATTTCTGTTGCATACATTTATAACTCCAGGGATACTGCTAGGGTATTTGCCACATATTCCTCATTAAAGATACTTTTCTGAAGTTCAAACACAAAAGTTAAGCAAGAATGGGGTTTCATTAATGAGCACTCACTCATTATAGAAACAGTTTTAATAATTAAAAGTTAAGATAGTTGGGGAACTTTAAAACAAGGTCAGAAAACTTGCTCCGTTACTTTTCCCCTAAATGGCGTAGGCTTAGGATATAGTCCAGTAGAGACTGGACTGCATCCGGTTAATCTTCATAGAACCTAATAGATTTCCAAAATTTGTAGGCAGCCTTCTCCTTGTAAACAATGTCTTTAGGTGTGGCCATATTACTTAGTTTTATTATTTATTCAATTGATATCCTACTTTTTGATCATAAAGTCTTCCAAGCAGCTTACTTTTTGAAGAAGTACCAACTTGTTCCCATCCCGTCTCTAATACATAGCCCCACTGGTAAATTCAGAATGGCAGTTGCTGGAATGAAAAACCCTTTTAGCCCCTCCCTCTAGAGATCTTTCAGTGTCCCATGAACCAAGAAGAGAGGAACCAAGTGAAATGCAGCACTGAAATGGGTCCAGAGCTGAAAGAAACAGCTCCTGAGCAGATCCCCCCCAAAATGTGCATACTGCTTGTTCATAAATACCAAGCGGATTACATCTAAAAATGTTTTCTTTTTATTTTAATGTAAAATGTTGTTACACAGATTACCTGTTTTCACTGTGTCCCTCTAATCTGATAATGGATAGTTTTAAATCTTAGCACCAGTATTTCAGATTTCTCTCCCTCTTGCTTTTGGTCATACAGAAAAAAATGATTCATGGCCTTTCTATTGCTATGAAATGCAGTGTATGAATATACAGTGAATAAAATATTACACCTTTATGACTGTTTTATGGTCAGGAATTTATGATTATTCTGAAAACTAGAAGTATTGACATTTTGGCTATTATTTATTTCAAGAACAAACTTTAACTGCCTAGAAGAGTCCAAAGAGTTATAGATTCCTCCCCCCTCCCCAATCCCTCACAAGAAAGCAAAAAAGACCTGTTCTTTTGCAACACAGTCCAGCCAAGGAAAAGTGAAATTGCACATTGTAACCAAAGATGACTTTGCAATCAGATTAAGGTAATTATATTATCACAAAAATGAAATCATTAAATCTGGCAGGTGTCAGTACTGGGAATCTAAGTGATGACACATCCTTTTAAAGTACACCATGACCCTTTCCAACTTTTATAGGACTAGCAGATCTCTATAACCATAAATCCCAGAACTGCAGTTAAGAGTAAGTGCAATATGCTCGCAGATACTTCATATTATGTTTGGGATATGTTTTGTGAAGAACTTCTTCCAATATAGTTAAGCATAATATGAAATATGGGATCTTTAATAAATATACATAAAAGAGCTCGGATAAGAAAAATGTTACAGTACATCATACTTGATCAATGAACCTTTCGGCTGTGCCCTTGAACACCGAACATCCTCAAAGAAGACTTTGTTTAAATTGAGGATCTCAGTAAAAAAAAAAATTTAGAGTCTTAAATTTTAATTTAATTCCCAAAAGCTGACGAAAAATGAAGCATTTAATTTTAATCTTCCAACGGAAATAAAAAAGTCAACAGTACTAAGCACAGGCAGACAAGGTTGAATATTTCACAGTTCAATGACAATGAAGCCAGATCTCTTAATACTTCCATTTCTACTGCTAGAAGTAGATGTAAAATATATTTAGCACCTGAATGGTTATATCTAGTCAGCTTTATATGTTTAAATGTCAAAAGCAGGTTGAGACTGCAGCTAACAGAGATCACATTCTATCCATCATACTGGAAAATTCCAGTTTATTTAAATTATCCTGATAAAACTGAATTAACTATTAATTTGGTGGCATTCCAGATCAACACTGTATTCTATAAAGAGACCCATGAAAATAAAATAAATTTGAGTAAAGTCAATCTACCTCCACATTAAATTCAAAGTATTGAAACTGATGTTCTAACTCATGAACTTAAATACTCATTACACCACATATAGTGCCAAGGCTATGTCCGGTTATGGTAAAGCACTCTAGATGTATTTATATTTCCATTTTATTTCATAAAAAGCTAAAATATCTTCTAGATTCAACCCCATATTCTTTTGGTTTCTTTCTCCAACTGATTACATAGTAAATGTGTTCCTTTTCTGTTATCATTGGTAGCCCATGGGTTCTGTTTATTTCCTGTTCTCCTGCAAGTGGACTGCTTTGCAACCAGTACTACTGGGTCCATCAGTCAGGATGCTTGATGCACTCAGAGTTCTGGGGGCAAATTGACAGTATAAAGAACATTAACTATAATTTTGCTATCAATATGTGAATAGTGCAGCACTCATCTGGAGATCTGACATGCTTCCAGAAGATCCCAGGGAGGCTGTGGTAACCATGAATTAGGGCTGCCAAGTCAGCCCATGGGGCGGGGGATCCCCCGCTACAGGGGTTCCTGATCCACCGGGGGAAACCCCACCCCCAAAGTCGTCCAGCCTGGACGACTTCCCCCACGTAATGACATCACCCGGAAGTGACGCCATCACATTGGGGGCATTGCCAGGGTGACGCTCTGGCAATTGCCCCAAAACTCTATGATACCATAGAGTTTTGGGGCGATTGCCAGAGCGTTGCCCTGGCAACGCCCCCAACATGCTGACATCACTTACGGTGACGTCGGCCGGCGCACACGCAAATCGTGCATGCCGGGGAAGCTCCCGGCCAGCAGAGGACTCCCCCCCGCCGGTAAGTTTAACCGACTTGGCAACCCTACCATGAATAGATGCCTGGAGGCAGTTTTGGGATGGATAAGAGCTGACAAACTGAAGCTTAATCCTGACAAAATTGAGATTCTTTTGGTGGGGGGGAAAGGTTTGACCCAGGTGCCAGGGTATCTCCTGTTCTGGATGGAGTGAACTCCCCCTAAAGGAGCAAGTTAATAGCTTGGAGGTGCTGCTTAGACCAGGCCTCTTGTTGAATAAACAGTTAGCAGCAATGTAGCCAGGGTGCTTCACCAGCTTCAGATGGTGAACCAGCTGAGGCTCTTCTAGGGGAGGATCTTGCCATTGTGGTGCATGCCCTGGTAACATCTAAATTAAAATTACTACCATGTGCTGTATGCGGGGCAGCCTTCAAAGACAATCCTGGAGATACAGTTGGTCAGAATGCTACAGCCCGGATGTTGACTGGAGTGGGTCTTAGGAACCATATAACTCTAGTCTTGTACCATCTATGCTGACTCCCAAGTTGCTCTCAGGCACAATCCAAGGTGCTGTTATTAAACTTTAAAGCCCTATATTTCTTCAGGCAGCATACCTTCTCCCATATAAACCTAACCAGTCCTCTCCAGTAAGGATGCCCTGTTTCAGGTGGCCCCTTCAGCTGAGGCTAGATAGGTGGCAACCAGAGAAAGGGCCTTTTCAGTCTTGGCAGCAAAACTTTGGAACTTTCTCCTCTGAGAGATTCATCTCTCGCCCTTCATCATTGCCTTCAACCAGCAGGTGAAGACCTTTTTGTTTTGCTTGGCATAACCCCAATAACTGTTATAGGCCCTCCCCCCTGGTTGTGTTATACGTGTTTATGTTTTTATTGAATCATTTAAATATGTTATATATACTCCATTTTAAATGCTGTTTTAATGCTTTCAATGTTTTAATGCTGAAATATTTTAATGTTTTGATGTTTGCCACCTTGGGGACTCTATTTGGAAAGGCATAGAAATGTTTTGAACAAATATCCGTTTGCCATTTTAAAAAAATGAAACAGCCCTGGTGACCTTCAGGGGACTGACCAGTAATATGGATGTTGTATCAACAGTTGCAGCAACAGCGGGGAACCTGCACAAGCCTGTCCCTGTGCAGATAACAACTCTTCATGGCTTCTTCCACGGTGCATTCTGTACCCCTTTTCTCTCTCAGATCCACAGCTTGTAATCCTGATAAAAACCATATTTTTCACAAAGCCTCCCCCAATCTACGGTATTCCAACTCTTCAGTGCTCAATGCTACTATTCCATTCCTCTCCACTACTGATTTTCAAAGCTTGTCCTTTTTTTCCTTTACACTTTTATAGAACATAAAGGACCACATTACTCCTTTGGTCTGTATGGCACAAAACAAATAACTGATGCTGAATAAATTCTAAGTAGTAGTGTTGGAACATTCCTCTCCTAATGGCACTGAAGAGACAAACAAAACCTCATAGGAAACAACATGAGCTAGAGTAGGCAGGCCAGAAGGTAAGAGAGGAGCCTGGCAACTAAGGACACCTTCTAAGGACATTCCTGGAGATATCAGGGTGGAGCCTGGGGAGGGTATAATGTCAATATTGTTCACACTCCAAAGAAGCCATTTTCTCCCAGGGGAACAGTTGCAATTCCAGGAGATCTCTAGGCCCCTACCTGAAGGCTGGCAACCCTAACGGCTTTTCACATTATTTTAGCAACATAGGAACTGCATTGTCATAACAAGATCTCATGTGGCTCTGATATATACCCAAAGATGTCAACTAGCTGCATGGATTTTTTCTACATAACAGCATGCCTTCTTCCTGTCCAAGTTTCAGCTGGTAGCAAAGAGCCACATGACTGGCCCAGCACTGCACTTCCTATATACTGATAATACCACACTCATGGGAGATCCTGCCATGTAGAAGTGGCTCCCATGATACTGACTATACATAAAGAGGGGAAAAAATGAATGAAAGCATGACTGCTAAATTAATGGCTAGTCTATGAAAGCTTGAATGCACAGAATTCAAAATGTAGATTGGGGTCCCAGGTCCCAAACTTCCATCACTTCCATTAACAAGTCTCCACTAGATCTATGGTTTTTCTTCAAAAGCACATTAACTCTCAATGCCACTTGCTACTTGACGTTACTGGTTTTTAAAACATTGGGTTGGATCCAGCCAACCTTTTCGCTCTCTCTCATCCAATTTCCTGCCTTGCCACATCCTCCATCCCACATGGCTTTTGTTCATGCAGGCCCCATGATTCCCAGCATAACCCTTTTATGGTAACCAAAAAGGATTTTCTTTCCTTTTTCATGTGCAAAATAGCCTATTGTTTCTACTTTATTTCCCTGCAATGAAGTTTTCTCCTTAATGCATGCTCATAATATGATAAAACTGAAATCCAATGTCATTCTGAAAAATCAAAGAAAAAATATATAACATTGTCTCAGACTGGCCCCGTCCACACTGTCACTTTTGTCGCTCATTTCTCCCTATTGCTTCAGGTTCCCCCACTCCCCATATGTTTTGTTCTCTCTAGTAGTCCCAGAGGGAGCAAAACACATGTGGAAAAGGGGGAGGAACCCAAAGCAATAGGGAGAAATGAGCGACAAAAGTGACACTGTGGACGGGGCCACTGAGTCAGACCATTGGTCTATCAAGGTCAGTACTGTCTACTCTGTCTGACACAATGTCTCATGTAGAAGTGTTTCCCATCAACTGCTACCTGATCATTTTACTGGAGATCCCAGGAACTAAACCTGGGATCTTCTTCATGAAAAACAAGCTGTACCTCTGAGCCATGGCCCCTTCCCAACAGGTTAGGAAAATGGACATTTGAGCAGTAAATCTTTGTCAGAAGAGGCTTAAGCTTATGACTTCTGAGAAAATCATTAACAAGGAAGACACACAGATAGGTAACTCTATTTACAGATTTCTGGTTCTTAATTAGATATTCAAGGCTCGTTTGAATTAGAAGGTGAAAAGTCCTCCATCTCTAATATTTCTTTTTACTTTTCTTTACAGTTCATTTCACTTTTCAATGTGTGATGGACTTGCTTGTTATCCCATATCATGCATAACCTCCCCTTTGTTACGTGAGAATCTTTGAAATTAGTGCAAGCCTTTTAGGAAACGTTTATTTTCTACAATTTGGAATCACTAGTGACTGGTAGAAGGGGGCTCACGTGGGAGAAAATGACAATTTTAAGATACAAAGGAATCAAAAGAATTCAAGTGCATATAAATATTATATGGAAATCTGATATCATACTAATGCAGATGTGACCATCATTTGCTCCTGCCATTTTTCTCCACACAAGAGAATACATTGTGGTGTTATTCTTCTGCCTCCCAATCTTGATGACCAAAACCCATTTATTTCATACAGAACTACTTTTATTGTACAGAAGATGGGAAGAAACATTACATAAAACATTCAGTAAATCAAAAAGTATGAAGAGGGGGAAAAAACAGGAACTGGAAGAGTAAAAACCTCTTCCAGTTAACTATTAATAAAAATACCAGCCTTACTATTTTATGTGCATAAGCAAAGTTATCAGAAAAGCAATTCATTTTAAGGTGCACCGAGAAACAGCATAGATTAAACACCATTCTGCAACTCTTCCCCAAAAATGACTTGCAAAATGAAACGGTAGATATGTGTTGTCAACCTCCAAACCTGTTTTTCGGTATATTCAACATCTAATGCAAAGCACAATAAAAAATATACAGGCTGATAAGACGTACCCAAGATGTTAAAAAGTGTGCTAACTTTTACTAAATGTTACAATCAATGATGTAACTTATGTAAGTAGGGTTGCTTTGTCATATATTGATAGTTACCTCACTTTCACATCCACATTAACTTGATTTTAAATGCAATTAATACATATAGTCAAGGAAGACTAATGGACTACATTCTGCACTTAACCTGGTGGACATTTTCAAATGGCACAAGTGACCAGTGCAAACCTATTTTGCATTGTAAACGACTAAATAAATCTTAATGGATTAAGAATGATCAGCTATCAACACACAAGGGAAATTAAGTGCTGAAATGCCTACATTGATTATTTTAAATTATTAGCCTTACTCTGTTCTTGAATTTGTATGCTTTTAGTGAGCTTTAACACATTTACAAGACTTATTGACTATAATTACAAGAGAATTCAAGTAATGGACACATCAATTATAAGCAACATGTCTTGACCAGACAGTTGCATAAAGAATTCTAAAGAGAGCTCCATTAGCATCTTCCTTGTAGTTTTATTCCATTTTATTGCCTTAAGAGGGCATATTAAGGGCTTATAAAAGCCGTTCTGACCATGTGAACATGACTGTACCTGCTAAAGACTCATCAGCCGATTCAAAAGTAAAACATTTCCTGAAACATTACATACAAATATACTATTGGCAGGCTTAAAAAAGAAGGCTGAAATGCCTCCACATGGGGTTAAGCAAAAATACTGTAGTTACAATTAGACACCTGATGATGCTTAAAGGTAACACCAGGTCTCCCTGGCTGGATTTTAAAAAAAAACATTGCCTAGACTCTTTGGCTTCTTCTAAAGAAACAAACAAACAAACAAAAACCCAAGAATATTAATAATCTTTTATAATGTCTTTGCATTTCTTACCTATTCATTCTCTTTCTAGTAAAAACTGTGCACTAAGTTTCAACTTCTATAATAAGCCATTATTTAAAAGTACAGTAAAATAAACCTTACAGTTTTAATGAAAATATGTTCATTGAAATGTGAATTTATTATTCAAATCCACTCATAAATTCAACCAGAGAGACACCACTTGTCTAAGCAGAGCTCAGTGATTTAGAAAAGCTGTCTATTTAAAATAAAGAATGTATGGCAGGTTTATAGAAACATAGCAGTGAATTTTTACATAAATTTAGAACTGCAGCTTATGCATTTTTGACAAAAGTGTTGTTTTAAATTTTTCCACTTAATATAAAACATAAAACGAGGACAGAAAGTGTGGCACAGCATGGAGTTTAAATCACCAGGCCCCAACCACATCAGGGATTGCATTATTGCCACCACTGCCATCTTGATGATGACCAGTTCCCATTTCTGTGATAATCATACTCTAATTTCCCCACTATTAGTACTCTTCACAAAACAAATACCCACCATCCGATTGTTAAACGTGAAAGTTGGACTCTCGTTCCCAAAAGGGGAAAACCATTTAAGCAGGGCTTTTTTTGTAGAAAAAAACCCAGCAGGAACTCATTAGCATAATAGGCCACACCCAACAGCAGAAACTTATTAGCATATTAGGCCACATCCCTGACAGTGAGGCTCCCTCCCAGGATCGGCTGCCCCAGTGGCCCTGCGGATTGTGGGGCACATGGGGAACCAGAGGGAAGGAAGGCAGTTTCTGGATCAGCTTCCCCAGGCACCCCGCAGCTGCAGGGCACCTGGGGAACCCGAGGAGGGGAAGCCGATCCTGGGAGTTTAAACTGCCCTCCCTCCCTGGATTGGCTTTGCTTCCCCAGGCACCCGCGGCTTATGAGGCACCTGGGGAACCCGGAGGGGGGGGCATAGGCATGGCCAACTCAGAAGCCAGCCGGAACTGTGTTCCTGCCCAAAAATAGCCCTGCGTTTAAGGCATTCGTCTAGGGTTGCCAAAAGGGGAATATTTTACCAGCTTGCTAATTGTTCAGTATACAGGCTGCAGAGGTCTAGACAACGAGAAAGCCATCGCAAGCCATCATCTCCCAGCCTGTACGTAAAACCCTTCCCCACAATCACCTAGCAACTGTAGGTTCCTATTCCAAAGATCACGCACATGTGTGGTGGGAATCAGCAGGTAGAAGATGTTCTTAATTTTTCTTGCCCCTTAAGTCTTCTTGCTTAAGCAACCCTTCCTTCCCACTGATTCTCCACTCCAAATCCTCCCTCCCCAAAAGTCATATTACAAGGCCAAGAAAGATCTGCGGCTAGTGGCAGTGACTAATGTGACACTGATGATTTCATGGTGGGAAGAGATCCCATCCCAAGTCCACTCACAGGATTTTATGAGCCTGATACAAAATTAATATTCTGTTTTCAAACGCATGTATTTTCAGAGGCTCCACAAGTTCCAGAGTTATAACATATATGGGCGGGGGCTGTATGGGGTTCCAGCTGCTATCACCACTCATTTCTTTTAATGTACAGGCTTGGGAAACATTTTTAAACAGATCTCTTATTTAAGTATAAGGGGAAGGAGCAGGCAGAGAAGACCTGCAGACAGGAAAAAGGAAATGGGGAGGAGGGAGAACACAGCTCACAAAGGGGTCCTCCTGTCACCCCACTGTAGGTACAATAGAAATACTTTTAAAGTGTGCATAGTACCCCACCTCTTTATATAACCCTTCTGTCCACAGATTTACTTAGTTCCCACCCACATCATTTTCCCTTCACTTTGTTATCCTCATCCCTCTCCCAACTCTTTCCATTACCTTCACTGACACCTGTGACAGTTCTACTGTGAAATGAATGATGGCATAGCATTGATCTGTTAGGGAACAGAAGGCAATGCCTGAATTAATCTGGGCAAATTATCATGGTGGTGGCTTCAGTTTTTTGTGGGCTCCAAAGCAAGAGGCCAACAGTAGGCTCTGCTAAAAACAAAGAACACAGTTATAAAGCAAGAAGGGAAAGAACTAAATCTCTAATTCAGGAGACTGCTTTGTGGCAGTACTGTTCAAATGTCATACAGCAGATATAAGAACATAAGAGAAGCCAACGTTGGATCAGGCCAGTGGCCCATCCAGTCCAACACTCTGTCACACAATGGCCAAAAACACCAGGTGACATCAGGAGATCCACCAGTGGGGCCAGGACACTAGAAGCCCTCCCACTGTTGCCCCCCCCCCAAGCACCAAGAATACAGAGCATCACTTGCCCCAGACTGAGAGTTCCTATCTATACTTTGTGGCTAATAGCCACTGACGGACCTCTGCTCCATATGTTTATCTAATTCCCTCTTGAAGCTGTCCACGCTTGTAGCCACCACCACCTCCTGTGGCAGTGAATGCCACGTGTTAATCACTCTTTGGGTGAAGAAGTACTTCCTTTTATCTGTTCTAACCCGACTGCTCAGCAATTTCATGGAGTGCACACGAGTTCTTGGCTGAGGACAGACTCAAGTTCTGCCGCGCCTCCGCAGCGCAACAGAACAAGGCAGGGGGAATTGCCCCCGCCACGTGGCATTCGCACGCCGCCACAAGAAAGCCGCCTGCAGCGTCCAGACTGCGGGCGGCTTCTGGCGGCAGCAACAGGACGCCGCGAGGCTCCCCCGGACCGGCGTGCGTTCACACCCGCCGGAAGCGAGTGGAATGCACGCGCAGCAGCCGGGACACTACTTTGAAGTGGTGCCCAGCTGCTGCGGGAGGAGCGCGGCACCAGACGCATTGCGTCCGGGCCACCTCCTCCGGGCAGATGTGGCAGTCTGGACTGCCGCTCTGCCTCTGCTTTTAAAGCGGAGGCAGAGCGGGCCAGACTGCCAGTCTGTCCTCAGCCCTTATATTGTGAGAAAGGGAGAAAAGTACTTCTTTCTCTACCTGCTCTATCCCATGCATAATCTTATAAACCTCAATCATGTCACCCCTCAGCCGTCATTTCTCCAACCTAAAGAGCCCCAAGCGCTCCAACCTTTCTTCATAGGGAAAGTGTTCCAACCCTTTTATCATTCTAGTTGCCCTTTTCTGCACTTTTTCCAATGCTATAATATCTTTCTTGAGGTGTGGCGACCAGAACTGTACACAGTACTCTAAATGAGGTCACACCATCGATTTATACAGGGGCATTATGATACTGGCTGATTTGTTTTCAATTCCCTTCCTAATAACCCCCAGTGTAGCGTTGGCCTTTTTCATTGCAGTCGCACACTGTCTCGACATTTTCATTGAGTTATCTACTACGACTCCAAGATCTCTCTCTTGGTCAGTCTCCGCCAGTTCGGATCCCATCAATGTGTATTTATAGTTAGGATTTTTGGCTCCAATGTGCATCACTTTGCACTTGGCCACATTGAACCCCATTTGCCACGTTGATGCCCACTCGCCCATCCTCGACAGATCCCTTTGGAGTGCCTCACAATCCTCCCTGGTTCTCACCACCCTGAACAACTTCGTGTCATCTGCAAATTTAGCCACTTCACTGCTTACTCCCAACTCCAAATCATTAATAAACGAGTTAAAAAGCATCAGAACAAGTACTGATCCCTGCAGTACCCCACTGCTTACCTTCCTCCGCTGAGAAAATTGCCCATTTATACTCACTCTGTTTCCTTTTAATTAGCCAGTTTTTAATCCACAAAAGGACTTGTCCTTTTATCCCATGACTATTGAGCTTACTTAGGAGCCTTTGATGAGGAACTTTATCAAAAGCTTTCTAGAAGTCAAGGTAAACAACATAAGAAACCCTAAGCTGGAGATGCTGGTGGAAGTTGGGGATGACCTATGAACATTCAGCAAATACAAGGAACCCTTATACAACAGGTATGACCTTTGAACATACAGCAGGTATAAGGAACCCTAAGTCGGAGAGGATGGTGGGAGTTGGGGATTTGAGGACCAGGCATTTGCATGTCCCTGGTGCCCAACCAACTGGAGCATAAATACAGGGTGGCTTGGCTGAAGCAGCCATTTTTCCCATCTCTAAAGAGATAAGGTATCTTGCAGGTAGAGTTATGACAACTGAAGAGGAACGGGAGAAATATTGAGGGATGGGGGAGGACAGAGATGAGGAGAAGTCCCTGGCAGGCATTTGCCTTCTCTTTGCATTCCTCGTATTTTGCCTGGCCATTGACAATACGAGTGTAACTCAAATGAACAGGTGGTGTGCCATGCTCTGATGGATATGGAGTAACTGGATCGGTTCCACAAGGCCCATGACAAAAGAACTTGGGACAGGAAGGAAGCGCATAAAGGAAATCGCCCAACTGCCAACTGTTCCAAATGCAGAGGCTCATACTTGCAAAAATAGTTCCTACAACAAAGACCAGGCTCCCACATGCAAAGCTGCAGCATAGTGAGCATGTTTGAAATTTTGGGTGCTGCAACATGTGAGCCCTGCTAGTTGCTGACTTTGCTCATTTCTATGGCTGGGTCTGCGTGATCACTCTCCACAGCACATCAGAAACAATATTGTTGTAAATATTCTTCTAACACTAATCTTTTGGGGAGGGGAAAAAAAAAAGAGGAAAGAAAAACAAAGTGGAGGGAGCCCAGATGCTTTTAAATGAAAAAAAGGTAACATGCGCCAATGTTCCCTCTATTTTTCCCCCCTACTGAGTGGAGTTCACATCCTAAGCAGAATATAAATGCTGTAATCTTAAAATGGGCAATGGGCGGTGCAAGACCCTGTGTGGCTCCAGACCGCTGCTGAGTGGGACTTTCTGTGTTAATGAGTGGCCACTCAAGTGCACAGCTTAGAGGGAACACTGACCCTGACCTGACCTGGAGAGACCAAGCTAAACCAGTTCCATCACATCTTGAAAGCTAAACAGGGTCAGCCCTGGCTAGTATTTGGATGGAAGGACCTCCAAGAGATACTAGGGTCTTGACACAGAGACAGGCAATGGCAAACCACCTCTGAATGCCTCTTGCCCTGAAAACCCCACGGGGTCACCATAAGTCACCTGTGACTTGATGGCACTTTCCACCTCCTATCATTAGGGAAATGAAACAAAGACAGGTAAAAGTTCCCCTTTAAAAAAAAAAAAAGTTCACATTGTTATGAGCTAAAGACCATTATTATGAGCTATAGACCAATTAATTAATTGTATGTGGGTATCTGTAAAATGTACATGGATCGAGATGAGGAAATCCAGGGGTCCTTTCGTAGAAAAAGAGGTGCAAGAGCTCATTAGCATAACTCATTAGCATAACTCATTAGCATAACTCATTAGCATATGCTACGTCCCCTGACATCACCAGAAGTGTGTCAGAAAGGGAATGTCAGTTTCAGCCCCATTATATCCTATGGGCCATTGAAATCAATGGCAAAAACTCATAGGGTATATGAGGGGCTGGAGGAAAGGGGGTTTGAGGGAGAGGCTCCAAACTTGCAGGGTAGCTGCTGGGACCACTCCTCGAAATACCCACCAAGTTTCAAGAAGATTGGATCACGGGGTCCAATTCTATGGGTCCCCAAACAGATTGTCCCATCCCCTCCATTGTTCTCTATGGAGGGAAAAAATGTTAACTTTTTTCCTATCATAGAGAACAATGGAGGGAATGGGGGCAACCTGTTTGGGGGCCTGTAGAATTGGAGCCCCTGGTCCAATCTTCTTGAAACTTGGTGGGCATTTTGAGGAGAGGCCCCAGCAGCTACCCTGCAAGTTTGGAGCCTCTCCCTCAAACCCCCTCCCCTCCAGTGGCTTTTAAAGTTGCCGCCAAATTTCGGCAGCAATTCGACAGCGAGCTGAATCAGATTAGAGAATCTTCAGCCCGTGGCTGCCCTACTGACCAGTCCTGAGCTGGTGGAGCTTCGCTCCACCTCGCTCCGGCCCCAACGGACCCCTGAGGAAATCACAGTTAAGAACATTCCAGGAATCCACTTCATTAGTGTGCTTTTGGTTCTAGATGCTACATTCACCTAAAGAGAACTCCTGAAAGTTCTGCTGTGGAATATCAGGCAGCCAACATAAAACTAATATATTCAGGGTGACCCCTGATACATTAGTGGGGTTAATGATTATAACTAAATGAATGATGGTGGGAAAACACAAGCAAAAAAAAAAACAACAGCAAGGTCTTGACACATACCTGTATGCGTGCGGATATGAGCTAGGAATGCCATGGAATGACTGCTTCGGCATATCTTCCCACAGTATTTGCAGATATTGCCTTTATTTTCTTCTCGCTCCCGGTTGATTTGTTCAGTGTCTTCGACAATGTACTTATTAACCTCCCGGAGCAATTCTTCATGTTGCTCTTTAATATGAAGAAAAAGATTTTGTTCAGAGTCAAATGGCTCTGTGCATTTAACACATTTGAAGGTAGTGCCGCCCTCTGGCAGCTCCTCAACACTGGCTTCTTCATTTCTCATGTGGCCAGCGCTAGCCAGGTGTTGGTGAAGGTTGCTTTCTGTATAAAATGATTTCCCACACAGTAAACAGTGGAAATGTTTCTCTTTTGAAGGATGCTTCATGGTTATGTGAACATTTAGTCCACTCAAACCATCTGCTAAAAAACCACAGTCATCACAGCGAATACGAGTAGATTCCTTCAGGGGATTTCCTTCGGCTTTCTTCTTTTTCCCACCACTTTGTGAGGCATCTGCTTTCACGGCTAAATCACAAACTTTCAGTCCACTTAGATTCTGTCCCTCCACAAAATGATCCACTGGTTCAGAACCTTCTTCATGGCTTTTCAGTTTTACTATAGAAGAATCAAACTGACCACTGCTTTGTACTGCTGTACCCTCCCTCACTCTAAGATAAGTATTGGCAAAGTTGTTCACAGCCTCGTTGCTACTCTCTTGTATACCTTCGACTGTGGAGCTATCAGCACCCCAAACTGTGTGAACAGACACGTCTGCTTCATGTTGTGCATTTATCAGTGAGTGCTCTTCCTCTATGGTAGAACCTTCATGGAAGCTTTTTTCTCCTTGTAAGGTATGCCTATTTTGCACAGCTTTTTCAGCACTTTCATCCATACTTTGCTCTTCTGCTGGGCTGCATGTTTCTGAAAGTACAGTCAAATGAGCTTCTGCCTTCACTTCCTCAGCAGCTAGCTCAGGGCTTCCAAATTCTTTTTCAGCGTGTTCATCCAAGTTGTTCCTATTGTTCGTGAAGTCCAAGTTAAAAGATTCTTTGCCAAAAGCCAAGCTTTTATTTCCAGATCCTGTTGTAAAATCAAAATTTGTATTCACTGTTGCTTGAGCATCTTCATTTTCCTGCAGAACGCTACTAATAGCTTGTTTAAATGCAATCATTTCATCAAGCTTAACTACCACAGCTTTTTGAACAGTTTTTGGGAAACCCGCAGCATTGACATTTTCTCTGCTTTGGTCAGCTCCACCTTCAAGCTCAACATTTACAGCATCAAATACACGGTCTTCTTTTAAACTCTTTGAAGCAGCACTATCTTCCATAGCAGCTTTAGGCAACTTCTCCACTTTCAGAGTCTCCTGCTCTCCAAAGTTTTTCTCTTCAATATTTTTTTTGTATTTTGTTTCACTCAATGCAGTTTGAAAATCTTCCATGGGCTGATGTTCTTCTTGAGATGTTACAGCTTTTTCTTTGGCAATGTCAGTTCCATCTGTCTCCTCTCCAGAAGGGCAAGTATAAGATTGTCTTTTCATTTTGTGCTTCTCTGTTGCTGCATGCCTAATCATTTCTCGGTGAGTAACTGCATAGTAGTCACAAGCCATACAGTAGTATTCAAATTCTTTAGTGTGCTTGCGTTTTACATGAACTTCCAGAGAAGAAAAAGAATGTGCAACAAAATTACAATAATCACACTGATTATCATTTGTATTTGCAGCTCCTGTTTGAGTCGAGTCTCCATCTTGGCTAGTAGTATCTAGTTCGGCAGTTCTTTGTTGCTTTATTTCTGCAGAGCCCTGATTTCTATGCAATTCATGAAGCTGAAGTACATTTTCAGGCTGCATTTGGATGGCACTGATCTGATCATCATCCTGGCTTCCCAAAACAGAAATGTCCACATGTGAAGACTGATTGCAGTGGTCAACAGGTTTATTCGAAACACTCACAGGACTTGCTACCTTCTTGCCACTCCCTTCAACATTGCCTCCTTCTGGGCATACAATGATCTCTACATTTTGTTTTCCATTGGCTTCCAAACGACCCTTATGCTTCTTAGTAGCACAATGGCGTTCCATGTCACCTTTAGTTACAGTATAATAATTGCATACTTTACACAAATAGCTGTATTGATGACTATGCTTTCGCCGAATGTGGACAGTCAAGTTTGTGACACTGGAAGCCAATAAACCACAATGAGGGCATGTCCGAGAAATAGTGCCTTTAGGTCTCCCTCTTTTTGGTGCACTATCCAGAACCAATTCACTACCTTTAATGGTTTCACCTGATGGAAACATCTCCTTATTTATTGATACATTCTCTAAGGTGCAGAATTGAACATGCATACTTTCATTTTCAGATCCAGTTTTTAAATTCCCATACACTGGTGGTTCTGTTAGTTTTTTACCATCGCTTGCACCCAGACATACCCTTTCAATACATTCTTCAAAGCGTAAACCAATATTATTTTTTCTGGCATTTTCAAGGTGTTTACTTCTCTTGATGTGTTTTTCCATTCCTTCCTTGCTTAATGAATACAGATTGCATGCTTTACAAAGGAAATGATATTCCTGAGCATGTCGAAGTTTTATGTGTCTTGTAAGAACAGAAGATGATCTGGTTTTATAAAAACATTTTTTACACTGAAACTGGGTTCTGCTCAGGATGGATTCCTTGAACTCATTACCAGGATGTACAACAGGGGATCTGGGGATTTCTTGCTGTATTTTCACTTCATCACAATCTACTTTTGGAATATTATCTGATTCCATCACAGTGCAGGATGCTGTTTGCACAGCCACTTCGCTGTTAGATGATTGAAAAACATTTTCTTGAGATAATAAACTAGCATGCTGCTCAGCTGTATTATGAGCTGCCATTTCATCTTCGGTTAGAAAATACAGGTGACAGGTACCACAATAATGGGACATGCCATGTTCATCACGCATGTGTTTCCCAAGGCTTATGTAATTTGGGGCAAGGAATGAACAATGACAACAATTCATCTTGAAACCACCCATATGCTGGCTGTTCTTTTGACAGTACTCTTCAAAGTCTTCCCTACATGTGTAAGAACAGCCACATGTTTGACAATGAAATTTCAGCTCTTCCCCATGTTCTCGCTCAACAACTAATGTCCAACCTTTGAGGTTCTGCAAGCTACACCCACAGGGATTACAAGGATGCAGAGGTTTCTGGACATCTGGAGGATTTTTTTGAGAATTGTCAAAATCCATGGCAAGAGAGCATGCATCTGTTCCATCTGGATTAAGCTCCTGTTTGTTTGAGGCTATTTTGCTTAAAGGGTTAACCTCACCTTCCATTTCTGACGTTTTTAAGGAGACTTGTGACAAATCATCCTGACTGCACTCTTCCCCAGGGCTGTGCTTCAAACTAGAATCAGGCCTGCTTCTTTTACCAATGCCCAGCAAATGATACCGTCTTTTAATCTGCTGGTTTAGTCTAAACGAACCACTTTGCTTGAAAGTTATTCTTCGTGCTAAGGTACTTCTTTTTTGCTGGAATCTATCAAACATCTCTGTGGTGCTTAAGTTGCTAACTGTCTCTTGGTTACCCTTAACAGACTCCAATACATCTGGATTGCAGTCTGAGGATCCTGAAATGTTCTGTTCCGCCCGGACATCATGATTTCCATCTGCATTGCAGAAGAACACTTCCTCATTGTTAACGCTCTCTGTGGAAATATCTTTAGATGGTATCATCTCAACAAACAATTGGCTGTTCTTTTTCAAGTCGTTTGTCGTGTTATTTGAAGTTCTTAATTGATTTGAATCTGTATTCCTTATTTTCAGCTTATTATTAACTGTAGATTTTACTCTTGCATTCTTCCCTTGACAGAGGTTCTGCCGTTTTTTATGAAAAGATTTTTTTGTCAATATCTTTACAAATCCTCCCCGGGCAGCAAGATTTTGTCTTCGGAGGTGGGTCTTGCCAAGAAAATGACCTCGCAAGAGATCTTCTTCAAAAGACTGAAAACCACAGAGATCACAAAAATATAGTTTAAGTTGCCTGTGAGCCTGCTTGACATGCATTTTTAAAGATGGAATGTGTTCTGATTTACAAGCCCTCTGCGGGCTGACATGTTCTTTGGGTTGCTTCAGATGGATTTCTTGAATATGCTTTTCTAAATCAGTATAAGTGGGAAAAACCCTTTCACAGGTTTTGCACTTAGAAACATTTACAGTGCTACTAGCTGTACAGCTAACACTTGTTTCATCATCTTGGAAAA
Organism: Lepidodactylus listeri; assembly: GCA_029233225.1. Taxonomy (NCBI): domain Eukaryota; kingdom Metazoa; phylum Chordata; class Lepidosauria; order Squamata; family Gekkonidae; genus Lepidodactylus; species Lepidodactylus listeri. Next base: position 86,018,326 of record JARCFY010000006.1, on the reverse strand, counting down.
AAGATTTAGACACAGGATTAACTGTTTCATCCTCTTGGGAATGGCGCCTTTCCACATGTATTTCCTGTGGAGTATCACGCTCAGGCACACATGAAACTTTTGGAACAAGCCCATCATTACAGGGACATCCTTCTGTCCCTTCTGTAGATTCATCTACAGTACAGCTGCTCCTATTAACAGAATCTTCACTCACTGAGGTACAAGGTGGTTTGCTTTCGTTCTCTTTGGTGTGCTCTGCAACAGTCAGCTTTAATCGTTTTGAGACAGGTTCATTTTCCGGTATATTTGTTTCAATAAAGTCTTGATCTGCAGATTCAAGTAACAGTCTTTTGGCTGCTCCATTCTCTTCAGCTTTTTTCTCAGGGTTTTTCTGTCCTTCAGTTGAAAAACTGTTTATTTTGTGGTTAGAGAAAGGATCACTGTGAACCATTTCAGGAAAAACATTTTTAGTTGCTTCTTGTACTGATTGACTTGGTACATTCCTGTCACCTTCATCATTCTTCTGATTTTTTTCATCATCCATGCTTAATGAAGATAATGTGGAACAGTCCAATAAAACAATTTAGCTCATCAGCTGAAGGACTTATCTAGAGAAAAAGAGAAAGAAAGATAAGTTATTACATTTTTGTATATGTACCAAAAAAAAGAGCATTTTATATTCAAAAAATTTTGAGCCGCATTAGATTAACCTACTGTAGAAAGGCTATCGTGGCAATCTCAGATAACAATTTTGATAAACATTTTCAAACACAGTGGCCAAAGCAGTATTATCTAAATGAATACTATATTTGAATATCCAAAGAAAGATCATGATGTAATTCTTTGGAGAAAACTGGCTCAGCTACTATGGTGAATAAAACCCTTTGGAACATACCAGTGGTCTTTCACAGTAGCAAAAGACATTTGTTAATGTGAGAAACAGATTTTTTCACTCTCTCTGAAAAGGAGTCTGCAATCCTGAGGTCCATTACTCTGGAGTGTGTAGCTGTTGCTTGGTTCTAACACATGCTGAGTATAATAGGACTGTAGATTTTAAATGGAATTAATCCAATGCAAGTTGTTCACAGTCAGGGCGTAAATAATGTGCCCATTCTGGAAATTCAAGTCTAAAAGTTTGACCTTTGTTTTCGACAGCATGGCATTCAGTAAAAAGGGCGACAAGCAAAGGGGGGTAAAAACGACCCTTTCTTGAACTAGAAGTTTCAAAATTAAGTAACTAACTGTCTTCAATTTGAAACACCTTTAGAAGAAGTGGCAATGGAGAATATGGCTCAAAATTATGAAACAGGCTTAAGCAGGGAATCCTATGGTCCAGTTAAAATAGTAGCTCTTTCCACCGGAGGAACTGGTAAGTGTCCTGTCCCATCACCAACATCAAAAGCAGAATGATAGCAATAGAAGAAGAGCCCACAGGACATCAGCTAGCAGTGTTAATGTCATAACCTAACAGTGGTTAGAAATGCAGTAACTAACTCCTGCAGACACAAGCACAGGGCTTCCGCAGGCAGAGGTGTGATTACCTTGACAGCCAACCAATCTTAAGCCAAGGAAAACTCTACACAAAGAGAATTGCCCTATTATTCATCCCTGTTGGTGGACACTGGGTATGGGAATTCAAGCTGCCATGCTCCTGTTTTGGGTAACTCATTCTTCATCTTTCCCAAGGATGGGAGAGTAATGTTCCTCACTTCCCCCCACGGCCCAGGGTAAAGCTAGCAATAGGCAGAATCTGCTTGTCAGGAGACAAGGGAGGATGCCCCCAAGTGGATGGGGAGAATGACCTAGGCCCCTTAAAGAAATACACACAAAGTCCGCGAGGGCCAGAAGAAAAAAAAGTGGGGTATGGAAGGGCATGATAGGCAGTGTTCAACAGCAGCTCAGAGGAAATGAGGAAGGGGCATAGCAGATGGCTTGAGAGAACATCCTAAGGAGCAAAGGCATCAGACAGACTAATGCAAGAGATACTGAGGGGAGGGTGATGTGAATCTTTAGTGGGAGTCTACTAAGCACCACCAAAGAGCACTTTGGCCATATTTTCCCCAGAAAGCAGGTGGCAAGGGACAATGAATATAATTGTACTAAAGCAGAGTATGGAATAAAGAATCTGTTTACGAAACTTTCACTCCCAGACTCTCTTGTGATGGATCCGAGTTTGTTTAACATGCCACTCCCCCAAAAGTTAGCCATTCCAACATTTCTGTCACTACAATCAGCCAGCTCCATCACCCAAGAGCTAATAAGAAGAATGAACATAGAACCCACATATGACAGGCCCCAGGTGACTGAGACATGCTAGGGTCAAATCCTGGTTTAGAGGACGAGTGCAAACTTTTTTTTAACCTCCGGTTTGAATAGACAGCAAACTATTAATTGTCTTGAATCAGCAACATAAGGAAGTAACTGCAACATACAAGGGAGGAGAAAAGGACACAAGCTCGAGACTATTTCCATGTAGATCCAAACTGCGATTTGCCATTACATTGTAAACCTAATCATTTTCAAATACTGTATACATTATTCTGCTGGTCTATGACGGTAATAAATACTTGATTGTATACAGGAGTATAATACCTTTATTGGAACCAAGTCAAAAAGCTTTTGAGTTCACCAGAACCATTCTTCAGGTACGATGTTAACAAGAAACAAGGGTGGGGGCAGAAATGGTGCTCAGCATAATGAAAAATCCTAGGCTGCTGTTTATAATGGTCTTAAAATGGAAAGGAGGAGGTGTTTTGCAGACTTAATTAGGTTTGATCATGCCTGGTACAAAAAGATATCAGGTTGCAGCAAGGAGCAGAGGGGTGAAGGAACAGTGACTGCTCTCCCTTTTATATATTCAAAACCAGCAATTATTCAAATCTGTCTCTAGCACTAATCAGAACACACAAGTTCCTAGGAAGGCCAAAAGCAGAAGTAAAGAAAAACATTACGGTCCTTATATTAGCAATTTTAAGGATTAATTTTAGATGGTACACTAACTATAGAGTCAGTGTTGGATAGAATTTCGTAGTGCTTGTAAGGCACACATAGGATTCTTGCGTCCCCCTTAAGAACATAAGAGAAGCCAACGTTGGATCAGGCCAGTGGCCCATCCAGTCCAACACTCTGTCACACAATGGCCAAAAACACCAGGTGCCATCAGGAGGTCCAGCAGTGGGGCCAGGACACTAGAAGCCCTCCCACTCTTGCCCCCCCAAGCACCAAGAATACAGAGCATCACTTGCCCCAGACTGAGAGTTCCTATCTATACTTTGTGGTTAATAGCCACTGATGGACCTCTGCTCCATATGTTTATCTAATTTCCTCGAAGCTGTCCATGCTTGTAGCCGCCACCACCTCCTGTGGCAGTGAATTCCACGTGTTAATCACTCTTTGGGTGAAGAAGTACTTCCTTTTATCTATTCTAACCCGACTGCTCAGGAATTTCATGGAGTGCCCACGAGTTCCGTAGAGTTTCTCTACCTGCTCTATCCCATGCATAATCCTATAAACCTCGATCATGTCACCCCTCAGCCATCATTTCTCCAAGCTAAAGAGCCCCAAGCGCTTCAACTTTTCTTCATAGGGAAAGTGTTCCAACCCTTTTATCATTCTAGTTGCCCTTTTCTGCACTTTTTCCAATGATATAATATCTTTTTTGAGGTGTGGCGACCAGATCTGTACACAGTACTCCAATGAGGTTGCACCACTGATTTATACAGGGGCATTATGATACTGGCTGATTTGTTTTCAATTCCCTTCCTAATAACCCCCAGCATAGCATTGGCCTTTTTCACTGCAGTCATAAAATGTCTCGACATTTTCACTGTCTTATCTACTACAACTCCAAGATCTCTCTCTTGGTCAGTCTCCGCCAGTTCGGATCCCATCAACATGTATTTATAGTTAGGACTTTTGGCTCCAATGTGCATCACTTTGCACTTGGCCACATTGAACCCCATTTGCCACATTGATGCCCACTCGCCCATCCTCGACAGATCCCTTTGGAGTGCCTCACAATCCTCCCTGGTTCTCACCACCCTGAACAATTTCGTGTCATCTGCAAATTTAGCCACTTCACTGCTTACTCCCAACTCCAAATCATTAATAAACAAGTTAAAAAGCATCGGAACGAGTACTGATCCCTGCATTACCCCACTGTTTACCTCCCTCCACTGAGAAAATTGCCCATTTCCTTTTAATTAGCCTGTTTCCTTTTAATTAGCCACTTTTTGATCCACAAAAGGACTTGTCCTTTTATCCCATGACTACTGAGCTTACTTAGGTGCCTTTGATGAGGAACTTTATCAAAAACTTTCTAGAAGTCAAGGTAAACAACATCTATTGGGTCCCCCTTGTCCACATGTTTGTTTACTCCCTCAAATAACACTAACAGGATAGTGAGACAAGATCTTCCCTTACAGAACCCATGCTGAGTCTTCCTCAAGAGATTTTGTTCATCAGTGTGCCTACTAATTTTTTCCTTAATAACAGTTTCCACCAACCTACCCGGTATCAACATCAGACTGACTGGCCTGTAATTTCCCGGATCTCCTCTGGAACATTCGCTACCTTCCAATCCTCAGGAATGGAGACAGATTTTAAAGAAAGATTACATATTTTTGTCAGGAGATCTACAAGTTCACATTTGAGGTCTTTCAAACTCTTGGATGTATGCCATCTGGGCCCGGTGATTTATTTGTTTTTAAGTTGTCTATCAGTTGTAGAACCTCCTCTCTCATCATCTCAATCTGACTCACGTCTTTTCAACACCCAAAATCAGTGGTTCTGGAGTGGGCAAGCACTTCTCATCTTCCACAGTGAAGACAAAGGCAAAAAATACATTCAGATTCTCAGCCATTTCCCTATCATCCTTCAGTACACCTTTTACCCTTTGGTCATCCAAGGGCCCCACTGCTTCCCTGGCTGGTTTCCTACTTCTAATATATTTGAAGAAAGTTTTATTGTCTTTATGTTTTTTTGCGATATGCCCCTTGACCATTGGCGAGGGATGGGGAGGGAAGGATTGCCGGATCCAGGCTGGTAAACTCCTGGAGATTAGAAGATGGAGCCTGGGGAGGACAGGGATCTCAGTGGGTTACAATGCTATAGAGTCTACCTCCAAAGCATCCATTCTGTAGTCTGGAGATGAGCTGTAATTCTGTGGGATCTCCAGGTCCCACCAGGAGGTTGGCAACCCTAGGCTCACAGCTTGCCCATTTAGCCAAGTTCTATCATGAAGTGCAAGAAGGTCATCTCCTGAATACAAGGATTCCGTTCCTGGATAGCTCAGTTTAGTATTCTCCTAAGCAGGCCAAAGAGTACTACAAATAGTTGTTTTATACTGAAAATACACAGATATGACCAAAACAGAAAGGGAGGAGAGGCTCCTGATTGTCAAACAGGGCTCTCCCTGCTAGCTTATCTTCTGTTCAGCTCTAGGCTCCAGTTCTCAAGCCAATAGCCTAAGGATAAGACCCCTTTGGTCCACAGCTGTGGGCATGCCCAGGTCTTAAAAACCTTTGTGTAGAGAGGACAGCACTCAGTGAGATGTTACTCCGCTTCTACTAACTTAGGGTTGCCATCGCCCCAATGGGGGAAGGGTTTCCCCACTTTTGAGAGCCCCAATCTGCTGCTGGCCAGCTGGCTGGCGTGAAAGCCCTGCCCCCAAAGAGCCCTATCATGCCCAATGTGCCTGGTGTGATGATGTCACCCAGAGGTGACGTCACTGCATTGAGCATGTTGTGCAGGGGACACTCTAGTATTTGGCTAAAAACTCTATGGTGACCACAGAGTTTTTGGCCAGATGCTAAAGCATTCCCTGAATGACGTGCCTGGCATGACGACATCACCTCTAGGTGGTGTCTTTGCAGTGTGCGTGCAAAGCACACACACCAGAAGATCCAGGGACCCAGGCTGGAGCCCCCTGCCAACAGCCAGATAAGACCTGGCAACCCTATACTAACTAGCGACACCTTCACCAGTTCCTGCCCTGCCTTCAGATAAATTAATGTAGAATTTGCTGCCAGAGGATGTAGTGACGACCACAGGAATAAACAGCTTTAAAGGGGGATTAGATAGATTCATGGAGGATAGGTCTATCAGTGGGTACTACCCATGGTAACTGAGGGAAAACTCCACATTCAGAGCCACTAAACCTCTGAATCCCAGAGCCAGGAGGCAACATCAGGGGAAGGTTTCAGCCTCTATGCCCTGTAGTTGGCTCTCTAGAGGAACTGGTTGGCCACTGTGTGAGACAGGATGCTGGACTAGATGAGCCATTGGTCTGATTCAGTAGGGCTCTTCTTACGTTCTTAATCTGTGGTTTATTAATTTTACATTGTAATCCTAAACAGAGATATACCCTTATAAATCCACTGACTTCAGTGCTTAGAACTCCACTGATAGCCTGTAACATCATGCTCTAGTATTGAAGAGTTTTTTCAAGACCTAACTTCAGTTTAGTGGACTCTGGATATCCTTTATCTGAAAGACAACCTGCTACCAGGTAAACATGCACATTCACTTAGAGCTTTATCAGAACTCCTTCTCTGCATGTTCCATCTTCCAAAGCAAGTCAATTGATAATCAGGGACGGGGCCCTTGGGGTAGTGGTACCAGATCTTGGGAATGACAGCCCGAGGTTACTTTTGTTTAGTAACTCCCCCCAAAGAGAGATTTTAGGTGCAGAACAAAGTTTGAGTCCAGTGGCACTTTTAAGACCAACAAAGTTTATTCAAGGTGAGCTTTTGTGTGCATGAAAACTCACATTGGCCCTTTCCACACTCTCTTTTTAATCCATGTTGACCGCTGTGTCCTGCAAACAATTCTGCACTAAAATCAAATTCAATATTCTTTTTATTCTGGGAGTTTCCCCTGCTGTGCACTAAAATCGAATTCAACCTTTTTATTCCAGGTCCCCCCCCCCAATCTCCCTTCAGTGGTCAGCCACAGACTTAAATCGCCTCAACTCAAACACTGAGAAAATCTGGAGTGGCAGGCAAACATGAAAAGGACCCCCTTGAATAAAACTTTGTTGGTCTTAAAGGTGCCACTAAACTCAAACTTTGTTCTGCTGCTTCAGACCAACACAGCTACCCACCAGATTCTATTTGAGGTGCAAAAACTCTTTTTAATACCTCCTCTAGACTTTTTTAAAAACTGGCTTGCTGCTGGCTATTTTTGATCCCTAGCTTACTATATTCAACCCCCTCTGCTGTAATTTAGTTTATGGTTGACATCTTCCTTTTTTTATTTGTGTAATTTATGCTGATTGGATTTAATGTACTACTTTTAAATTACATGAGCTGCTTTGAGCAGTAATTTCTGGAAAGTATATGAATATATTGATATACATAAATATTAATTCTATTTAACAACCAAGACCAAAGGCTGTGCTAATTCTTCAACCTGGGGCATGCTGAGAGCCAATATGGACTTCTGCTCCAAGAGGCATATCTGTGCTATGTCTGCAGTGCTTAGATCCTTCTTTTTCTGCTAGCCATTTGTGGAGACTAGAACACAAGAATGGTCCCTACGCATCCCTATCTCTCAGGCACACAACTCCCCTTGACTGGCATAGATGAACTGTGGCAAAGAAGAGAGGTGCTGCTGGAACAGAAGTGCAGCTAACTGCTGGTGCAGCTGGGATTGGATGTAAGCATAGCTGAAGGTCAACAAGCTGTCCCCTCATACAAGCGCTAGCACCTTTGCCCTGTACCCTATGAACCATTGCTTCAGCAGAAGAACCTTTAGCATCGGGTTATTAGGCCTTAATATTTCCTGTCAGCGGAAGCATGACGACATGATACCCGCATGAAGAATAGGTAATATTTTACATTTGATTTACTATTAGTATAGCTGTGGAAGTCTGCATTTCAAAAATCCACTGAAAGTAAGAGCAAGCCAGAACAAGAAAAGCATTCTGATGACACCTGGTGGCCACTTAACACAAAGAAAGTAAAACTGAAACACTGACTGTTCTACAGCAAAGGGGAAGTAAATTGCTTTCGTTAAAACATAAGCTTTTCTTCCTACAGTGTGCTTAGAAACATACTTCACATTTACAACCAGTTTAAACACAATCTGTTCTTCAATGCTTCGGTAATGGAGACTGTAAAGTCCAAAGCTGCATGTCAAAATTATCTATGGTTTTATCTCCCAAAAAACACATGGGACATTGTGTTGCATTCTAGATTTTGTACTTTGGCTTTTCATGGTGCCGTTTTACAGAGGCAGCCACTGTCAGCCTCACTGCAAATTTCGCAGAAGGCATAGAAGATACGGTCCTGACTTGTTAAGAGTCAGGAATGGTGGTACCCAAGCAAGTCTGGGCTGTCTCTCAAATGTTAAAGGCCGCGGAGAGCTTTCTCTGGCTACAGGACCTTAAATCCTTGCCAGGCACAAACGCAGTTAGTTATAGTGACATCACTCCAAATCTATCAGACTCATATAAAATTGCCAAACGGCTGTTCACGTCCCTTCTCACCTCTCTTGCCCAGCGTTGGAAAACCAAAACAGTGCTACAGCCTGACAAGCCTTCAGGTCTTTCTGAGAGAAGGTCTACAAGGAAAGTGAAGCAGGACTTCTTGATGGAGAAAGGGAACAGTCCTATGGGAGTCTCTTAATTTGAAAACCATAATGTGTAGGTAGCCAAGATTATAACCACCCTAGAACAGTTAAGATTAATTCATAATACTAGTTCTGCCTTTCTCAAAAAGTAAAAAATTGGGCCTCTCTTAAAAACATAAAAACAAAAAAAGTCTTTAAGTACTTAATTTTAGGTCATTAATTTTTAAAGTAACTTACATACTTTAAAATGGGCTCTGACAGAAAGGGGGAGGGGAAGGTTTCATGAAAAAAGTAGCCAATGCCATTAAAAGCAAACACATGAGACCCCCATGTATCTTGTGCCATTTTTTAAAAGGTTGTTTTATTATCAATGTAACTAATCACAATGAAGCCATCTCTTACAACCAAAGACATAATAATGAATTTTCTTTACAGCTGAAGAGAGATGGGATTTGCTGCTCCATATCATACCAGAACAGGTTGTATAAATTCTTCTTCATATTTATTGTTAAATGTAACTTTTATCTATAAAAATCAGCCATGAAATATTAAAAACTGAAACAACTGAATTTACACCCTTTACTTAATTTAAACGGTCTATTCAGTAAAAAAAAAGGGGGGGGGAAGGTTACATACGTATTATTACACTTTCTCCATTCTCCCCTCTATCTTTCCCATTATAAACCATCCTGTTTCTGGAATTTATAACTCAGCTGTAAAATTTCCACTCCACAGAGAGTGTTGGTATACGTATCCTGATTTTTTTTTAAAATGTCTCAATCTTGTTACAGGACAAAGAACCCACTGGAGAAAACAGCAAAGAACAGCAATCAGACTAACACCCTTTGGCTGCATGCTAGGCACAAGTACTAGAGAGCAGGTCCTACAAGAATTCAACAAAACTTGCTTGTGCGTGGACAGGTAGTCACAGCAATAACTAACATCCACTCAAAAAGTTTAGGATTTCCAATTGCCTGAGCTAGGCTGGGAATTCCGTGTGCCCCCAGGTCTTTGCCAGAGAGATTGGCCACAAATCCCTCAGCATTTGCCTAGGCAGCATTGGGAAAGTTCAGAAAAGCACAAAGTGGCTCAAATAAAGGAAACAATGGTTCTTCCATAATGAAAACAAGGTTTAGCATTAGGGTGGTAAAGTAACAGAATCACATGCACAGGTAAATCTGCACCCTGCTACGCCCCTCGGGCATGCCGACTTCTATATTTTGAAGAAGTTACCATGCCATTGGTTTCATGTGTGAATCAGGCTTGAAGCTAGAGTTGCCAGCTCTGGGTAGGGAAATACGTGGAGATTTTCAAGGTGGAGCCTGGGGAAGGTGGGACTTTGGGAGGGGAGGGGCCACATTGCAGAATAATGCCATAGAGTCCACCCTCCAAAGCAGCCATTTTTTCCAGTGGAACTGATCTTGGTCATCTGGAGATCAATTGTAATAGTGGGAAATCTCCAGGTTCCACCTGGAGGTTGGCAACCCTACTTGAAGCTGAAGAGGGACAGGAGTATCTATTATTTAGTTTGCTCCTGCAAGGAGCTCAGGGCAGCACTTTTGGGAGGTGTTCTACCTGCCGCCTGGCCAGCTGGCTGGCGGAGGAAGCCCTGCCCCCAAACCCCAACACCTGCAGCCACCCCTCTCCCTTCTCTCATGAGAGAGAGGAGGGAGAGGGGCGGTTGCGGGCTACGCGCCCAATCTCTGAGTGGCATTGCCACTGGGAGATCAGGCGGGCGGGGCCCTCCGGCTGCATGCACTTAAAGGGACCCCTTTAAATGTACGCAGCCAGCAGGACAGGGCCTTTCCTAAGTGTCAAACTAGTCCTTCTAACAGCATGCGAGCACCTTTGTCTAGTACTCTGAGCTTCAAACAGGAACCCAAGAACATCAGTGAGCTACAGACCAAATACAAATGACTCACTCAAGCTCCTGTAAGCCAGAGCAATATTCTTTTGCACTCTTATGGGGACCTATGAGAACAATGAATGGACTATGTTACTGATTATGTGAGATGGACTGTTGCATAGAGTAACCATTGGGAAAATGACAGCAGACGCTTCCAAAAGATGTTTAAAGCACCATTTTCTGAGGCTACCACCTCCAGGCCTGGAGGTTGTCACAAAGCACAAAGACACTCACATACACGAAGAGCCATGTCATCCTTTATGGCTAGAGACACATACCACTAACTCCATGAGGGTATGAACTCCATACACGTACACAGGCTTGGACCCCTCCTTCAACTTCCCCTCCATTTGGCACATCTAAGAACTTCGCACAGGGGTACAAAGACAGCGGGACACTTCCTGATGAACTGGTTTTGCTGCTCGGAGCCCGCTTTCATCTAGAGGACAGTGCCAGCTGCAGATGACGTCAACATCCTGTCCTGACCATCAGGTAGATCTGAATATTGGCCACTCCTACAGGACCTACAGGACCCTCTTAGTGGCTAGGGACACAGAACGGACCATCTATAGGTGTTCCTAGGAACCTTGCCAACCTCCCGGTAACACCCCCCAATAAATACAGCTTCCCAAGAGTCACGAGTCAGATTTTCCCTGTATCTCCTCCCTCCCAGATCCTTGGGTGCACCACTGGGGTCCAACACGTGGCTTCTGCAGGTACAGAACCACGCTCCTTTCTCCTTTTTCTGAAGGCACCCCCCTCTTCTCCAGCAGGACTTCGCCAGATTTCTAGATAGGTAAATATCACCCTCAACGAATACCATTGATATTCCTGCAAACGTCTCTGTAATTCTATCTAACTTCCTAGATCTGTGTGCTTGTGTGTAGTATTTGTGTGCAAACATTTTATTCTTGCAAAGCAAATAATCTCCCTTTTTAAACCTTGACTTGAGTTTCGTGTCAGTTCCTTGGGAGCTCAGGAGAAGCCCAGTCTCTGTATACACAGGTACTGATCCTTAACGCCTACTGCTGATTATTAAGAGCTAATATTCCCCAAATATTAATAATATAAAAGAGCAGTCAGGCTAACACTCCAAATATCTGGATTTTAGCATAGTCTAATGCACTAGAATTTTAAGAACATAAAAAGCATGCCTTCATTAGTGTATGAGTTTCTAACACAGCCAATCCAAAAATTCTTCCTTCTCTTTGTACATCCTGACTTTAAAACTCTACCTCTGAGTATCCTCCCTAGAGAGGTCTTCTTCCCTAAGGAATGATCATCAGTTTGGGGCCTCCCCAAGTTTTCCTTACATGCCAAAGATACTTAAATATTGATTTTTTTGTACACATTCAAAGTCATCTTAAAGATCTAAGAGGGTTTAATAAAATTAATTAGAATGTAAATAATCCTTCTAGAGAGGTTAAAGGGATTCATTGCTGATGAACACACGTCAGGACAGGTACTCCAATCAAGTGTTTTAGGCACCAAAGCAACCAGCCACTGGGAGTTTTCTGAACCTGCTACAAGGTGAAAGATACTTTTACGGTACCCTGTTGTCAAATTGAGGGGATAGCAAAACTATCCTATCAGACAAATCTTTATATATTATCCCTATATTGCATGCAAGACGGTTCCATTATCAGAAGGCCACACTGCCAATGAAAGAAACCATGGTGTATCTAACTTACCAGTAAGGAAGAACTAATGGAGAATAATAGGTCAGTTTGGTATGAGCTATTTCAATTCATCATAGCCAAGAAAGGGATCATTAAACACAGCAGTGCAAACGTATCAAATTACAAGAAAGACGACAAGTGAAGTTAGAAATAAAAAAATGTCAATTTTGTATACTGCTACTACATGCCCTTTTATTCATCATCATGAAGGTAAGGTTAAAGGACAAACTGCAGCCCTCTAGCACACTCAAGTGGGGTAGCCACACTCCTCCAATGACAGCAAATCACGGGGAGCATTACAGAAAGAAAGACAGAGTTACCCTGGCAACAACACTGTCAAAAGGCAATTAGAAGCATAGTCTCCAAAATGTACCTATTAAATAGGTACAATGCCCATCTTTCCCCTTATTAAACAGGTACAATACTCATCTTTCCCCCATGGTGTGTAGGAAAGTAGTATATGCTGAACTAGCACACATGCTGAATTTTGAAATTCTAATCATTTTAGGAAGAAAAATAATCACTGCACTTCTCAGCCACTACCCCTCAAACTAAAAAGGTATAAATTCGCACTGCAAGTACATTGAAATGTAGACTACATATGACTTAATGAATGACAGCAGGTTTAGTTACATCATTTGATACAGTGCCAAGAAGTCCAAAACTACCTTGTAAAGAAACAGCTGGGCCTGGCTAGCCAAAATTTTACCTGCTTTAGGAGCAGCCCAAAATATAAAACATCTTCCTGCTGTTGGTAGTAAGCCTCTGCCAACTGTACTTACAGAGTTCCTCCTACCCATTGATAAGCTTTAGCTGTGAGCCATCTTGTCTGGAGAAAAGTATAAAGGACACTTCCCATCCAACAATGAGTGGTTCTTTAATAATGAGGAAGCCAGCCAGTACTGGACAAAGGACTCTCCTATACTATCTAGTCCAGGATATGCTAAAACCACGAACAGTTTGAAGCATAGGTAAACTTTTTATGAGGTTTTTGCCAGAGGACTACAAGCTAACATATCTGCCTTCAAGGAGAGCTGTGAACTGGGACAACATTTCATAACAGCATATGATCCAACATCATGTGACTGTTTCTTATCAGATAAATGACAATATTGGTGGGGTTCAAATGTGCCAGGTATAAACTGGCTTGGATTGAGAAGCTGTCTGTTCCCTTTCTAGAGTATATCCTAGAAGCACAGTGGGATAACTCCATCACTTCTCCTACAAGTACTGGGGAAATACAGGAAGGCAACAGCATCTCTTTCAAACAATATGAGGGAAAGGCAGCATCCTCTACTAGAGGTAAACATGTTTATGATCTTCTAGGGCCAAATTAAAGAGACAGCCACATGTCTGCCCAGAACATGTATAAAGCAAGGGAGAAGTGTTTTTTAGATGAAAAGGAGCACATGGGTGAGGGAAAGCTAAAGCTCCTTTTCTCCCACCTAACAGCATCGAGCTCTATTACATTTTTATTACCAGCCTGGATAAATTCCATAGACTGAAGAACTTTGTTTGAGCCCAGTCCCAATCCTGGAAAATGACAAGGCAAAGGAAGGGGAACCTTAACAGATCCTTCATCGACAAAGAAACCCCATCCCACCTTGTTTCATATGTGAACAAAGGCATAAACACACATGGCTCCTCTCCACCCACATCATGTCTAGGCTGGTCCTTAAATACTGGCCATGGGACGTCTTTCTGGAGGCTTAAAGAGGATGCCCACTTTGGGATTGCTCAGCTAGAATGGAAAGCAAAAATTAAAACAGATTTGGATAGGAAGCCAAGAGGCAAATAGGCTGTGTGCATTAATAAAATAAAATAAAAGTAACACTGCAGCCATTCATGAGTTTTAAAAAACTGCACAGAGAATGCTAAAATGTCCCCAACACATACACACACACACATACATTCTGGAGATACTGGGTAGAAATGGGTTCAGTTAATTTTAGGTTGTGGTCCAGAACAGCAGGAAAATGGGTCAAATAGTCATCTTAGCTTCTTATTATGGAGCTGTGCTAAAAGTGAAGTGCTGGAAGCAATATGGCAGATAAGTAGCATGGTTAAACTCCACTCATCCACATGCACCTTTTTCCCTATAAAAATTAGTTTCCCTCCCACACTTTAGACTTGACTCAACAGACACAAATATAAATTTACATGGATCTCCCATCTCATTTAGTTTAGGTCCAAATACTGTTTCCATCTGTGGGCTATGTCTTTCATTAGGTGTGACAAATGAAGACATGGTGGTGGAAAGTGCTGTCAAGTCATATTTGACTTACAGCGACCCCACGGGCTTTCAAGGTAAAACACATTCAGAGGTGGTTTGCCACTGCTTGCCTCTGTGTGGCAACCCTGGATTTCTTCAGTGGTCTCCCACCCAAATCCTGACCAGGGGCAATCTCGTATTTCTTGGTATTTCATTGTTGACTCATCCATTCCATTGTCTCACAAGCTTGGAAAAATTATGGTGTCAGACCTTACTGATCCTTATTGGAACAGAAAATTATCAGCAATTAGTATCTCTTTCTCATATAGCAGGGGTGGCCAAACTGTGGCTCGGGAGCCACATGCAGCTTTTTCACACACATCGTGTGGCTCCCGTCAGGGCAGCTGGGGAAGCAAAGGGAAGGCATGCCTCCCGTATAGGTCTTCCCTTCCCCAGCTGGTGTTCCCCTTCCTGGGTAGGCTGGAGGCAGTGGAGAGCAGAGAAAGAAAGCAACTTAAACTTCAAATGCATTCTCAAAGCCCCCCCCCCCCCCCCCGAGCCTACAAATATCACTGGACAAATACATATCATTATCAATATCTATTCTTACTCCTTTTGTTTTTATTTTTGGCAGTCTCATTTAATGTTAATAAAAAGCAAATTTGAATATCTTTCAATAAAAACGTGTGTGTGATATTTGTTCATGTCATGCAGCTCTCAAACATCTGACGTTTATTCTATGTGGCTCTTACATTAAGCAAGTTTGGCCACCCCTGTCATATAGCTTTACCTGGATCCTTTTGTTCTGTACTCACTCAGTCCCTTCTGCCCTCTAGTTTAGCCTTCAAACCTCACCTTTCCAGCTTTCAGCCCTCTTCTATAGATCACATCCTCCCATTCTCCAACTTTAAACCCTTGGACAATCAAGTGTAATATTGTATATGTATATGCATATGTGAAAGTTGCCTTTGCTCCTGTTGGGTCCAGAGAATGATGGGCTATAAGCATTTCAAATAAATAAATGTGTCTGTGTTTGTGTGGACAGACCCTTAAAATTTATGTTGACACAGGAATGATATGTTCTTAATTCTGTGTTCAAACTGTATAAATAGTCACTAACTGCTTTTAGTATACACTTATTCCTTAAAGAAATGAACCCTCATATTGGAATGGCTAACTGGCTCAAGAAATTCCTGGAGATTTAGGGGCAGTGCCTGTGGAGTAGGATTGCCAACCTCCAGGTGTTGGCTATTACAAGCACCTCCAGGTGACAGAGATCAGTTCACCTGGAGAAAATGGCCGCTTTGGAAGGTGGACTCTATGGCACTATACCCCATTGAATTCCCTCCCCAAACCCCACCCTCCTCAGGCTCAACTTTCCCAACTAGGGTTGCCAAGTCCTACCTGGCAATTGGCGGGGGACTCCTGTCCCTGGTCTGGTACATCAGCACATGTGCAAAGCGTGTGCACGCCATGATGACATCACCCGGAAGTGACGTCATCACACTGGGCATGGTGCCAGGGCAACGCTCTGGCAATCACCCAAAAACTCTATGGTACCATAGAGTTTTGGGGGCGATTGCTAGAGCGTCACCCCGGCAACATGCCCAGTGTGATGACGTCACTTCCAGGTGACATCATCATGCTGGGGCAGTCGTCCTGATCAGACAACTTCGGGGGTGAGGTTCCCCCCGCCGACCGAATCCGGGCCGGCAGATTGGGGACCCCTGTAGCAGGGGATTCCCTGCCCCCCAGGCGCGACTTGGCAGCCCTATTCCCAAACCAGGCCTGGCAACCCTACTGTGGAGGGCAGAGTTTGGGGGGGGGGGAGCTCAGCAGGAATGTAAATCTTACAGAGTACACCCTCTGAAGCTGCCATTTCCTCCAGGGGAATGGAATCTGTAGTCTGGGGTTCAGTGTAATGCCAGGAGAGCTCCAGGCCTCACCTGAAGGTTGGCAACACTACCTCATACCAACCTTTCCTTTGGTTTTCCACAGGAATCTATGCCATCCCTCATTATTTTTAAATCTATATGAAACCACTGGCAGAAGTCATCAGGGGATTCAGAATCAGGTAAGTATTCTGATGATACCTAGTTCTATTTCTCTTCATCCCAGTCAGACAGAGTGTTGGAATGCATTGAGCAAGTTCCTAGAGGTAGTAAAGGGCGGGATGACGAAACTTAAGCTGAATGCAGAAAAAAAAATAGAGTAGCTGCTAGCTGGGCATTTAAGAATGGTGGTTTGTTGCCTATTCTAGATAAGGCAGTACTCTGCTTTAAAGGGCAGGTCCATAACTCAGAGGTACTTTTAAATCAAGGGGTCTTTGTAAGGGGTCTTTGTAAGGGACACAGATAATTCAAAACACCTTTGGCCAGATTTAATTAGTTCCCTGTGATCTCATCACATCAAGACTTCATCAGCTTAAGCTAGGATGGTATAGTCGTTAGAGTGTTGGACTAGGAACTAGAAGACCCAGTTTTGAATCCTCACTCTGCCCTGGAAGCTTGCTGGGTGACCTTGGGTCAGTCACCTGCTCCCAGCCTAACCTACTTCACAGGGTTGTTGTGAGGATAGAATGGAGGACAGAATGATGTAAGATGCTTTGGATCCCTACTGGGGGGGGGAGGTGGGGTATAAAATAAATAAATCCTGTAATACATTCTGTCTACATGTGGCTGCTTGAAGACCTCACAAAAATATCAGCTGTGGTAATGCTGCTAACAAGTGGTGGTGGAAAGTGCCGTCAAGTCACAGCTGACTTATGGCAACGCAAGGGATATGCAGAGGTGCTTTGTCATTGCTTGTCTCCATGTCACAACCCTGGTATTCCTTGGAGGTCTCCCATTAAAATAGTAGCCTTGGCCAACCATGCTTAGCTTCCAAGATCGGACGAGATCAGGCTAGCGCGGGACGAACAAAAGCACATGGCAATGACCATAACCACCCCAAATTTAAAAGAACTACATTTTTACCCATTTGTTTCTGAGCACAATTCAAGGTGATGGTTTTGACATTTAAAACCCTACCGGCCTGGGCTCAGGATCTATGAAGGACCATTTTCCTTTGTATGAACCTGCCCACCCATTAAGATCTTCCAGAGAGGTTTTTCTCCTGGTGCCCTGCAAGCTGAAATGAGGTGCAAGCTGACAAAAGGAAGGACCTCCATGGTGGTCACAGAGAAGCAATTCTCTTTGTACCTTCTCTACCTTCTTTGCTGTTATTTAAGTACTGAGTGAAAACAAGGCCATTTTCTTTCCTTATGGATTAAGCGCAAGTGCAACACAATTCAAAGACACTCAGAGATTCTGCTTGTGTTCTATCAGTCTAAAACTAAGTCCTGTTTCTAACTCGGTTACAGGATTTTAACTCGTAATAATCATTTACAGTAATTTCAGGATGAATTTTAAATTTTTGTAAGTGATAGGAACAGAAGGACTTCTGCATAAATAAATAGAAGTGATAGGAACAGCAAGACTTCTGCATAAATAAACAGTCTGGGAAAGAGATCTTCAAAGCTACCCCACAAAATCTTGTTACATTTTATCAAAGAATGTAACTCTTATATGACTGCAGAATGCAGGACTTCTCAGTCGCCCCAGTACACCTTATATTTATTATTATAACTAACCAGGGGTCATTTCGTAGAAAAAGAGGTGCAGAAGCTCATTAGCATACCTATTAACATAACACATTAGCATACACCACGCCCCCTGACATCACCGGAAGTGTGTCAGAAAGGGACGCAAAAGGGGGGACATCTTTAAAAGCCTCCCCTCCCCTTCCCCAACTGGCCTGCCAAGGCAGGCCGGGGGGGGGGGGGGGTTAGTGAAGTGAACAGAATACAATGGAAAGATCGTGCTGCCGCTGCCGCGCAACTCTAAACAGAAAGAGTTTAAACTTTAAACCCCTTCTCGCTTTGCTTCCTCCACAGGCCCACTGGGAGCTGGGGGAGGGGCTTGCCACCACTGCCATTTGTGCTTACTAGGGGTGTGCAAATAAAAAAAAATTGGCCCGATTCAGATTGGGCCAAATCAGGCAGCATCTGTTCCAGCAGTCGAATGACCCCCGCATGTCAGTTTTGGCAATGCACGCTGATTCGGGAGTCATTCAGCCGACGGAATGTCAGTTTCAGCCCCATTATACCCTATGGGCCATTGAAGTCAATGGCAAAAACTCATAGGATATATGAGGGGCTGGAGGAGAGGGGGATTGAGGGAGAGGCTCCAGACTTGCAGGGTAGCTGCTGGGGCCTCTCTCTGAAATACCCACTAAGTTTCAAGAAGATTGGACCATGGGGTCCAATTCTACGGGCCCCCAAACAGGTTGCCCCATCCCCTCCATTGTGCTCTATGCTGAGAAAAAACATTACTTTTTCCCACCATAGAGAACAATGGAGGGAATGGGGGCAACCTGTTTGGGGGCCTGTAGAATTGGACCCACTGGTCCAGTCTTCTTGAAACTTGGTGGGTATTTGCAGGAGAGGCTCCAGCAGCTACCCTGTAAGTTTAGAGCCTCTCCCTCAAACCCCCTCCCCTCCAACCGCTTTTTAAGCTGCCACCAAATTTCGGTGGCAATTCAGCGGAAGGCCGAATCAGATCAGAGAATCTGGTTCAGCCTGTGGCTGCCCTAGTACCCACTCCTGGGCTGGTGGAGCGCTGTTCCACCTTGCTCCAGCCCCAAATGACCCCTATATCTAACAAATGGTCTACATTCAACAAAACCTTTGTTCTGTCTTCCTGGCATCACCTTTCTTGGAAATCACAGGGTTAAATTTCACTTTGACCTTACTCAAAACCATGTACATTTTGACGATCATCATAAAAGAGTTCTGCAACACCCTTAAAACCTATCAAGTTTATTGTGGCATGAGCTATAATAGGCTACAACCTATGCTCCTGCTATAGCCCACAAAAATTCCACAATAAAACATGGCCTTCAAGGTACCACCGGTCTCAGGTCTGCAGCAGTTTTTAATATGACTAGCAGATTATCAGAAATAGTACTAGTTTTCCCTTTTTAATTATAAATAAAACGCATACTGCTCTGTTGAAATCATAACAAAACACCATGTTCTCACACATGTGGTTTCTGTCATGAATCTAGAATGCAAGGTTTTCATTTTATTTAAAAATTAAAAGGCATGCTGTGCCATGGTTACCTTTGGCAATTGGATTAGTAGCACTCCAACAGAGTTAAACAGTGCCTTCTTCCTATTAGGGTTTATATTACAGAGTCCTTTTATTTAAAGGAAGGAGGAAGTCAAGCAAAGAGGAATAAAATGAATATGAAGAACATTGAGCATAGGAATTTCAAAAGGTGATTAGAAAGAGATACTGCTGAATCGCAACTGATAATGAAGCTCAAGACAATGCATCCACCTGGACTGAACCGAGACCTAGGTTTCCTTTCATTATCAGTGCTGATTTCTCCATGCCTACTAACCCTCTGCATACCACACCTAACCCAATCACGCCTGCTATTGTCATTCAGCAACTGAAATCACTCCACTCTCCAATATATAGGACAGATGGATTCACATTTTACTGTACCTGAAGAAGTGAGCAGTGACTCACAAAAGATCTTACCCTGCCACAAATTTTGTTAGTCTTTAAAGTGCTACTTTAAGTGCTCTTTTCTACTGCTACAGACGGCTGACACGGCTACCCATCATGATCTATTGAGCACTGTGAAAGACAGCAAGAGCCAAGGCAGTGAGAAGACCTGGCATCAGCATAAACTAAGGGAGATAAAAGAACAGAGGCATATTTATACATTTAAAATGCTCACATCTCAAAAAACAGAACTTTCCCCATTTGTCAAAGAAGAGCCTCATTCAAAGTAAATGGCTTGAATCTCAGTGTCTTCACTCAGACTGCAATCACCACACGTTTAAGGAACACAGAACATCACTGTCAAGGAATGAACTCTCACAGGCTGTCAACTGCTTAATCAGAGCTTGACTTGGCTGGAAGTGTGAAATTATGTAATTACTGACGTTTGGCAATTCTGATGGTTTAGACAAATTACATCACTTGGAAGATCTTGTTTTATAAAACAAAATTCCAAGAGCAGCTTCATTCCGGAAAAGCTTCTGTCAGAGGTATCTCTGCCTTTCCTCAACAGCTTCATGATGCTTATTTAACACAGCCCTCCCTCCGCCCCCAACACACACACACACACACACTATAGAAATGCAACCTGGTTAGAAAAACAGGTTTCACACACACAAAAAGGAATCCTACAAAGAAAAAATTAAGTCTTGTGAAATCTGGATTCTAATACAGTATATTTTTGAATTTATACCCTGCTTTTGTGAAGGGCTGATGGGCAATCTATACACCAAATAAATATAAGTTATGCTGGAACTGAGCACTACGGTTCTAGCACTAGTGATTAATGTAACATATGGCCCCGTCCACACGAGCAAGATAAGCCAGACGGGAAGTGACACAAATTTGTGCTGGTGCAATTTGCGCCGCTTTTGCAGGATCACACAGGTCCATGGACCTGTGATGGTGAACCGCCGCTGTGTGATCACACACAGCCGCAAGCGAGTTGGGGGTTTTTTTCCAGCCATTTTCAGTGCGCTTATCTGCTTCTACAAGGGATCGATGACTTGCCTCTCCACCCTCGGGGTCATCTGATGATGCACATACCGGGAAGGGAGGGGGGGAAAAAACCCAAAAAGCCCGCTCCCCAACGCCACTTGTTTGTGCTGGCGTGATCACACCAGGAAAGGTCAGTTCTGGGCCATTGCAAACCATTTGAGACTGCCTTTTCACTGGTAGCTAAATAAGCCGATTCCCCACTGGCTCAAAGTGGTTTGCGACACTTTGACACCGACTGCAGGACGCTTCCCAGATGTGCTTGTGTGATCACGCCACTTTGAGCCGGCGGAGAATCGTCCTTCTTGTGTCGCAAATGGGTGCGTATGATCACACCCATATAAATGCTTTACAATTTTCACCTCAACATTCATTTTACAGATTGGGAACCAAAGAAGAGAGGTGCCCAAACTTGCTTTACCAGCTAATAGCTGGCTACAGGGTTGCCAGCCTCCAGGTGGGGCCTGGAGATCTCCCACTTTTACAACTGATCCCCAGCTGACAGAGATCAGCTCCCCTGTAGAAAATGGCTGCTTTGAAGGGTGGACTCTATGGCATTGTACCATGCTGAGGGCCCTCCCCTCCCCAAACCCACCCTCTCCTGGATCCACCCCCAAAGTCTCCAGGTATTTTCCAAACCAGACCTGGCAACCCTAGGCTAACAGCAGGATATGGGGGTAAGGATGGGGGTTGCTAGTGGCATGCCACATCATTTCCAGAGAAACCTAGAACAGATGACATATTGCTCTAAGAATCACCATAAATTCTATCGTAAAATCAGAGTTTCCAGTTATTTCTAGAGTGATGTGACATCATACCTAGTTTTCCCTGGAAATGATATCACACCATATGTGAAGCTAGCAATTTTTATTTTTCTCTCAGTGCTGTTGGGATGCCACCAAGAGTCCTTCCACTAGGGGAAGGAAACTAGGGGACTTGGCAACCGTGATCTAAGGCCATCTTTCAGGTCCATGGTTCAGGTGGGAGGCTCAAGCCCAAGCCAGAGCTATGTCTGTTGCTGTTGGGAGTGCTGCTGCCATAGAAGTGAAAGACTTGTGCTCTTTACTGCCAGCCCACAGCAGTTGCCTTGGACTAGTGATAAGATTGCCACCTCTTACAGTGAAACATTCTGGTACCTTGAAGGGAACTGGGGTGGAGTGGAAGCACAGAGCAGGTCTGTGGAAACAGACAAGTGGCTATGGCAGCTTCAGTGACAGATTTTGTTTTCTTTGCACTCCCGCTTATTGGTAGTCCTAGGAATGGGTGGCTTTAGGAGCTTCAATATGTGAAGAGAGCAAAGAAGCACCATCCATTGTTTGGCTCAACTGTTCTTTCAGTTCACCCTGAAACTGCTCCCAAAAGTAATCAGTTGTTTTTAAGCTGGGGACCACTTCTCCCTAACCTTGGTAAACAACAAATAGGGGATAGATGGCTTTTGTCAGATTTCTTTGGGATTGCAGCAGCATGCTGTTGTAATAGGAAGGATGATGGAGAAATGAGCAGAGGGGAAGTTATGGCTGCCCAGACACTGTATTTGGGGTACATTTATGAGTAGAGGTGTAAATGTTTGTGTGTTGCTCTGAATGAATACTCAATATTACGAGTACAAAACTCACAATTACTTTGGGGGGAGGATTCCATTTGTATGTTAATGACAGTTTCTTTATTTTTAACATTTTTATTCTGCTTTTCCACCCAATTAGGTCCCTCAGAGCTGTTTTGCATTAGTGTTTCCCACTGAATTAGTTAACTAGTTTGTAAAATAACCTCAAGAGGGTGAGATACCACCATTTTAGATTTTCAGTTGAAGCTCACTTCTTTGAACTTGCCTTAAATGCACGTGCTTGGCCCCTTCAGTTGGCAACCATACTGAACTAAAACAAATAGAAGGTGACAGTTTGGTAACAAACCTTCCTGGGCTCATGAATTTTATTATCATATGCCTGCAATGTTTGAATATTTGAAAACTTGTTTTCAAAAGAATACTATAGGATGAGCATTATTTTGTCTTTGTACTGTAGAATTCTAGAATGTATATAAAATACAATCCTTTGGAATACCTATTGGCCAAGACATTCTTTTGTATATGCAAAATAGAGAAATGGCTTTTTGTAGAGGCCGAACTAGAAGTTCTATTAAACACAGCACTGCTGCTAAAAATGGCTTCTCCACATCTAATTCTCCCTACTTTGCACATAACATCTAGCGTTCTTGCTCCTGTCGTTGCTGGGTGACTGATGGGTTCATTGTGACAAATGCAAAGCCATGAAGAACTACATGCTTAAGAAAGAGTTGTCATTAGCTTATCAGCTTCAAGCCTCCAACTTGGACATAATTTAAAGTGAACAATGTGGACATCAGACAAAAATGAGGATGAAAGGACTGGCTCTTTTATAATAAAGGTAAAGGAAACACAAAAGAAACTGGGAAGATCTGGAAGACAGTGTCTATAAAATAAATGTCAAAAATATGTATAATTGAAATAGCATACCGTGTTGACTGTCAGAATAACAATTACCCTAGACTTAAACAACCAGTGGCCAAATTGGGTATACTGAAGTATTTTTATTTTATTTTATTTTATTGGGCTAGTATCCTGCCCGCCCCACAAGCAGGCTCAGGGCAGGTTCCATCAGTGTTCATACAATATACCAATAACAAGACAAACCATTCTAAAATAATAAAATTAAAACAATACAATACAATAATTTTTTAATTATAATAATAATAAAAAACAATGTAAGAGTAATCTTAGATGTATTAGAATACTACAAAATCCACTCAGAAAAAAATATGGCATTGATTTTTGTCAATGCTGAAAAACCGTTTGATAATATTAATTGGAACTTCTAATTAAAAAAATTAAATATATGGGATTGTGGCAAAAATTTCTTCTTGATGGTCCAAGCAATCTATGATAAGCAAAAAGTGAAAATAATGATTAATGGAGATTTATCTAACGATATTGAAATTCAAAAAGGGACAAGGCAAAGTTGCCTGTTATCACCGTTATTATTTATTTTTGCTTTGGAAACTCTCCTTGATATGATCAGAGGAAATAAACAAATTAAAGGCCTACAGATAAGAGGGGAAGAATTTAAAATCCAGGCCATTGCAGATGATATGGTGTTGATTTTAGAAGAACCACTACTATCTTTAGACCATCTTTTAGAGACCCTTCAGGAATACGACAGTGTCGCAGGACTTAAGATCAATAAGAAGAAAACAAAAATCTTAGCCAAAAAATGTGATGAAAAAATAACAATTACAAAAAAGCAATTACAAAAAAGTTCAGGTTTTGAAATCTGCAAGAAGGTTAAATATCTGGGAATTCTTATAACGAACAGATGTAGCACACTCTTTAAAGATAATTATAGTAAGCTTCAGTTAGAAATAAAGAAGGATTTAGAAAGATGGAGAGGCCTACAAATATCATTTTCAGGCAGAATTGCCACAGTGAAAATGAACGTATTGTCACGTGTAATATTTCTCTTTTAAACTATCCCAATTATAAAAAATCAAACCTTTTTTAAGGATTTAGAAAAGCTAGTAAAAGAATTTGTATGGCTAGCAAAGAAGCCAAGAATAAAATTAAAATTTCTACAAGATAGAAAAGAAAGGGGCGGCCTCGCTTTACCTGATTGGACTCTCTACTATAAGGCAGCAGCAATGAGTTGGATCAAAGAGTGGATCAACTTGATTAATACACAATTACTAAAACTGGAAGGTCACCATCTTTTGATGGGTTGGCATGCCTATTTGTGGTATAAAAAAGCAATCCCAGCTGGAAATTTTAGACAACACTCTATAAAACATGGGAAGAAATTAAAAGAGAACATTATATGAAGATACCTAAATGGGTTTTCCCAATAGAGGCTTTTGTAAAACCTACACTATTTGTAAAATATCCCACATGGAGATACCAAGACCTATTGGATAATAAATTTAATCTAATCCCAGAAGATGTGTTAAAAAAATATAACACTAATTTGACTTGGTGGGAAATGATACAACTAAAATCAAGACAGATGAAAGATTTAAAAAAATTGGCTTCTATGATAAACCCACTGGTTTAGATGAAATATGAATAATAATGATAAAATTATTAAGAAATTATATAACTTTTTGTTAGAGTATAAAATGCAAGATGAATAGATAAAACCATCAATGATAGCTTGGGCGCAGAATATAGGTTATAACATCGAATTAGCAGATTGGTCCAAAGTATGGTCAAGGACCATAAAATATGTTCAGACGAGTAACTTCAAAGAGAATATAGTAGAGATGTTCCATAGATAGCACATCCTCCGATAGATTGACTAAGTATAATAAAAACATATTAAAAAAACTGTTGGAAATCTAAATATAATATGGGTACTTTTTCATTTATGGTGGATGTGTAAAAACGCGAAAAAATACTGGACCTTCATAGAAAGGGTTATAGAGCATATTTTTGGTGTGAAAATTTTGTTAAAGCCATAATTTTTCTTACTTAATATAATTCTCGATTCATTTAAGAAACAAGATGTCTATTTACTTATGCAAATTTTGACAGCTGCAAGGACTTTGTACATTAATTGTGGAAAAATGAAAATATACCAACAAAAGAAGAGTATATCGATAAACTATTAGAAGTTGCCGAAATGGAGAAATTAACCTTTACTATACAAGGTAAAATTGAAAATGTGTTTGATAATTATTGGTCGCAAGTGTATAATTGGTTAAAAAAATTAAAAATGGTTTAAATGTTGATGAAAGTTTATGATAAGCTCTGTATTAAGATATATTGAAATACAAATGAACTTTATGTTTAAAGAAAAAATATTTAAAAAATACAATAATTATAAAATTATAAAGTAGTGTGCAGATCTAATCAATAACTCAGTAGCAAAGATGGAAACTATAGAGTAGTTCCCAGTTGGCTGTTCAAAATCCAGGACACTGATGGGAGGCCAATTAAAGGGGACGCCCACTGCCTCAACTAAAAGCCTGGTGGAAGAGCTCCATCTTAGAGGCCCTGCGGAATTGTAACAAATCCAACAAGGCCGTGATCTCATATGGGAGCTCATTCTACTTGGCAGGGGCCAGGGCCAAAAAGGCCCTGGCCGTAGTCGAGGCAAGTTCCTGGGGCCGGGGACTACCAAAATCTCAGTGCTCTATGGGGCTCATATGGGGAGAGGCAGTCCAAAAAATATGTTGGCCCCTTGCCATACAGGGCTTTAAAGGTAAGCACTAGCACCTTGAAATGGATCCGGAATTCAAAAGGCTGTTTTTCCTACTCTGAACTTAGGCCCATGTGGAGAACCTTTTACGAATGAAGATTGCCAACTCTAGGTTGTAAAATTCCTGGACATTTGGGGGTGGAGGCTAGAGAAGGAAGGGTTTGGAGAGGCACCACAGCTGGGTATAATGCCATAAAGTCCACCATCCAAAGCAGCCATTTTTTCCAGGGGAACTGAACTCCAGAGTTCAGTTGTAATTCTGAGACATCTCTGGGCCCTATCTGAAGGTTAACAGCCCCGCCTTCCCCCCGAGTTTCCTCTTTCCATCTTCCTGAAAACACCTATATCCTCACCTTACCACCTTTACATCCACCATCCGATCTACCTTTTTGCTTCCTCCGATCTTATGTATTATGTATTCATTTCATGTATACCCTGTCTTTCATCACAATGAGAACCCAAAGCAGCTTAACATCATTCTTCTCGCCTCCATTTTATGTTCACAACAAATTTGTGAGCGAAATTAAGCTAAGAATGTGTAACTGGCTCAAAGTTACCCAGTGAGCTTCCATGACAGAGTGGAAATTCAAATACGGGTCTCACAGATCCTAGTCTGAAATTCTAACCACTATCCCACACTGGCTTTCATGTAGTGGGTACCAGTGGCCAGTGGCAAGTAGTCAGTCCTGGATCAGTCATGCAAGACAAATGATATTAAGTCACCTAGTCATTGCTGGAGGGCCTGGCCTCAATGATTCCTCCTTCAAGGCTGAAAACGGCCCTGTCCTCTCCCCTACCTCTTACTGACAGAAGCAAAAGCTTGAATGCTAGCAATATGTTCTTACACCTTCATCTGCTTTATGGGATATACAGTGCACACATTGGCAAGGCTACAATAGAGCCCAAATTACATCTCTAGATCCCTCCCTCAGCTCCCTGTTCCAGCCTTCCAAGCAAGTTCACTGTGAGTAGGTTGAGCAAGAGAAACAAGTAGACTTATCATCCTCCATGTGGAACCTGGATTCTCACAGAATTATGACTGACCTCCAGACAACAGAGATCAGCTCTGCTGTAGGAAATGGCAGCTTCAGAAGGCAGACTCTGTGACATCACATCACCACGGAGCCCCTTCCCCAAGCACAGCCCCCAAATCACCAGGAATTTCCCCAGAAGCATACGGCAACCCTACAGTTCCTTGTTTTTCCAAGACTATGCTCTGGATAGTCTCTTTGTCTGGACTGTGTGCACAACTCAAACGTGGTTGCACTAGATATATTCCATCAGTGTTTTAAGTACTTGTATATATGAACCCTAAAATATATGATTCGATGAACAGTAAGGGGCAAATGTCAGTTCTATTTTTTCCATTCTCAAAATCCATGAAAGCATTACTTTTTAATATAAAATTAACAGCAGCTGTTTTCAGGTTTCTCAGATATTTCCTAGTCACACACTGCACAGCCAGACAACCAGAGTTTTAATAGGGCAGCAATCCAGAATGATTACACATTGCTATACAACATGAGACTAACCAGTATGTCATTTTAATCATATGCTACAGATATGGCAACATCAAAAATAAAATCACTAAATATTATATTTAAACTGATGCAATTGCCTTAAGGCAATCAAATTTTGACACCACTAAATAAAATAAAACAAAGTAAAAGAAAAATGTTTCCCAATAATTGTAGTGTAATTGTCTGGTAGATTTCAAGACTGTTGTTCTATCATTACTTATTTGTCTTTTTCCACGGTATACTTTCTGAAGTCGAAGATCAATGTAGGCATGTCATAAGAGCGTTCTTTTACTTATCATCCTATTTTGCCCAAGCAAAGCACTTCACATTACATCCCTATTCCCTAATGTGGCTGAAAAGCTTTCTTAACATCTGGCAAGGTACACACTCTCACCTTTTGCAACTAACATTTTAAGCTGACTCACCAAATTCAGTAATCTTAAAATGCAACCAGAATTTCTCTCATTTGCAAGTGGGCTGAGATAAGTAGAATGCTTCTTTCTGCATAGGCCTAAACAAAAGACTTCTGTTCACAGCACTAAAGATATTCTCGCTCAACAGAAGCCTGAAATATTACCCATAAATTATAACATACAATTACACAGCCCAATATGACCATAAGGGTTTAAAGCAGAGTTCTAATCTAACTCTTAAGAGTTTATCCACCCAAACTTCATTGAGCATCTATAAATTTGGATGATTAACCATTGTCCTGCAAGATATGCAACTCTGTAACTGTACCACGTCCGTCCCACATACACCAATAACGCAAGTGGGTGTTTCCTTTATTTAAGACATTTATTTGTTGTCTTTCTTCCTTACAGGGCTCAAGGCAGGTTACAACATAGATAAAATACATAACATAAAAAAACATTAAAAACATGAAAACCAAAATTTAAAATCACTGTTTAGAACTGCTAGTAAGCTTAACCAAATGTGATCCTAAACAAAACCAACTGCCTCCTAAAGATCAAAAGTCAGGGGGCCAGGAAAACCTCCTTGGGAACGCTGTTCCATTATCATAGGATTGCTGCTGAAAAGGCCCATTCATGTACCCACCAAACAAGCTTTTTTGATTGATGGGTCAGTCAGGAGGTCCTCTCCCTCTGATCTTAATTCCTGGGCAGGAACATATGGGAGAAGCCTGTCCTTCAGATACCCAGATCCCAGGCCATGTAGGACTCTAAAGGTAAAAACCAACACCTTCAGTTGGGCTTAGCCAGTGTAATTACTATTGTATTGGGGTTACACGCTCCCAGTAGCTGGCCCCGACCAACCATCTCACTGCAGTGTTCTGTACTAGCTGCAAGCTACCCTACAACGAGCATGAAAATACAGATCAAGTTAGTATACTTTTGTCTTTTTCCATAGCGCATCACCATATGTGCCCGCTCCTGGGCTTGTTACTCCCGCAATGGCATTCCTGCGTGTTCCTGCTTGAAATGACCCCTGCTGTGTCAAGTAGCACTCCCAAGCTGCAAACCTGGCTTTTCAAGGGGAATATAACCCAATTCAAGACAGGAGAGATTTCAAGTCCCTGGTCTGCCTTTCTATTAAACCAGAGAACAGCTGTCTTGCCAGGATTAAGTTTCAGCTTGTTCCCCCCCCTCCAGCCCATTACTGACTCCCAGAACAAGTTCAGAACATCAACAGCATCCTCAGAATTAGGTGGGAAAGAAAGGTAGAGCCAGATATCACCCATTATATTAGCGACACTGTAGTGCAAGCCTCCTAGTGACCTCTCCCAGAAGATTCAGGTAGCTATTAGATAGCATGGGGGATAAGATCAAACCCTGCAGAACTGCCCAGGCCAACAGCCATGGGACTAGGGTTGCCAAGTCCCAGTTGGAAAATACCTGGGGACTTTGGGGGTGGAGCCAGGAGAAGGTGGGGTTTGAGGAGGGGAGGGGCCTCAGCATGGTACAATGCCATAGAGTCCACCCTTCAAAGCAGCCATTTTCTCCAGGGGAGCTGATCTCTGTCAGCTGGAGATCAGTTGTAAAAGCGGGAGATCCCCAGGCCCCACCTGGAGGCTGGCAACCCTACATGGGACAGAGTAGGAATCCCCCAGCACCACTTTCCTGAGATCACCCCTGACACCCAAGCCCTAGGAGGGTATGTAAATGTGGGTCCTTGTCAGAGGAACCCATCAGATAAGCTTCTGTACTCAGCATGAGCAGAGAGACTGGGTGGCTCAGATCCCTGAGTCGACCTACACCCAAACCACAGCAGCAGAGAGATCACAAGTAGAAAGCAATGAATCTGCTCTGCTTTTAACAAACTCCATGCCTGTCTCTTTTACTGTCAACAGCCAACAGAGGAAAAGGTGGGAGGGGAGTTAACTGAATATATAGCATTCTGAACCCATAGAGCAAAATGGGAACGCTGTGATTGGCGGCTGGCAGGTCCCATTAAGCTTTGGAGGTCTCCTATTGGTGCTTCCAAGGCGGGAAAATTCCACACATATACCATTGTCTTGGAGTTTTGTAAACAATTTAATTGTCTGGAATATGTATCCATTCATGAACCTCTACAAACAGTATTAAAAGGTCCTGAAAGTTTGTGAACCATAAACTGGCCAAAATCCATCACAGATTTTTAGTTCATGAGCCAGTTCATGCCCATCCCTACTCCTTACCCACATGGCCAGCCCCCCTCTGAGCACTTCTATTGGCCAGGAAGAGCAAGGGCTTAAGAACAGTGGTGGTAGGTTTCACCTTTCCATGGATCTTTCCATATCCTCAGGCTCCACAAGCTGAAAGGTATCTATATGTCCTTATAGTTCATCTACTAGGTTTTCAAGAAACATCCACAAGTCTTGTAAGTATGCAAAAGCCAAAATAATTGAGACAGTATGTGTATCACAGAAACACATGAGATGGTACACTTTACAGCAAGCTTTCTTGCACTTCATAGGGGAGCCCCCTAACTCAAAATGAGTTAATACAGTCTCCTTATAACAGCAATCATCAGGCTGGATACATTCTAAACTGGCAATTTCCACTGATCCCTCTTTCTTTCTTGTCATTTCTCAGGGTCCCCCTATCCCCCAGCAGCAGAATTTTGTGGAGATCAGTGCAGCAGGAAATGTCCATTCTGCCACTGGAAAATTTGGTCTGAATCCAACCCCTCATTTGGTAACCTGAATATTGCCAACTGATTGCCTTGATTCTCATGAAGCATTGTCTATTACCACCTCTGGCCCCAGAGGGCACTGAGGTCAAGCTCACAACATCGCTTGACTCTCCCTGGTCTGAAAGAAGCTCGGCAGGCCAGCACTAGAACCAGGGCTTTCTCGGTGGTGGCCCCATACTGGTGGAATGACCTCCCGGAAAACATCAGGGCCCTGCAGGACCTCTTACAGTTCTGCAGGGCCTGTAAAACGGAGCTCTTCCACCAGGACAACTATGCCACTGGAACCTGCTGGTTGAGACCCTGCCGGAGGCGGCTTAATCAGATGCTGCCCCTTTCACTGTCGTGACTCTGATTGCCGCCATCGCTCATCTGTTTGTTTTATTTGTAAATTATGCTGTGTTTTAAACTTTGTAAATTATTGTTTTATAGTATTTTAATTGTTGGAAGCTGCCTTGAGCCAGCTTGTCCGGCAAGGCGGGATAGAAATACAAGTAATAAATAATAAATAACTACATGAGCATATGAAGTAACGTTTCATAGTGAACTCCCAATACATTAACTGATAGATATGAAGACAGTAACTAGACTCTGATTTTCCCCAATAACATATCCAAAAAAAAAAAGCCATCAGCCTTTACCTTCCTTCACAGTGGAAACACATGAACCCAAAGTCTTACCATTTTAGAGAACATCTGAAGGGCCCCAGTTAACCAAGTCTTGCTACATTTCTGTTCTAGGATTCATTCTGACATAGCAACTTGCAATGCTCCCTCTAAGCTGTGGAGTCTGGTGGGCAATAATTCTACTTTGTGAGCTACTGGCTTTAAAGTTGTGAGCGAGCCATTTGGCTGCTGCATAAATTATTTTGCTCAGGAGCCACCCTTCCTGAGTTAAGAGAAATATCTGTGAGCCAGAGGCTAAAAAACTGTGAGCCAGCTCACACTAACTCAGCTTAGAGGGAACACTGACAGCAAGGCAATATCACCAGAACCCTAGCAACTAGCCTTGCCATCCAGTGAGAACTCCTTGAGCCTCAATTCAATGGTACACAAAGCACCTACACTGCAGAACAATTCTATTCAGTACCTAATACAAATCACTGATTGATTTATTAATCTAGGATTACAAATCTCTTAAAAGACAACAATACATTCCTACCCTTAACATAGAAATGAGAGTACATAGCCTAGCTTAATGCAATGAACTGGCCAGCCCAGGCAAGGCCAATCTTGTCAGAAGCTAAGCAGGACTGGCCCTGGTTAGTACTTGGATGGGAAACCACCAAGAAATTCCAAGGTCACCATGCAGAGGAAGGCAATGGCAAACTGCCTTTGTCAGTCTCTTACCTTTAAAGCCATGCAGAGTTGTCATAAGTTGGCTACAACTCGACAGCACTTTACACATAGCCTAACTAATATAGGAGGTGGTCAGAAGGGAGGCCGCAGTGGGTGCAAAAACAAGCAGAAGTGAAATCATGCAACATCACTTCCAATTATACCTTGAAATAAAATGACAGCTCTCTAAAAACTCCCAGAACTCCGTGGGAAAACCATAGAGATCTGAGGAATTCCTAAACCATCACATTTCTGGGTACAACTGGAAGTTGCTTCCCACCCCCCATTTTGGTTCCTGCTGGAGCAAAGCTCAATGGTAGCGGACAGTGAGGAGACCGTTCACCATAGTATGCCTATCCCATATGGCCGAGACCACCATTTAAGACCTGCCTCACAAACCCAGCTCTCCACATCTCTACCTTTAGAGGTCAGGTGATAACCACAGATGGGGCTTTTTGAAACTTGCCTAGCAGACATGTTGCTCTCTTTTAGACACCAAGCCTAAACATCTGTTTACCCACACTTTCTAATTTCAGCTTAGAAACTTGCATTTATTTCAAGCTACTCAAACGTTTTATGTTCTAGCAGGGTTTTTTAATTAACTTCTAATGTGTATCGTGTTTTTCTTGTGTTTTATTTTCTATGCTGCCTTGAACAGTTTCCCTGAACGGGATGCTTTTTTCCCCCGAACTAAATAAACCCATATGTTCTAATTGACCCTAGCTTTTTTTTCCCCCTTAAGGGCAATAAATAATTCAATTCAAGCCAGAAGTCTGTTAAAGCGTTGTGACGCTACACGGACAGTTTATGTAAAAAGGAAATGTTCAGGCACTCAGACTCATTCTCGAGTAATCGGCCTACAAGGCCGCAAATGCGTAGCCGAGCCCCGCCCTTTACAGAACACACTTCCCGCCCCGCGGCCTTTGGTGAACCGAGACAGGGCGCATGCGTACTCCCTATCGCTTCTGAGTTGATAAGAGAGAAGCTCCAATTTAACGTATTTGTAGCAGTCGTTCTGCTGCCACGCAAGCGCTAATGCATCTGTCCTAAAACTATACTATGACAGTCACGGAGCCACGCGCCTGTCCCTCCCTATAACCATTTAGAAGGGCTTCTACGCACATGCGCACTGTGACTCCCAGAAGCCAGAGACCACAAATGGCCACTGCATGCGCATTTTATCCATCCACCCGTGAACGCTTCTTCTCCCCTCAGAATTTGGGCGAGGAGTCCTGCCGCTTTAGCCAATTGCCATCCAAGACACTCTTCCCGCCTTCTGCCCCTAACCACTCAGAAATCACTTCATACGCGCTACTACGGATAGCGAATAGGCATTGGCTAAAAACTTGTTTCCGGGCCTCCCGCCTACTATCAAGTACCAAAAAAAAAAAACCCAACCGACGGCAGCACAGAGGCCCAAAAAGCCCCAGGGAAAGCGAACAGGCCCGGTGGAAAGCCAGGGAATAAGCGGCGGCCTGGAGAACAACTGCAGAGCGCAGTCTTCGGCAGGACTCTGCCTAAGACGCCAAGCGGCCGCTGGCCGTTATTTTAGACTCACCTGAGGGGGGAGCCGTCCTCCTCCGCTTGTGATGATCTTGGTCACAAGTGGCCTGCCGTAGATTCGCCCTCCTGCGTCACTGTCTGAACGCCGGCGCGTCACGTCGTGCGTGTGGCGGGAGGAGTAGAAGGGAAACCGGAAACGCAGTGATTGTAATGGAGGGCTGAGAACTGGGGTCACGCTCAGGGGCCCAACGTTAACTCCCGCAGCTCGTGATTGGACTGGATGAAACGGTTTTAACGACCGGTCTGTGTGACGCCTGACGGAGAAAGTCTGGGGCACGTTTCACGGTCCCGTGAACTGACGCGGCATCTCTCGCCCCGCGGTGAATTTTCTCAAGCGGGATATGCCGGTGCCCTGAGCGGGAGGTCTTTGCTGCTAGTCCGTTACTGAGGAGAACTAGTCGAAATTCCAACGACGGAGGCGGCGGCTGCAGCAGCAAAAATACGCAGGAATCTTGTGGCACCTGGAAGATGGACAAGTTTTCATTTTGTCATGATTCTGGCTCAGTGTTTTTAAGATGCCATGAAAATTCTGTATATTCTTATAAATAGGTTTGTCAAGAGCCTGGAGAAAAAAGTATTCTCTCTCTCTTTAATAGAGGCTTAGTGGAATATTTGCCTTCCTGCCATTTCCACGCATGAAGCCTTGTATTAAAAGGCTAGGGCACCTTTCACCAGGTCTGTTGGTAACCTTCCTTAGAATGTCATAAAGGCCATGTAATACGTTTTATTTAGACCAAGCAAAATAACACAAAACTGTACAGAATTCTTCATCTGCCTGGATTTGGGGGGGGGGGGTGTCTTAGCCTATGATTTTAAACCGCCAGAGCAATGAAGGGACCTAGCAACCCTATCACAGACCCAGACAGCTTTAAAGGGGGGGTTAGATAGATTCATGGAGGATAGGTCTACTGTGGCTACTAGCTGTGGTGACTAAATGAAACCTCCACGTTCAGAGGCAGCCTCTGAGTCCCAGTGCCAAAACACAACAACAGGAGAAGGTCTCGGCCTTTATGCCCTTTTGTCTGCCCTCCAGAGGAACTGGTTAGCCAATGTGTGAGACAAGATTCTGGACTAGATGGAACAATGGTCTGATCCAGCAGGGCTCTTTTTATGTTCTTATGTCATATACAATGCCATCAATTTAGATGGTCTAATTATAAAGTCCTCTGACCTGCATACCTAGACTAGCCTAATCACATCAGATCTCAGAAGCTAAGCAGGGTGAGCCCTGGTTAGTATTTGGATGGAAGACCACCAAGGAAAATGCTACACAGGCAGGAAATGGCAAACCACCTCTGAACATCTGTTGCCTGAAACTCCTACAGTGTTGCCATAAATCATCTGTGACCTGACAGCAAAAAAAAAAAAAAGTAAATTAGCTGCATCCATTGACACTAAAAATCAAATGAGCTGAAATGCTAAAGTAAGTGTCAAAAAATTAGACTGGAATACCATAGCCTAAATTATTTGTGTCAGTAAACTTCAATTTGATTTAATTATTAATAGGAATTTTGTCATCTTGTAAGGAAGATATACATTCACAGTAGCTTATGTATATGTTAACTCTATTGGTATTGGTACATGTAGGAGAGATGCAAATACATATCTGGATATGCTGTTGCATTGACTGCACTTTTGAGTGTGACACAACCTATACCAGAGGTGCCGAACTCATTTGTTGGAAAGGCTGGATCTGACATAAATGGGACTTTGCGGGGCCAGACTATGCGTGTCATGAAATGTAATGCCACGGAGCAGAGATATAAACTTTATAAAAGATACGAACACAAAGGTATCTTTTTTTTACTTAAAAAAATACAATTTTTTTTTACTTAAAATACAAATATGCTTAAAACTCCTGCAGTATTTTGTTTATTTAACAGTCTTTGATAACTGACACCTCCCCCCCCTCCCCAAAAAAGATGCCTGCCTAAAATGGAAAGGTGGGGGAACAGTGGGATTTGGCAATGCAATTTTTAAAATAAAACATCAAGAAAAAGCACAAGTATCACAGCAGAAATTAAAAATATAAAATGCTCTGAGCCTAGGAACATAAAATGGCTGTGCATTGCAAGCTTCTTCCCTTCCCCCCAGGTCTACTCAGAGTGGTAGTGGCTCTCCAGTGTAATGTCCCCCTTTTGCTGTGGGTTCCCAGGTTAGAGTGCTCACTCAGGCACCTGTTCTCAGGTCCATTCAGCAGAGACAAGGCTGGCTCAAAATATCAACCCTGTATTTGCAAGGAGACAACTCCAGCAAGCAACAGCTTCTGCTATACAAACACTGGAAAGTGAAACTTCTTGAGCTCCACTCCATTGAAATACATTGCAGCACAGACAAAGGCTGTGGTCACACTACAAAGTGACCGCAATATTGCTCTCACTTTTAAAACAATTGGGAGGTTTTTTTCGCGGTTGAGGATGATCAAACATCCCTTCCTGATCGCGGGACACAGCTCCAGCAGCATCTAGACAGCCGCCCGCAGTTTGGGGACTCTTTAATTTTCTTCTGGACTCATAACTCTTTAATTTTCTTCTGGACTCTTTGTGCCACTGGACTCCGATGGTTCCTTATCTTCTAGGCTCTTTAATTTTGTTCTGTTGCTTCAGAGCAACACGGCCACATGTTCACACACACACGCTTTGGGACGAGCTTGACAACACGGAGCAGGAGTTTTCTCTCCAAAGTTTAAAGTGCGTGCGGGGGGGGGGGGCGCCCACTGGGCGCGCTGGCTGGGCTCCTGTTGAGCTTTTTGCCTCTGCAACCAACAAAAGCCTGGCTCATGTGAGGCAGCAGCCATACGCCCCAGCTCCCCTCGCCCCATCGGAGCCCGGCGCCTCTGCCTGCAACCTGGCCTTCCTCAGCGTGGGCTCGCTCTCCCAGCTTTCCAGCCTCTGGTTCACATTCTTCTTCACCCAGAAAGGAGGGCTCCAGAGCAGACTACTTATGCAGCAGCCGAAACGGAGGGTCCCTGGAAACCAGGGATGGCGGCAGCTGCATGAAGCACAACAGGAGCTCCCTCCCTCCCAACACGGCAGCTATACGTTTGAGCACAGGATTACTCATGCACTCAAAGGAAGCAACTTTTCTTTAAAAAAATGTGAAGACTGATCAGACAACCCTGATCGCAATCCAAGCAAGAGTCGTCTGTTCAGAGCGGCAAAATTGTGGATTTCAAGTGCAAACTCTGGGAAAGTACTTGATTTTCCCGGGGTCTGAAAATGCGCTAGGGACCCGGGAGCATTGCGGGAGTGAGCCTGCTTCGGTGCCGGAGGCTGATATTCATGTGTTCTGTATTTTTGTTCTGAATTCCTGAGCAAAAAAAAGGATTAAAAAATAATGTTATTTTAAGTATGTACATTCTTACTTGCGTGTTTTCTATCTAAAAATATAATTTTAAACAGGAATAGAAATATTTTGTGATTAAACACATACTTGCTACAAAGGCATCTTTACTAATTTCACTTAAATGCCTCTGTTTTTTGTAGATTTGTGTTTAATTAGGGGTGCCAGTCTTCAGGTGGGACCTGGGGATCCACTGGAATTGCCACTTATCTCCAGACTACAGAGATCAGTTCCCCTGGAGAAAATGGATGCTTTGGAGGGTGGACTCTATGGCATTGTACCCCACTGAGGTCCCTGTCTTCCCCAGGCTCCACTCCAAAATCTCCAAGAGTTTTCCAACCTGGAGCTGGTAAACCCCTCCCCCCTTCCTCCACTGGTGGTCATGGGTGACCTGGCAACCCTAGTTCATATGTAGTCTAATATCACTTAAGTGAAGGTAGATATAGAGTATGTTACCCAAATAGGCAGTCTCCTAAACTGGGAAAATTAGCTTTAAGGAACAGAGCAAGAGGAGGTAACTGGGATTTTCCATCTGTGTATATCAGGATTTTCCCCTTAAGGGAACTCTCAAAATAAACCAGGCAGATATTAAACCAGAAAGGTTTTTATTAAAAAGAGAAAAAATGAAACAAAATGCACACATGAGCTATCTAAGGGACACACAGGGAGGGACGAGAAAAACGATATCAGGGAGGGCAATAATTACCAGTCTCAAAGAAAGGTCCGTCAAAGCAGCAAAACAACCAGCATTTTATGAAGGAGAGAGCCCAGCAAAGTGGGGATGTGTGTGGTGGATCCAGACAGACACACACACTGCTGGGGGGCAGACTGCCTTCAGAGATAGGGCAAAATGTGCTCTCTGGCAGTTATGACCTGTTTTCCAGAAAAACAATAATTTAATGGGCTCTTCAAAGGTGGACAAAAAAAGATAGGAGGGGCTTGATGGGCTTTCCTCAGGTGGACCATATGTATGAAAGGGGCTTGATGATCCTGCAAGTATTAGAAAGGAAAGCTAATGGGTTTGGTGAATAGAATTAAGAGTTGTTAATTAGAGTAAGTGGGTGCAGAGGAAGTAAAGTTGGACTTGATGAGATTAGTCCAAAGGTGAGTCAGTAGGCCTGAGGAGACCCATTGCCCTATAGTTGTGCATCTCTCTGGGGTGTGACGGGGACAGTAGACAGTCAGCCACTCTTACTCACCTTCCAAAAATACTTGCCCTGGCTTGTTTCTGACTGGCATCCGTTTTGTGTAATTTTGGGCCAGGCAGTGTCCTGCACTTACGATTTTTGAAATGAAATTTTAAGAAGGGTGTTTCTGCCTCTCTAAACTATAAACTGCCCATTGCAAGAGAAGGAGACTGACTGCAGAATGCAGGATTAATATTTTAGGAAAGAGACACTTAAAAGATATGTGCAGTTTAGCCAGCAGAGGGTGCATAGTACATATAAAGCTCCTTAAGTATTCCTTTTCTTGTTAGATTTTCAATCCTATTTAGGATTCCTTGAAATTAATATGGCTTTTATTTTCTACTAAATGTATTTAAGAATGGAATAGGTTATTTATTACTGACTAATGTAGAACAAAGTGGACAAGCACAAAGCTTATTAAATTTACAAAATCCAGATGACATTGGCTTTCATGCTGGTGCGTTTTTTTTTTAATATGAATGCATAAAGAATAAAAAGAAACATTTCTTTTGTTCATTGTTTTAATAAGTGATTCTTGGCTTTTTCATGGCTTGCTTATCAATTTTTGTTTTTTCTCCCTCATAATTGCAGACTGGGGAACACCCACTGGAACTGATGGGAAGTAGGTTCAGCTCA
This sequence comes from Lepidodactylus listeri, assembly GCA_029233225.1. Lineage (NCBI taxonomy): Eukaryota > Metazoa > Chordata > Lepidosauria > Squamata > Gekkonidae > Lepidodactylus > Lepidodactylus listeri. Next base: position 85,979,432 of record JARCFY010000006.1, on the reverse strand, counting down.
GACTAAGGGAAATACGTGACACTATGTGGAAGTTGCTACCACATGATGTGATGAAGAGGACTTGGGACCATCTCACTGGAAAAGGGAAATGCCTACCTCTGTCCTAGAATACTGGTGCAAGATGTTTAAGGAGGAAGATAGCTTCCATAATGCTGGATTCTACTGTTGCTCAGTTAATTTACAGGGACAGAAGGGACTCAGATGGAGGCAAAGGGTTACTACTGTCAGATGGTGTAGTGTCTTCTTGCCTCCATTCTTGTTAGCCCTTTGTACCTCTGTGGTGTTTCTCTGCATACTGCCAAGCATAGGGGTAGTCAGAGAAGTTTTCACAGACATCTGAGAATAAATGAACAAGTAAGAGTTGTGTTCACAATGCTGTTTAGCATTTATACAGCAATTCAGATTGTTCATTGCACTTCACCTATTTTTGTTTGTGTAATCCTTGCAACCAGTCTGTGAGGTAGGTTGGTATCAGTATCTCTATATTGTGGGTGAGGGGTTGAGGATGAAAGTGTCTTGCTTAAAGCTGCATGGTGAGGACATGGCAAGGCAAGATTTGAACTAGCAACTTTCTAATTTGTCATTTAAGATTAAATCATCCATGATGGCAGCAAATCCATTAAGGAGGTTCTGCTCTAAGAGCAAATGCTACCGAGCTCTATGGCCATCCATTCCCCTGTGTCGCTTTTTCCTCAGTGGGGCTCTAGTATCCAATGTGAATTGGAGAAGAAAATGGGGCCCATAGGGAGAAAAGCAACAAGGCGAAGAAGATCACCGTCTTGCAGTTCTGATGGGTCTTTTGTACTCTGAGCCCTGAGGCACAATGCCTGTTCTGAAAGAGTCTTCAAAAACTGTTATCCTAACTGGATACCTCAAAAACAGTAGGGAAAAAAACAATTTAAAAATGTATACAAAAATATTTGCCATGTATTTTAGTGTTATATTTAAAGTTCTTTATTCCAACTTTGGCCTTTATCTTCTCAAAATTACATCCAGTTTTTTCACTGAGTCTCTTTTTCTGTAAGAGGAGCAACAGCTTCATAGATGCCAGGGATCAGAATATGCCCAGTGGAATTAACAAGGGTACCCAAAAACAATAAGTTCTCAAGAAGCTAATTCATTGGAAATAAAAACCTGCACCAACTTTTATTTTTAAAAAATAGTGATGACAATATTTTCTAAACATCCACAGACATTGTTTACCCATTTTAACCTGCCTATCTATATATCTAATAGCCAAATTCACCCCTGCATGCAGATATCTAAATCCGCACATTGGGAGCACTTGGGGGGCAGAGAGATTTTCCTGCACACTTGGAGGACTCCCCAGGTGTGCAAAAAATTCCTAAAAGTTTAAAAAACTATACGGGGGAGATTTAAATCCCCAAAAAATTAAAGAGCGTTCACTGCGCATGTGCAGGGAACACAGAATGATGCCTCGCCTCCACTGTGGGGGGATGGAGAGGGCTTGGCAGGATCGGCGGTTGTAGCCACACAGGCCTTGCCATCACTGGCAGGGGGAAGAGCTTGGCGGGCACGGTGGCTGGGAGCCATGCGGGCCTTGCCATCGCTGGTGGGGGGAAGAACTGGGCAGGGGGAAGGCTCACCTGTGGCGGCTTCCTCCTCTGCGTGGAGCTCCCCCCCACAAGTATCATGGGTCCCCCCCGTTCTTGTCTATATATCTAATAGCCAGGGGTCATTTGGAAGTGGAGCAAGGCAGAGCAGTGCTCCGCCAGCCCAGGTGTGGCCACTAGGGCAGCCACGGGCCGAATCAGATTCTCTGATCTGATTCAGCCTGCCGCCAAATTGCCACCGAAATTCAGTAGTGGCTTAAAAAGCGGCTGGAGGGGAGGGGGTTTGAGGGAGATGCTCCAAACTTACAGGGTAGCTGCTGAAGCCTCTCCCCCAAATACCCACCATGTTTCAAGAAGATTGGACCAGGGGGTCCAATTCTACAGACCCCCAAACGGGTTGCCTCCATTCCCTCCATTGTTCTCTATGGTGGGGGAAAACGTTAGTTTTTTCCCACCATAGAGAACAATGGAGGGGATGTGGCAACCTGTTTGGGGGCCTATAGAATTGGACCCTGTGGTCCAGTCGTCTTGAAACTTGGTGGGTATTTTGGGGAGAGGCCCCAGCAGCTAACCTGCAAGCTTGGAGCCTCTCCCTCAAACCCCTTCTCCTCCAGGCCCTCATATACCCTATGGCTTTTGCCATTAACTTCAATGGCCCATGGGGTATAATGGGACTGAAACTGACATTCCGCTGGCCCAATGGGCTTGCATTGCCAAAACTGATATGTGGGGGTCATTTGTCAGCCAGAACAGATGTGGCCTGATTTGACCCAATCTGAATTAGGCCAAAAAAAATTTATTTGCACACCCCTAGTGGGCACAAATGGCAGTGGTGGCAAGCCTGTCCCCCAGCGGGCCTGTGGAGGAAACGAAGCAAGAAAGGGGTTTAAAGTTTAAACCCCTTCTGTTTAGAGTTGCACAGCAGCAGGATCTTTCCATTGTATTCTATGGGGCTCTTCTTGCTTCACTCCCCCGCCCGCCTGCCTTGGCAGGCCAGCTGGGGAGGGGAAGGGAAGGGGAGGCTTTTGAAGATGCCCCCCCATTTTGCTTACCTTTCTGACACAGTTCCAGTGATGTCAGGGGGCGTGGCATATGCTAATGAGTTATGCTAATAGGTATGCTAATGAGCTCCTGCACTTCTTTTTCTACGAAATGACCCCTGCTAATAGCCAACAGGCCCTCTCTGTGCAGATATCTAAAGCCGCCCATCAGGAGCACATGGAAGGTAAAGAGATTTTTCTGCACACTTGGGGCACTCCCCAGGTGTGCAGAAAAATCTTGCATCTGAAAAAAAAGGATATGGAGGATACTTAAATCCCCCCAAAAGTACAACAGCCTTTTCTGCTTATGTGCAGAGAATGGACTGACCGAAGACAAGAAGCCTTCTTTGCCCCACCCCCTCTCTCCTTGAAAAGCGACTGTTTTGAGCATGTGACTGCCCTTAGCAATGGCTTTCCTAGTGACGAGGCCTTAGCAGGCTTTTCCGCTCTTGGAAAACGGGGAGCAAAGAGGGACGGAAAGCAGCGGGTGGCTTTGGGGCTGAGGCGGGAGAAAGAAGGGGAATTGGCTTGGGGGAGAGTGAGAAAGGGTAAGATGGGGGTATTTGCTTGGGGGGGAGAAAGAAGGGGGATTGGCTTGCGGGGAGAGAGAGAGAGAGACAAAGAAAGACAAAGACAAAGAAAGAGTGGAGGGTTGGAAAGTAAAAGGAGAGATTGGCTTCAGGAGAGAAAGAAAGGGGGAGAGGAAGGAGAGGGAAGGAAGCAAGGGTGGGGGAATGGCCCCTCCCTGCAAGTTTTTTGTGGGTCCCCCCTTGTGTTTTATAATATGATAAAAAAAGCTGTTGGTCACCTATGAACCTCTAGCCAGTAGTCAGGGCAAGCAACATGGAATGTTTATGAAAACTCTAACTGCTAAGGGCTATTAACATTATATTAATAGATCAAATCAAGTCTTGCTGCAAACATATTTCAATCCTAGCTGGGGGGGGGAGGGACTTTTACTTGAATTCTAAAGATGTAGAGGGCATTTCTGCAGAGAAATGCAGGATACAGTTGAATTATGGACCCTTGAGATAGAAGCATGTTAATTTTACATTCCGTGTGTCCTTGATCACACTGTTGGAATTTGCAACCCTAAAAATGTTTTTCAGTCCTTACATTTTAAAAAGCAGCATGCTTTAAAAATTCCCTTTAAACTCACTTAACACTTTTAAACAAAACAATTAGTATGCAAGTAACAGTGTAATTCTAAACAGAGCTATGCCCTTCTAAGTCAGCAGGCTTCAATGGATTTAGAAGGCGCATAACTCTGGTTAGGACTGCATTGTTTACGTTAATGCACTGGTCACTGTTAATTCCTTCAAGAGCCAGTAAACTCTGACCACTGTTTTTACAGGTGGAGTTCATGTTCTACAGCTAAGACTTTGCTGCTTAACTTACAGATACATAAGAAAGCATCCTTAAGTTTCTTCTGCCACAAAGTGGTACAAAAGCTATTTAAAAAAAAAACACCCTATCACTACTGTATCAATAGAAACATATTTTTGTATCACAAAATTGACAATTACTTAATGGCACTGGATACAAAGCTGCATCAGCTGGAGTCATGATGAGATGAGCCCAAACAGGTAGAAGTTGTTTCTTTCTTGGACAAGTATCAATAGATCTCGGCTCTTCCCATTCTTGAGTCTGATCCAGATCTGTTTCTAGAAGAAACACCCCAAAAGCACCTGCTGTATAAACACTGCTGAGACAATGGAGTTGGTAGGATGAATGAGGCTGCTGCAGCTGCTGTAGTGTTGGTAGGATGTTTGGAAATGTCTTGGGAGTCTGGTACTCTTGTCTTGGAAGACAGAAAAAAAAAGTATCAGTATTTTTCCTGTACTGATACAGCAGGGTCAGTGCAGAAGATAACTTTAAACTGGGATTAAAATCTCAGTCGGAGATATAGAATTGAAAAAGAATTCAGTTGGGCAGTTCTCTTGACTGAGAGTCAGAAAAAAGTGAGCAGGAAGAGAGTGAATGAAGACTAGGGATGAGCATGAACCGAACCACAAAGCAAAATTGGTCATGAATTTTGCCCTGTTCGTGGTTCGTGAACTGAAGTTTGTGACAGGTCTACCATCATGAACTTCCATGAGAGGAAGTGGCACATGAAGGAGTAAGATGGGATGGTCTCCTGGAATAGTGGCTCCTGGTGAAAACAAGGGTAAGGTAATGCAGGGAGGACTGGAGAGTCTCTCTTGGATGGTAGATGAGAAAACGGAAAAGGGAGGATTTAGATTTTCTTCAGGGTTTTAGGAGGAGGCATGTGAAAGGGAACCAGCTACAAATAGTTATGAGGCAAAACAGAGGACTGTTATTATCTTGAGATAGTGTTGTATAGACTGTTAGACTAGGGTCAGGAGATCTAAATTCAAAGTTCCCACTCTGCCATTCACATTTTCGCAGTCTAATCTGTTTCACAGGGTTGCTGTGATGATAAAACGGAGGGAAGGGAGAATGATGAATGCCACACTGATCTCCTTGGAGGAAGGATGGCATAAAGATGGACTTAAATATTATTAACATTTATTATCCTTAACTTGTAATATCGGTAAGGAAGCACATGAACTGAAATAAATATGCTGATGTTGAAACTATTTTTGAACAGTTACTAGAGAATCAGAACCTATTGTTGGATCCAACCAGTTTTTCCACTGTTGAAAAAAGGGATGAGGAGATCCCCCCTTGACCATCAAAAAAGCTACACTAGGGTTCATGGAACCTCCAGGGACAAAAGCCATGTGGGACAGGGGCTGCAATAAGGAAGATGATTGGGTGACATTGAGCTAAAAAATGGATTTGATCTAATCCTTAATCTCAGCCAGGATTTAGCATGGAGCCTGCTCTGAATGCCAGATTCATCTTGAAAAGTGTGAAGCAGAAGTGTTGTCTCTGAGCAAGTACAGAGTGCCTTTCTTTCAATAACACATAGCCACAGCAAGCCCACTGACTTCTGATTTAGAGCTCATTTTCACAAATCATAGAGGGCATGATTTACAAGCATGACTTGAGCCCTGACACAGGGAGAAAGGAGAACAGTTTGGCACATTCATAGGAAATGCCAGCATGTGTGAAGACAGTTTCCCTTCGTAAAAGAGAATCAAGAGTGGTAGCCCATGTGGTACTTGTAATCATGACTGTTGAATCCAGGCAAATTTCTATTTCATTATTATTTGTTATTTACCAAATCCAAATACCATACCAGTATCGGTATTTGGGAATATTGTGAAATAATACCAATATTTTTCGGGTCCAATATTCCCAAATCCTGGAAAAAACTTTTTTTTTTCTTGCACACCCCTAGATAGAACAAGAACCACACATCAGTCACAATAGCAATGAATGCTGAACCAGAGGGGGATGGCTCACGTTTCCCCCACCCAATGTATAACGATTCTGCAGTGTATGCTCCAAACCTTGGAGGAGTGTGACCAAAATACACAAAGCATGATTGTGAAAAAGCCCTCTGTTCTCTTTTTAATAGGTTTTTAAAAATCTAATTGCACTCTTGATTACTGCTTTTAGCTTTGACATAATCATCATCTGACAAATATGAGTACAGTGGGGAAAGACTCCTTTCCCCTCTGAGTTCATCAGAAATAGCCATGAGCAAGTTCTCACATATTAATGTGCTATAATTGTTTTTGCTTTAGTGCCGTGCTTTTCCAATGTAATTAGCATCAGCACTGTTGTTTCTGATGAAAATGCTGCAAGCAATTAATGCTTCACGGAGGACTACACCAGTAAAGACAGAAGTATTGAGAGGTCTTTTAGCAGCTTTAAATTACATATTGACAAAAACATATTCACAAAACGGGAGGGGGGGATGGCTGTCACCTAAAGAGAAGACTGGCAAAGATTGCTCTTCAAAGAGATTAAAGAGCTAGAAAGAGAAACATTTTCTGTGATGAATCAATCACTGTGAGACTATTATGCAAATCTCATGCATTGGGAATGCAGACAAATAGCATTGTTTGCAACGCATCATTTTCATTCTTTTCATCTTCTTGCCGTGAATCCAGTGAGTCAGGATGGAACTACATGGAAACATAGGGGCAGGGAACCGTGGTACTGCAAAGCTGCAGGGAGGGGAAGACTGGCAGTAGTGAAAGGGGGGTGCTTAATCCTTTCCTCCTCTGCAACCCCTCCTCACCCTAGAACAGCTGGATGCATTTTGGGTGGAGTGCAAGTCTTCCATGGTTGAGAGGATCCAGATAGAAGATGAAGACGCTGACAGGATATTGCTGATCTCAGGAACCAGAGGCGTCGACTTTTAAAATCCCCGGGGGGGGCTCTTGTGCGCGCGCGCAAAGCGCGCGCACACGCGCTGGGACCATGTCCCCCCCGGGACTGGCCTAGCCTGGCCACTCCTGCTTCCATGGGGCCAGGTCAGGCCCGTGCCAGGTCAGGCCCGGGGGGGAGGTGGCAGCAGCAGCCGGTGGGTGGGCAAACGAGGCGGCAGCCCGCGCCTGCCCCGCCGCCTCCCCCCCGGGCAGCGGCCGCGGGGCTCAGTCCCGAGGGGCGGCAGCGACAGTGCCAGTCCCTCCTCCGCCTCTCGGCCGCCGCTCCAGGGGCCGCTGGCTGGAGGATCCCACCGGCCGCTTAGTCCGTGGCACGGCAGGCGGTTGGTCCGCTCTCGGGGCTGGCTGGCTGGCGGCAGCGGCAAGAACCAGGAGCCCCGGGCACGCCACTTCCAGGGCGCGCTCATGCGGGGGGGAGGGAGCCTGGCGGCTGGAACCCCGCGGGAGGGGCGGGAAAGCGAAGGCGGCTGGGGCGCCTGCGGAGGTGGTCGGGGACGAGCCCGACCCCCCCCCTTCCTGGGGCACGAGGCGCTCTCGAACCCCGCCGCACCGACCCTGCCCGCCCGCCCCCAGCGGGGGCTGGCAAAGTCGAAGTCAGGCTCCTGGTTCTTGCCGCCTGCCCCACCGCCTCTCCCCCCCACCTGCTCCTGCCTCGGTTCCTTTGCCCAGCTGGTTCCTGGAGGAGGGAGGAACGGAGCAGGGGGAGAGGCGGTGGCGGCAGCAGCCAGCCAGCCGGCCGGCCTGGGCGCTCCATTTTCCCGGGGGTGGCTGAGCCCCCCCCCCCCGGGAAATTTCGGGGGTGGCTCAAGCCCTCGAGCCCCCCCGTAGTTGACGCCTATGTCAGGAACCTTAAGCTGGGTGACATTTGTAGCAGTACAATTTGAGCATGCTAACACTGACTCAGACTTCGCTTGAACAAGAGCCTCTCTTATCTTTCTGTCAATACGAAGATTCACCATCCCCCACATCACCTATGGATACACACCAGGACTTAAAGGCGAGGAATATGCAAGAGACAGCAGTACGTGTGTCTCTGTCCTGTGAAAAACCCAGAAGAGTTCATGATCTAGTTAGAATATTTTGTGTTCCAGGTACATTCCACTCAATTGACAGATAGTTTAAAAGTTATTTTTGGGGTGCAGACATTTAAATCACAGCTCCTTATTTAAGCTACACCTCTGGATCAGACAGGGCAGTGGAAGGCACAGAGTACACCATGGCATCTGGTACATCCTGTGGCCTATTTCTTGCAGGCTACACAACTCTTTCTGGCAAAGAATACTTGGTGCTAGATGTCTCAGCAAGATAATGCAAGCATTTTGTACGTTCTTGTGCGCTTAGCACATACTAGTTCAGTAATTCATGGAGTAAGCTCGACCTAGCATGGAGTCTTCAGCCCTAGCCTGCTTGGGTGGGTGATAATAGTAACGCCTGAATGAGATATTTCCCATTTCACAGAGTAAACCACTATTCATGGACGAATAGCATTTGATGAAACTATTGGCCTTGTCTAGTGCCAGTAACATGATTGTATTAATCAGCTGATCTCATAAAAGCAGCCATAATGTTCTGGTACCACATGCCTGTAAGCACACATGTAAATTTGTATATATAAAACCAAGAGCCAGCATTTCTTTTCACACACACAAATACCCCTGAAGAAGTGGTGGTGGAAAGTGCCACCAAGTCACAGCTGACTTATGGCAACCCCGTAGGGTTTTCAAGGCAAGAGATGTTCAGAGGTGGTTTGCCACTGCCTGGCTCTCTATCATGACTCTAGTATTCCTTGGAGGTCTCCCTTCCAAATACCAGCCGGAGCCAACCCTGCTTAGCTTCCAAGATCTGATGAGATTAGGACAGTCTGAGCTGTCCAGTTCAGGTCCCCTGAAACTGATTCTGGCCTCTATCATTCTTTATAGACAAACCCAATGATATTTCACATATTAATGGTTAAACGACTGTAACAACTCAAAATAAGCTGAGAGTCATTTTGAGAGCATTTTGAGAATTAAGAGGATCCTGTGTGGAAGATAAAAGCAGCACAACAGGGCTACCCACAGACAAGGCAGTCATCTATAAATAATTAAGAACACACACACACCCTGCCCCCTGTATATGCAGAAAAGTAGAACTTTGTAAAGCAACTGAAAGACAAAAACCCTTAACAAAAGTATTGACGAGGACTGAAAAGGCCCCAGAAGGGCTGTCTCTATCAGATTCTGGGGAGTACCAGCCCCTCCTGCCACAGCTGCTTGACCCACAACTGCTTGACCCCCTCCCTTTGCTTTCGATGCTGCTGCCCCCGCCCCCAAGTTGGAGCACCTTATCTTCCTTCCCTCCTCATTCCTCAGGGATCTTTAAACAGTGTGGCAAGCCGCACATGATCAACAGACATTTTCAAACTATCACGAGGCCATGTCTTCTAACAATTTGAGAAGTCCTAACATGCTTGTTGCATTAATCTGGGTGATGAGCTGGGAAGGGAGGAGGAGGAGATTGGATTTCTACCCCACCCTTTACTGTCAGAAGGAGTCTCAGGGCGGCTTACAATTCTTTTCCCTTCCCCTCCCCACAACAGACACCCTTGCGAGGTAGATGGGGCTGAGAAAGCTCTTTCGAGGACTGCCCTTGAGACAGCAGCTCTGAGAGAACTTATGGCTGACCCAAGGTCACACCAGCAGCTGCATGTGGAGGAGTGGGGAACCAAACCCAGTTCTCCCAGATTAGAGTCCACACTCTTAACCACTACACCAAACTGACTGCTCTGGAACATTAGCTGCTCTGGACAGAGGAAGTGGGTGGCGACAGTCAAAAGAGACAAGTGGCAGAAGGGGATAGTGCCCTCAGATGACTCCCCTTGCTGAGCTGCAGGGGTGGACTGGCCATTTAACTTACAGGAAAATTTCCCAGTGGACCACTGCCCTAGAGGAGCAAGCAGACCCAAGCACCAGCTAGCACCTCAGAAGCCACTTGGTTTAGACCAGTGTTTTTCAACCACTGTGCCGGGGCACACTGGTGTGCCGCGAGATACTGTCAGGCGTGCCGCAGGATTTTTTCAATGAAAGAAATGTGCCTTCCGGGCTGACCTTCCGGGACGCGTTAAAATACATCCACATTATATTTCTTCTGAAACTCAGGTCAGTGTTATGGGAAGGAGCCATTACACTTTGGATCTGTAACTTACGATTTCAAGTTGAGTGGCTATTACGTGTATTTGTAATACTGTCATAGCTAATACTTGAGCTGAGGCAACTAATGACCCATTTATCTTGTATTTCAGTGTTTTTCAACCACTGTGCCGTGAGATATTGTCAGGTGTGCCGCAGGATTTTTTCAATGAAAGAAATGTGCCTTAGCTCGAAAAAGGTTGAAAAACACTGGTTTAGACCCTTCATCAGCAATGGTAATTGGTATCAGTTGTATTTTCCTGCTGTCAGTTTTCAGGAGAATAAACAAACAGGAACGAGGCAGAATCACAGTAAAAAAACAAGAATAACTCCCCAGAGACAAAAAAATACCAGTCATTAATGCATGAAACTACAGTCTAATTGAAATACAACACATGTAAATGAACATAATATTCTAAAACATTACAGATTCCACAAGAAATTACAAGTATGTTTAACACAATATGAACTTCGAACTCTATAGAGTATAAAGCTGACAAAGACAATGTAGCTGAATAAAACACTATCTAAGGATCACGAGTTTTAAAGGAGATGCAATGAAGGTGACGAATCAGCCCCCTCAGTCTATTATTCTCTTCTCTAAATCTTAGCAAGGCACAATGAAGGCATCAGAAATGTCGCTGCAGTTGTTGATCTCTTCACTCAATGGCGCTGTGGCCGATGATGTGAGCCATTCTGGAACAAAACTTTTGTCAAGAGGGATAGATACCTTCTTCCAAAAACAGTAAAATTCAAAGGTACAATGACCAAGGTGCAATGACCATAATAGGAATAGAGACAGAGCCCAATAGCCTGAAGAAGAGCATCAAGCCATTTCCACCGTGTTCCACTGTGATTCAGATTGCATGTTCATCTTACTTTTCTTCAGGAGTCCTGAAAGGGAGACTATTGGTGGGCATGATTTCCAGATTGTCTACTACTCTCTCACAATTAGTTATGGGCCCTTAGATTACTAGGTTCTCATCCTCGTCTTGGCCAGACCAGTAAATGTATCCAGATTTTCATTTTGCAATGTCAGACTAAGAAACTCACAAGACAGCTTACTAAAAGCACACTAAGATCTAACAAGGTAACAGCAGCAGAAGGCGGCATAGAACTCATGTTACAGCTGCTGCCAAATACAGAGTCTTGTCCTCTCTACTTTTCTTCAGGATAGCTGGCCCCATGGAATCTGAAGGGGAGGAGCCAGAGTTGGCCTGAAAGGCTGAGGGGCATAGGCCAAACATCACTGCTATCTGTACGACCTAATAACATTACCGAAAACAAATGCGAGAGTTAGGTGGGATAAGGTCACGTTTCCCTTTGAGTAGCTGATCTAACCAACCAAGTGACAATGTTCATTTTAAGCAGGAATTATTAAAACTTAAATTATTATGACTTTCAAAGTTACAGTTGCCAAGAATGGGTATTCTGAGAGCCCTAACATACATTAAGGTCTGCCAGAGGCAACAGTACAGAGAGAAAGCGTGCACTTTTCATCCATAGCACACAAGAGAATCTTGAGGAAACTGAAGATCATTGCTTTATTATGTAACTGTAACAGCATTCCGTGCATCTCAGCATTTAGTCATGTCAGCCACATGACCACGGAGAAGTCTTCGGACAGCGCTGGCTCTTCAGCTTGGAAATGGAGAAGACCACTGCCCCCTGGAGTCGGATTCAGCTGGCTTTCAAGCAAGGGAAACTTTTACCTTTACCAAGGAGAAATTCATTATTCTCATGCACTACATTTTAAAGGGCTTACAAAAAATAGAAACCAGTAATATTACAGATACAAATCTATGGGATGTTAAGTGTATAAAGGGGTACAATAGCAGAATAGACAGGGACAATAGTAGTATGAATGTTGATGCACAACAGTTTTGCCCAGCACGGGACGTTACATTTACAAGACTGGCAGAGGAAGGCTAAACAGACCATACTGGGACAAAGCAAAATAGCACAAAAAATGCCCCGCCTGCTTTACCACCGCTGTATCAAGATGCAGTCATCGAGTTGGAGGCACTGTGAAGCTTTGAGATCTCCAGTAAAAAGGAGGCAAATACTTTTGTTCCATTGATGTAATTGAGCCTGATTGGGAAGAAAAAGAAAAGAAGGCATCAAGCAGTCTGAAAGGTAAAGATTCCGTACTGCTTTGTGCAGTACCAAAGATACTCAGCTCTTGGGAGCTTAAATAGAAGCTGAATTTATGCAGAATTCTGAATATATGGATTTTTTTTCAGGAACGATAATATATCATGGAACCTAGGCACCCCAGCATCTCTAAACACAGAGATCAGCCCCCAAATAGAAGCAGCTGGGGGGCGGGGGGGGGGGAGAACTGGCAGTATAGGGAAGGCATCCCAGTAACTCTGGAACAAGTCCCACAAGGCAGGCTGGGTACAGGGGGCAGGGTGACAAACACAGATCAGACCCCAAGAAAAAGCAGGTGTGTGTGTGTGGGGGGGGGGGGGGTTCAAATGAACAGCAGCAAAGTCAGTGGGCATTAAGGACAAACAGAGATCACCTCAAAACAGAAAGCAGTCTAGTGTGTGGGGAGTGAATAAAATGGCAGAGAACTGCGTTGAAGCCACCCCCAAATTCCAAAGATCAATCCCTCTATTGCAGCTCAAAGCCGGGTGGGGGGGGGGGATATAATGGAAAGGAAAGGGAAACCCCCAAGAAAGCTGACAGCAGCAACCTCCCGCTAAACCAAAATGCTTGCTATGTGAAAGAGGAATTCAATCCCGATTTTCCCACCCTTTGCACCAAACACTGAATCGTGACACAGAGGAACCGAGGGCAAAGCTAAACACTCTAGCCCCTGACTGAGTAGGCTAGCTAAGCAACCCACCACCACACCCAGCAGCAAAGCTCTTTCATGCGCTAGTACACCCTCTCCATCCCAAACCACCACACCTTGCAAACAAAGGGAACATGCACTTGTCCAATGATTATATACATCGTCCCCTCCCATTGCAAGCAATGGGAAGGGAACTCTGTTATTGGCAGGCAGCATTGCCTGTCAAGCTTTGAGGGTCCCTGTTTGTTTGTTTATTGGGATTTATATCCCACCCTCCCCGCCATATTTGTGTTTCCAAGGCTGGAAATCGTCACCACCCCCACCATTACTTAGCATTTTTGCACCAGACTTTGTGGATGGGTCTCGCTTTCCGAGCTGCTCCAAGCCATGCCCAAAAGCTTGAAGATTTGTTTGGCTAACAAACAAAAGCTTGGAGATTTGTTTGGGTGATGAAGAATCTTGACTTGCAAGCCTCGAACTGGGCAAAGTTCAGTTTGGATTTTGGCTCATCACCCGGTTTGTGCCCATCCCTACCTAGATGACTAACCCAGTACTTCAAGGAGTTACAACACTAGCATATGTATTGTGTTATAATACACATAATAAATAGAAAGGGGAAGAGTTATTAGAGTTTCAAAAATTTTGAAACCATGGGGGGGGGAACATTTTACAGGGTGCTCTCCCCATGCAAAAAATGGAAATTGCATGGAAATTGAATTGTCTTCAGTACTTATTTCATTGCTATAATGACACAAAATGAATTGAGTTGGATACAGCCAGCTTTTTCGCTGAATTGTCTTCAGTACTTATTTCATTGCTATAATGACACAAAATGAATTGAGTTGGATACAGCCAGCTTTTCATTGCTATAATGACACAAAATGAATTGAGTTGGATACAGCCAGCTTTTTCGCTCTTCAGTTCCCGTTCTTATTGTAGCCCCCCCCCCATATGCCACGTGGCTTTTGTCCATTATCCCCCTTTTGGGTAGCCAGAGGGGATCCCTTCCTCCTTTTTAGCAATGGGGAAACTGGCTGGATCTAACCCATTATTTATATCTTGGTTCATTTGCCATATTTATGAAATTTACTAAGCAATTCTGAGTGGAATTACATCATTCTAAGTCAACTGACTACAGCGGAGGGTGTAAAAACACTGCACTAATGTCTCCATTGCAATAGAAAAGCTTCCCCCCCCCCCATTCTCAGAGTTTTCAGGCCATGTAAACAATGAGATCATCAGAACCCCTTGTTTCCTATAACATGTATGGGGAAAGTCCAATAGATAAACCTGTTTATTTTCTCATTCTGGGAGTGCTCTCCATCATCCGCGGCTCCTATTGGAAACATCATTACACTCTTCTTTGTTATATCCTCAAACATCTTGGCAACTGGAATTGTTGATCCATCCCGGATCATATCAGGATCTTGTTGAAACACTGAAACGTACATGGAAAAAGGTATGCCTCTGTTTAAACATAATGAAACTGTATTGTGCAGTAAGCTGGTGATACAGCATAACACACATGCACACAAGATAGGGTTGCCAAGTCCAGATTGGGAAATACCTGGGGACTTTGGGGGTGGAGCCAGGAGAAGGCGGGGTTTGGAGAGGGGAGGGGCCTCAGCATGGTACAATGCCATAGAGTCCACCCTTCGAAGCAGCTATTTTCTCTAGGGGAGCTGATCTCTGGCAGCTGGAGATCAGTGGTAAAAGCGGGAGGTCCCCAGGCCCCACCTGGAGGCTGGCAACCCTAACACAAGCATAACACACAAAATGGCAAGCCCATGAACACAAACATTCCAACCAGTCACGTGCAGAGACAAGTCTCAATGCAATCAATTCTGAAGCAGGACAAGCCTAGGAAAGCCCAATCTTGTCAGATCTTGGAAGCTAAACAGGACTGGCCCTAGCTAGTATTTGGAAGGGCAATCTCCCAGGAATACAGGGTCATGATGCAGAGGTGGGTGATGGCAAGCCACCTCTGAATGTTCCTTTGCCTTCAAGCCCCACTAGGGATTGCCAGAAGTCAGCTTGACTTGATGGCAAAAAAATTTTTTTGAAGCTGGACGTATGCCTCCGAAATCAATATCTATCTATTCTTCAAGTTACAGCTGATCATATGACTGGCTTTTATCCAATCCAATGTATAACAAGAGTCCTGACCTGGATAGCCTAGGCAAGCCCTATTTAATCAGATCTCGGAAGCTAAGCAGGGTCGACTCTGGCAAGTACTTGGATGGGAGACCTCCTTGAAATACCAGAGGCAGGAGGTGGGGCCACCTCTCTGAATATCCTCCAGGCCCACAGTAGGGTTCAGTCACCAGAGGTTGCCATGACTTCCAGGTGCACACACACTCACATACACATATGCACATATTTAAAAAAAACACCAAAAAAGAAAAAAATGTATAACAAGCTATGAATGAGATTAACAAGCCTGTTAATGCTAGGGAAAGAGCATCAAGCTGAAAACAACAGCTTTTCCTTCCTGTGCTATGGCATAGATTCCTTCTGAAACTACTGTGATGGTGACTTATGAACTATGCATATATAAAGCAGAGTCAACAAGAGTCAGTCTTTCAATAGGGAACAGTTCATGGATCTCTTGATCAAAGCCTCTCTCTACCCAAAGCTTCCCATTATCAGTTCTGCAGAATTCTAGATAGATCCAGATGGGCAGCTGTGTTGGTCTGAAGCAACAGAACAAAGTTAGAGTCCAGTGGCACCTTTAAGACCAACAAAGTTTTATTAAATAATAATAAACAATAAAACGGTTGGTTTTAACGGTGCCACTGGACTCTAACTCTGCAGAATTCTAGGTTGAGGCTGTGCATCATTCACAATGCACATGAGAATTCTCTGTTTCAAGAGGTAGGGAGAAATCACAAGGTTTATATCATGTTCATTCTAAAGGAATATTAGGTTAGCAGGGTGCTCAAGGCACATAACACTGCAGAATCTATCTAGTTTGTGTGTGCTCTTAAGGGAGCCTCTTTATCTCTGCAAAATTAATAGGAGTCCTTTATTGCAAGGAACTACATTCTAGACTGGATAGAGTAGATACAGGATTCTTGTACAGGTCTTGTACGCCGCTCTGAGCCTGCGAACGCGGGGAGAGCGGCCTAGAAATCAAATAAATAAATAAATTCTAATCTTGTCTAACTAGCTAGGATGGATAGAGATGCAACAAGCATATCCTGGCTTCATGGTGCCAAGATGGAGAAGAGTGTGGAGAGAAGGTATCAGCTGAAAGAAGGCAGATTCACTGAGTAGCAATCTACACATCTGTTATGTCTGTTGACCGCCACTGGGCGCCAGCGACATACAGTCAGAGCTTGACTCCTAGAGACAATAGGGGTCAAGGATCCTAGACCACCACTAGCCCTCCAATAAGAACTCTGGAGGGAAATTCAAACCCGCCAATAGGACTTTGGGGTGTGTCCTAGGGATTGCATATAGTTGGCCATCTCAGCTGGTATTGCATGCTTGTTGTGTATTCAATAAACCTATGCTGATCACTGTGTCGTAGTCCGGGCTTCCATGCATTGAACCCAGTACACAATAACATCAATGGGATAGTATCAGAGCAGTAGAAAGGAAGATGTTCAGGGTCCTGACCTATCTGTCTCTGACTCTCTATAGTCCCTCTCTGAAGTCTGAGGCTGAGAAACAGTGTAAAGTCTTTTCCAATACATTTTTCACTGTGTATCCTCTGCACTGATAAAAATTATTACATACTTGATACAGCCTAAGGGTAATAGATTTCCCACAAGGTATATAATAAGCCAGTCAACACCAAAACAGGAAAATAAGAGTTAATCATATGAAGCGTTTCCATTCAGGTGAAGCAAGCCTACATAAAGATCTTGGAAATCATTTGACAACCATGTGGGAATGTGGGAGAAATTACCATTGGCTATAACTATAACCATAGAATCTTTGTCCTGCAGAAATGTGCCAAAACCTAGCTAAGAGAAGAGAAAATGTGTACAAGTCTAAAAAGCTTATTAATAAGAGATATTTTTGTTGGCAAAAAAATTCTCCACACCTGTTTTGATTGCTCTTCTAGCTGCATCATACTGAAGATCCTTAATATTAGCAATCCAGGGCTTTGCACCCACTTGCATAGACACAGTCAGTTTGTTTGGGCTGTTCCTTTTAGAGAATACACTCTTTAAATGCTCTTTCACCTAAAAAGAGGAAAAAATAGTAAGCAGATTGTATCTTTATATGATCTGTGTTTCCTTTGTAGAAATTAAACTTCTACTGATTGGCTAAGTCTGAATGGAAACATGGGATATTCAGTTTCTTAGGGTTTGGTGTCCATCTTTGGGGACAGAAGAGTTGTCAGTTTGGCTGGGAGTAAGATCTTGCAGGCTGACAACTATGGAGAGGTCTTGGGATGCAGGGAAACTAAGCAACTGAGAGCCTTATTAGACAAGAAGGCTGAAGGAAGGATGCGGAGTAGGAAATGCCAGAAGGAAATGTAGGTGGATTGCGGAAAATAACAGAAGTGATAGGAAACAGAGGTAAGAAGGCACTCTGACTTAAGGTCAGTATCCTCATTGGATGTGCATGTGGAGGGGTAAGACCTCTGTCCAGGAAAATCATCGATGGCAGCCCCCTTCCCTTGATTATACTTCCCTCAATTATACTCCTTGGCCCTCTGGTGTCAGGTGATGCTTCAAATCGAATCAGGGCCCACATTCAAAGGAATTCTCTGGAAGATTGCTCCCCTCTCCCACCTTATGGACCACAGGTTTTTAGGAAGAACTAATTGCCACGTTCTTGACTCCAGCCTTGAAAGAGATAAGAGCCTGAGGACAAGATGGATTAATTACAGATGCCTGCAAACCTGGAGTAGGTCCACTAATAGTCACATTAATGCTTGGGAGGAAACAGAGTGCTTTGCCTCACACACTGGTTTTTTAATTTCCTCAGGCTATCGCTGGGCTCCCTGTCCCTTAGCTTCTTTACATCCTAAAATCTCTTCCCGGTCACAGCCTGCCTGCCAGTGAGGTTTTAGTCCCCCAGATAAGCTAACAACATTCACTTCTGTCACAGAAGCTGGTCTGCAAGCTGTTTATACCCTTTGTACAAGTACACAGCCTTGGCATTGAAAACCATGTCTGGGTTGAACCATTTGCAAACAGACTGAATAACAACTCATTAAATGTTTAATTAACTAGCATTACCTGACTTTCCACGGTAGGAAGGTTCATATTAGGAACTTGTCGGATTGAAAATTTCCCTATTACTTTTGACGGTATGACTGTTTTGATTCCAGGTTCAGAAAAAGCTCCTTCTATCCCATGAATAGAGAGAGATGGGTTACGCCACATGTTTAAGAGTATATCCTCCTTAGAGATACGATGAAACAAAGACAGGCATTAGCCACTCAAAGTGCACTTGCAGTGCAATTGTAAGCATGTATACACAGAAGTAAGTCCCACTGAGTTCAGTGGGACTTCTCTAGGAAATGCACTTAAGGATTGTAGCCTCAGTGAAGAACTGCACAATATGACAACGTTCAGGGGACCTTTAAGCAGGAGTGACTCCCATGTGCTGGAGTGATGGGAATTGGCCAGGAACTTGCATATCTAATCACAGCTAGTGAAATGCTCAATTTCAGGCATCACAAAGAAACACCGAAACAGGAATGGCCAGTCATTTGTGCTTCCTGTCATCCTGTATAATGCAACTTCTAAAAGACTGAAGCCATACCAACTCTTGGGAATTAATTAATTAATTAATTAATTAATTAATTATCCAGAGTTTTGGGATTGAGTGTCATCAATATGCAGCTGACCCCCAGCTCTATAATTAATTATCCAAGCCTCCAGATGTGTCTGTCTTGGTTCTGAGCCAGTGCTTTCGGGCCGTGGTCAGGTGCCTAAGGCAGAACATATTGAAGCTGTATCCAGATGAGACAGATGTAATGCTGGGCCACTGCCAGAATTCCAATCTGTATCCTGTACTGACAATCAACAATACCCAACCATCTGTAGTGACCTTCTGCCAACTCTCACTAAAACCATTAACCTATCCTTGAAGGAGGCAGGTGCAGGGCTCACCAATGATTCTAGTCAGAAGGACCCTTTTAAGGTCTGCTGCAGCTCTTTGGCCAGTGGTTGTTGTGGTGATCCCCTTGCCTAGCCCTATAATTAGGTCTATGTCTGCCTTAATTTATCAGCCCTTGAAAGGGTCACTGTGTAAAATACTCTGATGCCCTCTGGTGTTGATAAGGGTATCTAAAATAAGATGACTGAGATTGGTGCACTCTGAAAGTCTGGTGTGCTCTGTACAGAGCAGTTGGACCTTGGGTGATCTGAAATAATCTAGCCGTTTGCTTATTCATTGGTTGTAGAGGTGAACAATGTCGTCCCCACAAATGGCCAAGCTTATACCCTTTGTTTGGTCTCAGGAGGAAGTGCAGTTGACCACAACCAGGTGTGTCTCCATAACACCAGAGCAGAAGCCATCACCCTGGAGGATGCATCAACTGAGTGTCTGCCCACATTAATTTTCTGTTTTGACAGGTGTATCACATCAGCCTATAGGAGCTCAGCAAGAGACTTCTGATCCTCAGGTGGCAGGTCTATGAACGTGGCAATCTTCTCCCAAAGGAAGAGATGACACACACACACACACTTGATAGTTAGTTACCTCTGCTTGAGTATCCTGGGGAAAGAAGAAGCACTCAGACCTATTTCCCACAAGCAGCTGTACTGCTGTCACTCGTTTGCTCCAGTTGCATTGGTCAATTTCACAGTATTCGCTGTGTGGCCGCATTTTGACCTACAGCTCCCCCTGAATTCCCCTGCATCTACAAGGATTGAGGAGACACAGGGGAAATCGGGGGGAGCTGTGGGTCAAAATGCGGTTGCACAGAAAATAGAGTGAAATTGACCAATGCAACCAGGGCAAACAGAAGAGTGACGGCAGCACAGCTGCTTGTGGGAAATCACATGCCATTCCATACTTTCACATGCCCCGTCACATGCCATTCCATACTTTCCTTCCTATTGTGCAAGGAAGAATTTTAGCTGCCTCTAAACTGGACTACTTTAGCACAAGTCCCTGTAACAGGAAGAGGGGATACAAAACCCTTAATAAATAACAAATACAATAACTGTCTTGTTTTCCATTAATTCTTCTGTTTTACATTACTTGTTGAAAATATTGTACCTTGGTTTTATAAAGAAATTCCTTCACACCAATATTGGCTTTATGTTCCTCAAAATTAAAATCTATTGGTGCATACAGCTTCATCTCCTCATCTGTAACCTTAGCAACATCTTCATAGATTCCAGGGATTAGAATACGACCTGACGAATCCACAAGACTGTCTATGGAACAGAAACAAACACAGAAGAAGAAGAAGAGGAGGAGGAGGAGATTGGATTTATATCCTGCCCTTCACTCACTTGGAGTCTCAGAGCAGCTTACAAACTCCTTTCCCTTCCCCTCCCCACAACAGACATCCTGTGAGGTAGGTGGGGCTGAGAGAGCTCTTTCCAGAGCCTGTCCTTGAGAGAACAGCTGGTACAGAACTATGGCTTGCCCAAGGTCATCCAGCAGCTGCAAGTGGAGGAGTGGGGAATCAAATCTGGTTCTCCCAGATTAGAGTCTGTGCACTTAACCACTACACTGAACTGTCTCCACACACACACACACAACTGCTGCTGTTATTGTATCATGCTCATCTCCAGTCATGTGATGTTTACTCCAGGTTCCTGCCCACCCATTTAAAAAAATAAGAACATGACTGAGACTTAAGGAGGTTTTCAGGTAGGGTTGCCAGACCCCCCAGTTAGGTGGGTTTTCCCAATCTGGAGGGTCTCCTTCCTGCCCACCACCCTGCCCCAAGAGCAACTGCCTGTCCACGGAAGTCTTTAAATGCTGCTGGGGAGAGGTGGGCACTGTACACCTGCACTCCGAGCCCCAAACTTGGGGCTCGGAGTGCAGGCGTGTGCAGCCTCCCCCCCCCCCCCCACCTCTCCCCAGCCGCGTTTAAAGGATGTCTTTAAATGCTGCTGGGGAGAGGCAGGGGCCTCCACTCCCCAACATGATGGTATCACTTCTATGTGACATCATCACGCTGGGGACACCCCACCCCCTCCGGTAACGCCCCCCCAAAGTCCCCTGCTGGGGACCTCAGAACCCTGTTTTCAAGACTGGTATTAAGAAATCAGTGCATGACTGACCTACATGCTATTTGTGCCAAGTGTGATATGGAAACAGGAAGAAAAATATCTTTAAAAATACATTCACGTTAGTTCAAGTTTCACATGGCATGACAAACACATGTAAAGAAACCCCATTGTTTGAAAGTACCTTTGTGCCAGATTTATACAAAAAAGTTAATACAGTAACTAATCCATAGTTAATATCATATGATTTGTACCAGTAGAAGCAGCAAGTATTTTGTACAGTTTGCATCTAATCATGTTAAGGCTGCCAACCTCCAGGCTGTGGCTGGAGATCTCCTGGGATTACCATGATTTCCAGGAAACACAGATCAGTTCAGTTGGAGAAAATGGCTGCTTTGGAAGTTGGACTTTATGGCATTATACCTCACTGAAGTTCCTTCCCTCCCCAAACCCCACCCTCCTCAGGCTGCACCCCCCAAAATCTCCAGTTATTTCCCAACCCAGAGCCAGTAACCCTAAATAATGTCATGTCCTGATTAGCATTTTACCAAAGTGGTTTTAGAACTATACTTAGTACCTGTTTACTGAGACACTAACTATACCATGTCCCTCAACAACACAAAATATCTAAGTGAACATTTTGCAATGCCCTTGATCCTCTTTGCTGTCCTGATCCTCCAAGTCTACCTTTTGCCAGAGTATGCTAGCTCTTAATTTTATTGTATTAATTATGTGTAATCTATTAATTTGTATGTACCAGTTGGTTGTTTTCCTCATTATAAAACATCCAGAAATACTTCCCATTGACATAAACTCCTCTCAAGACCTATGCCCTTCTTTACATGTTCTAACGTTGCTCATCAAAATTAACCTTGGAATCTTAGAGACCAAACCTAAGCAGGTCAACTTGGAGGCAAGCTCTGTTAGTAACAAAATATCATTTAGACAAATGTATACAAATATTACCAAGAAGGGCTACCAAATCAAACATTGCTTCATGGATGATGCCCCCAAAGGATCCTGAATGAAGATCTTTTTTACAGCATTCTACCTGGGTGAAAGAAAGGCAGCATAATAAGAACACAAGAACAGCCCTGCTGAATCAGACCAGTGAGGGTCCATCTAGTCCAGCATCCTGTCTCACACAGTGGCCAGCCAATTATTCAGGAGAGCCAGCAACAAGGCATAGATGTCAAGGCCTTCCCCTGATGTTGCCTCCAGGCAGAGGTATTCAGAGGTTTACTGCCTAGGTGAGGAGGAGAACTGGATGGGATTGAGTGAAAAAGCTGGCTGGATCCAATCCAGATATTAAACTGCTTCCACACCAGGGATTTTCTGTGTTTCAGACACCCAGCTGGTACTTTTTTCATGTTTCTACATGACAGTCATCCTCCATTTGTGCATAGACCATTAACAGCTCATTCCTTTCACAGGAAAAAAAAACACCCTGCTTTATTTTGATTGTGTGGGGGGATTTCCTGAGCAAGACACTATGGTCAGGAGAGGTCTCTTGTGTCTGAAGGGGAAAGAGCAGAGAGCTATTCAGTTACTCTTTCATATGATCAGCAATGCAAGAACCTAGACCCTGCAGAAATTAACAAACAGAAGGGAAGGGATTGTTAAGGAGGAATTTTTTTAGGTTGTAAAGGCATTGCGTTATTCCTATCCAGTGTTATTCATGCTCATGAGTTTAAAAAAAAAACAGAAGAGAAGCACTCACAGCTCAGCTTTTTAGGGGAGAGGGAGAGAGGGAGCACTTAAAAAAAAGACACTACATTATTTCTATGCAACATTATCCATGGTCCTCAAACAAACAAACAAACTGAAACAGGGTGGGTGGAGAATCCTGAGGGTCATGTGAGAAGGGTGCAGAAGGTGCTTCAATGCCCATCAGGTGTGAAAGGGAAACCACGGCTAATAATGGAGAGAAAACAGATCACTCTGGGATGTGTGAAATCTCCACTGCAAGGGCAAAATTACACAGAATCACCTCAGCAACCAGATGACAACGAAAAATCATGCTGGTGTGGAAGCACCCAGAGAGTTAAAGAGTTAGCAGTACTGAAATGACTAAGTGTATTGGGATAGGCAGACTCAACTGGAGGAGGAGGAGAGTTGGATTTATACCCCGCCCTTCACTCGGAGTCTCAGAGTGGCTTCTAATCTCCTTCCCTTCCTCTTCCCACAACAGACACCCTGTGAGGTAGATGAGGCTGAGAGAGCTCCAAGAGAACTGCTCTTGAGAGAACAGCTCTGAGAGAATCGGAGACTGGCCTAAAGGTCACCTAGTGAGAGATGGAATGACCAAGACCCTAAATGCATTATCCCATCGCCCTAACAGAAAAGCTACACAAATGGTGCTTAGAATATTTCTGTCCATTGACTTCTGCTTCATTTTTTTTACCTCCACAAAGAAGGCAGCATTTCCCCGAGTTCCATATGTTAGAGCTGGTTTTTTGTTGCTGAGCCAAATGTTATCCGAAATCACAATGTACGTGACATCAGAAAAAAATCCCTTATTTTCTTTAAGTAAGTCTTCTAGCCCAAGGGATCCAGCTTCTTCCATGCCTTCGAGAAGAAACTTGACATTTACTGGCAAAGTCTAAGAAAGAAACCTTAATGTTAGGTTAAATCCACTGCCAGTAATACAAGTTTGATTATAGTTTCTCTAAGCTTACAACAAAAATGTCTACTTGTGCAAGAAAATAGTATAATCATACTAAGGACACATCCAGATTCATGTGGATGCTTCTGAACAGCTGGCTCACTGAACAACTAGGGACCCACAAGCTGGGCATGAGATGAACTGACAGGTTTCTCAGCACTCCTAAGGGCCAAACTACTCAATATGCCTGACACATGTTGGGTCATGTGTGCACAACTGGACTCACAGTCAGACGTACATCATGGGGGAACTAACCTTTAAAGTTCAGCCAGCACTGCAAAGGAGCACTATGAAGGGGGGAGTTTCCCTCACCCAGTTTTTGCCAGAAACCATGGGAGGGGAGGCTTTTCAGCCCTTTTCTCTGGCTCCACATGCCCTAGGAGGGACATGTGAAGACAGAAAAAAAGGGGAAACCCCCCGGCCACCATTTTTGTTCACTAATATTGAGCAAGAGGAGAAACTTGGAAGATCCTTCTCTCCCCTTACTGTGTCGTATTGCAGTACTGAGCGAGCGAGCACTTTTTAAAGTGAATTCCCCTAGTGTATAGCTGACTGAGTCTGGTCATGTGTTGATGACCTGACACACACTGGGCGTATTGTGCAGTTATAACCTAAGCATGAAGCCCTTTTTCAGCATTTCCAAATGCATGGGAAAATGTATGCAAACACTTTCCTCCTACAACATTCTCCGCTGGTTACTGTACTTCACAGTGAAAAAAGCCTCCAGTAGGGTGGAGCGGTGGGGGGGGGGGGGGGCCTATATGCGTACTCATTGGCAAAGAACAAAAGTGTATACGAATGCTAGAACTTAAAAATATGTAAGGCCAATTTTGTCTTAATGTAGTAACTGACACCACAGCAGAGCAGTAGTCAGTTATATACAGTGTCACAAGACAGTTTCTACAAACACAGATTTAACCTACCATATTTAGTGCTATGAATGTCCCCACCGCATTTATCCAGGCTAAGACAGGTCCCTTGTTGTCATTTGTTCCACGGCCATAAAGTTTTCCTTAAGATAAAGAATACTGACATTAAGCTTTGGGACTTTTCACAGTGCTAGAAGGTAGAATAACTTTACATAATGCTTGAGGATGTTTCCAATGGACTAAAACAATAGTCCTTTGCCTCAGAAAACCTAAGTTTTATTTTTAAATCTTGTTATGAGATTACCAAAGTCTTCATGGACCCTTACAAGACTCTGTGGGTATGAGGTAGTGCAATGATTTCATGTTTTGGTGTGTGTGTTTCTTTAAATGTTGAGTTTGACTGCAGTAATGTAAGAAGAATTATAGCAAGAGAGAGGTGTGATGTGACTGGCTAATGACTGAGAGTGTGGGAGGAGAGATGTCTATGAGGTGATTCTTTGTGTGAAGCTTGGAGAGAGAGCATAGTCTCTGTGACTATGGGAGTTTGAGTCTATTCTGTGTGAATAGGACAAACGGTTTAGTCTGTGTGACTATGAGAGTTTGAGTCTATTCTGTGTGAATAAGACAGAGTTTAGCCTGTGTGGCTATGTATGAGAGAGAGGCCACGTCCACACTATCACTTTTGTTGCTCATTTCTCCCTATTGCTTCAGTTTTCCCCACCCCACATATGTTTTGCTCTCTCTAGTAGTCCCAGAGGGAGCAAAAGACATGTGGGAAAGGGGGGGGGACCCAAAGCAATAGGGAGAAATGAGCGACAAAAGTGACAGTGTGGACGTGGCCAGAGAGACAGAGAGAGAGACAGAGAGAGAGAGAAGCCTGCCAGAGTTGAGTTTTGGTGTTTGAGAGACTGTGTGCCACACCAAGCTTTGTCAGTTATATGTGCTTTCTTCAACAACAGTTCAAAATATAAAATACTGGGTCCAGAGATGCACTGAAGTGAAATCAGCTCATAAGTTTATTGATGGTACAAAACACGACTGCTGAACGGGGCTCGGGGGTCTGCTTAAATGTCTGTCTTAGCCATACCCCTGGCCTTGCCTAATCTCCCTGAGAGAGTTAATTACGGTGACTTTATGCCATAGGTCCCCTGGCGGATCCTGGGTTGCCGATTAGACCCAATTACAATCCACACGGGCTATTATCTACCGAAGCAAAGCTCCGATAGCCAGCCTGGCCACGTGCATTTCCCTGACCGCGTGCGTGGTCGCCATTAGGACACAACACAAAAATACCCAGAAACCTATTTTGTTCTTTTATAAATAAATCATTATTTGTTTAAACTTATCCCAGCAATCAGATCAGTCCTTCCACAGGGCCACATAGTCCTCTGAAGCGCCCAGACACTGGGTCATTCTACCAAAATAGAGAGAGTTGGAATTTTTAATTCCTGGTGGCAACAGAAATCTACCAAGTTTATGTACACAGAGTGTGTATTAAAAGAGAAAAAGTCTCCTCAATAAGTGAGGATGCCACAGGTAGCAATTTCACTTATTAGAAGCTTCAGCTAAAATACCTGCTGTACAATCTAAAAAGGCTGCTTGCATCATTATGCATTACTAAACCTAATAAGCAGGATAATATTGTCCACTACAGATAGTTAATTAGTCCCATTGTCTGCTTCCATGAGGACTGTAATGAAAGGCACCCACCGTGTGAAAGAGCACCATGCATAGTTCTGATCCAACTAAAATAAGTATCACCTAAGATCATTGATGATACTAAAGAGTGACTAATTTTGGTTGCACTGGGTCCCTAAATGCGTTATTTGTATCATAACTACAGACAACAGCAATGAAACTCACTGCCTTTTTTCACAGGCATTTAATGAGGAATAGACAAGTGTAACATTTTGAAGGAGCCTCCCCCACCCCAATATGAAATGAGGCAAAGCACTGAGTATATCTACTTAGAAAGCATGGAGTCAAAACCAGTGACAGCATACAGACCATCCACTTCAGTCAATGTGTAGGGATCTGTTTTCCATCCATCTTCCTTTTTGGCAGGCATCACATCCAAATGTCCATAAAAACACACAGTGGGTTTTCCAGTATCATTCCCAAGCTCTGCTAGAATGACAGGAGGTAATGAAAGGTTCTGGCCATAAGGCTGTAGGAAGATATTGAGAAATATGAAAAGGAAATTGAAAATCTTAGTTGAACTTGGACTTCGCTTATACTTGAGATTGAGAGTTTCACTATTCACATTTTTTTCTTGAAAGGTCATGCCTAACTTCTAAAGGCTTTAAAAAACAGATTTTGCTATTGTCGATACAGGTGTGGGGGTTTTTTTTGAAAAAATTCCTCCAAATATCCCAAAACATTTAAATGCCCGAGAAAGAAAATCCAAATGGTGACTTGTGGTGGTAAAATACAATTAATAATTAAATCACTGAGAATTTGTTGTCCTTTAATTATATTCCCTGGACCTTCTGCCTGATGGAAGCTTTCTCATCTATCTAATGATAGTTCTGGGTTAGGATGAATAATTCTGAGAAACAGAGCATAAGACATTTACTAAAATCTGAAACCATGGCCTGTTTTATGGTTTTGGCAGCTACCCATCTAGTAATGCCAGCCTTCAGGTGGGTCCTGGAGACCCCTCAGAATTACAGCTCATCTCCAGACTACAGTTCCCCTGGAGAAAACTGATGATTTGGAGGGTGAACTTTATGGCACTGGATTCCACTGAGATCCCTACTCTCCCTAGGCTTCATCCCCAGGTCACCAGGAGTTTCCCAACCTGGATCTGGCAAACCTACTCCCCATCCCCGACCAAACAGGAAGTGACATCTCAGCATTGATTGATGCAGTCCCCCCCCCTCGCGCAACTTTACTTGCTACTCCACAAGTGAGGGCAAGAGATGGGGAGAATTGCCAGCAAGTTCCCTACCGGAACTGGGTAAGTGGCAACTCTAATACAGGCCTATTACACATGCACACTTACTGCAAATTTTCTGACCAGTAAGCCTTTAAGCTTTTCTTCAGATTCTGTGCCTGCCTTACACACTATTTTTCCCCTCCAGTGTATTTATTCTGCAGCTAAATTGGGGTGGGAACGTCATTTGTGACATGTGGGGTCTGTGTGTCCATTTAAAAAAAATTATGCAATTGCCCTATCACAGCTGCGCAGTAGCATTCAGCAAGTGCCTTCCATTTAAATCCTTATGATTCAGTTTTTGTGCATGCATTTTAGAGTTAGTCCACTGAATGAAAGAGAACACAAAGAAACACAGGCAAAGGGGCGAAAACGATCTTGAAACTGAGAATACTATTTTTGAAACCAACAAAAGCAGCTGTGAAGCCTCGATTTCCATATTGACAAGCACTAGGGGATTCTCTGCTGAGTGATCAGTCACTGTTAAAAATGGGAAAGAGTCACACAATCTCATAATATAGGGAAGGAGGTTGAGTGTACAGAATGCACGGTAGGACCCACTGGAACTGGTATTGCAAGTTTTGATGGTTGGGAGTGTGTGTGTATGTGCACACCCATGCAAAGTAGGCTGCAACTCCACCATGCTTTGCACAGGGCTGCAGGTGATGGATGCCACCTAAGTCTTCCCAAGGTATATTATATCCACTACTAACACCCTTTCTGCAGCTGAAGCAAACGAAAGAGATGAAAACCCAAGACCACATTTTGCCATTATGCAAAAGAGGATTTACATGGGGAGGGCCAGGTATCTTGTTCAGTATCAAGAAATATGTTGGAAAGAGATAATTCATTCCAGTTTTAACAAAATAGTTCAATACCCAACAGATTACCATATCAGTTAACATGCAGAAATACAGCTTTAAAAACTAAAGCTCATATCTAAAGATCCATCAGTGAAACTTTGCTTCTGCAACGTGGCAATCCCAGCCCCTCTTCCCACAGCAGCCCTTCTATTTCCAAAGAGTCAGGAGACCATGTTACATTGTGCCAGCTGAAGGGTGCAGCTGAGGTGAAATCAGAAGAAACCAGAGACACTCCTTTGGCAGAAGCTTGGAAAGTTTGGTTCATTAAAAAAAAACATTAAATCATAACTGGGTACCTCATCTTGACTGCTCACGTTCCTCAACTCTACAGCAGCTCCTAAAGCCCGGAGACTGTTTGCTGCTATCTCTACTATTTCAGTTATATTTCCTCTTAAGTGTGGTTGTATGGAATCACTCTCCACAGCTACCCATTCTGACAGACTCTGAAAGAAAAGGCAGTGATACTGTATGAGTCCATGAATTGCCATATAAATATCTAGTAACAGTTACCTATCATCAATATACTGAATTCTTAACAGGGCCAAATATGTGGATACTTAAATCCAGGGACGGGAGCCATGGACAGACAAGACCTGAAAAAAGCCCCAAGTTTACAGAAATATCTAAAATCTTCCAAAAGTACATTATGGGATTAAACAGTATTGCCAGACCTCAAGCCTTGGTTTCTGTCAGCAAAAAGGAACAAGGAGGAGGAAGAGCCCTTTCCAGAACTGTTTGGGTACTGAGAAAAGACTCACTGGGACAAGGCCAGGCAGCAACCACCAGACATCTTGATACCCCATGACTTGCATGAGTCATCCAGGGCAGTGGATGTACTTGCTGCTGTACAACTTGCTGCTGTACAACAGCAGCTACCCCAAGAAAGCCACTGTGGCATAATCATTATAGAGTTTCAGATTAGGATCTTGGAGACACAGGATCACATCTCTACTCTGCCATGGAAGCTCACTTGGTGACTTTGGACCAGTCACATATACAGCCTAATCTACTTCACAGTGTTGTTGTAAGGATAAAATGGAGGAGAGGAGAATGATGTATGCTGCTTTGGGTCCCCATTGTGCAGAAAGGCAGATTATAGGGTAATTTTTTAAAAAAAAGATGAAGATAGGAGCGGGGAATAAAAGGTAGGTTGGCTGGGGGGTGGGAAGGAGAGAGGAAACAGGGAAAGGTGGGGATATGGAGTTGCCAAGAGGAGGGAAAGAGGAAATCCTGTGGGAATACAGGCGAAGTGAAGTGCACCCCCACATTTCCTTGCAAATCCCCCAACATATAGTCATAGATTGCTTGTGTTGACCTCCTAAACTCCCTTGAAGGTTCCCCTCCTAGAATAGTTTAATGATTCTTGAAACAGAACCACAAGCATTGCTTGTGAATATATCTATATCTATGAATATACACAAAGCATATATATTCTAATTTTATTTGGGAAGTATAGCACATGCATACTGTAGTTTGTACAGCCAGTAGCACCTTCCATTGATTTCCATTCACTTCTCCATCAGATGTTTATCCATGGAGCATTGTCTACAGTGGTGACTAGAGAAGGCTGGAAGAGAAATACAACAGAAAAAACTGGGGGGGGGGATTCTTTTTTTTAAAAAAAATCTGAAGATTCTAGCAAAGCTTGTAGAATCTGGGGGTAGAGGAATATTTCATTAGTTGTAAAAACTGTGCAATTGTCCAATGTTTATGTTGTGTCCTAATGGCGACCACGCATGCGGTCAGGAAAATGCACGTGGCTGGGCTGGCTACTGGAGCCTTGCCTCGGGAAACAATAGCTTGGCCGGATTGTAAATTAGACCAATTGGCCACCCAGATTCCACCAGGGGACCTATGGTGCAAGGTCACCCATAATTAACCCTATTAGTGAGTTTTGGCAAGGTTGGGGGTGCGGTTTAGACGGATATTTAAGCAGACCCCCGAGCCCCATTCAGCAGTAATGTTTTGCACCATCAATAAACTTATGAGCTGATTTCACTGCAACATGTCTCTGGACTTAGTACTTTATAGTCCATCAATATGGCAGAAAAATCGAGTTACAGATAGGAAGTTGTGCACACCCAGGGGCCTTGACTGATATAACTTATTGCTGGGAGTGACAATTGTATTCAGAGTGTTTTGGGTAGATCACAATTTATAGTCTTTTCATCTCATTCCACAATATCACCAGACCAACCAAAACATTGGAAAGCTGTGCATCACAAAACAGTGTGCAAGCTTTTGAGTTCTCCAGAACTCTTCCACCGGCTGGATGTTCAGTATAAAATGGGGTGAGGGCAGAGAAGTCATTTCAAGGCTTGAGGGCAAAAGCCCTAAACTAGGTCTGCATTTTGTATTCTTAAACCAGGATGTGCTGCATGCTAACTTCAAATAGTTTAGACAGTGGTGAGTACAAAACAGGTTTCCAAATTACACCATGTTTCCAGGATGAAGGAGAGAAATTAAAAGATTTTTATACTAGAAGAGATACCTGTTTCTTTCTTGCACCAAAACTCCTATCACTTTTTCATAACACAGTCTAGTAGGTAACTGCATGGTTGCAGAGTCAAGGCAAGACTAAAATGGGGAAGCTGCTGCCGTCGCACTTAACATAGCCTGTCCACTGAGAAAAAGGCCATTTCCATACTTGTGATTTGCCCCTGGGTATGATACTTTTGGGAAGCAGGTTTCCCCCTACTTCCCCACAGCATCATGCTGCTTCTGTGCACCACCCAGGTTTTCCTCAGCTGTTCTGCCATCTTTCCCAAACCTGCTTTACTGTGATGTTTTAGGAAAGATTTCAGCAAAGACAAGCTGGCTGCAATATGAACGGGAAGGTCTGGATTTTCCTGATCCTGCTCATGCAGCAGCCATTTCCCCTGCTCTTGATCCTGCAGCAGGCACCCTCCCATCCATGTCTCCGAGCGCTTTTTTAAGTTTATTTTTTAATCTGTAACTAGCATATCAAAATAATGGCACACTGACATGTCCATTCCCTGTTTTAGACCCACCCCATTGTATGTGTGCATGTGCGGGGGAAAGACAGACAGCCATCATGGGGACTGGAATACAGAAAATGCAGGGGAACCTGCCATCTGGAAGCCCTGTTGCGGCTGCAATGTATTAGTGGCTACAGTAAGAAAAGGGCTTCTGAAAGAAAGCATTGCCATATGGAACAGCCCAAAAGGTGAGCTGGAAACCACTCTGGTAATGCCCCTCTGTCACCTACACTGATCCTGGGGCAAAATGCTGGGCAAGGAGCCCCACAGCCAGCCCTAGCACTGGTTCTAGTATCACATGTGTTGTGGTTCAGATGGGTGCTGCAATCCTATACAAATTCCCTGCTCAACCTGATGAATGGAGTTTTGACTCTTGAAAACTTATACCCTGAAACTCTTGTTGGTCTCTAAGGTACTGCTAGACTCAAATCCATCTGTCTCGTTGGACAGAATAAGCTTTCAAGTAAACATGAATAGAGCTGGCCTGTCCTATCTATCCACCACAGCAGAATCTACATGTTGTGTGACTTTAACCACCTGAACAAATGTATCTTGATGACGATCGATGTACTGGAAAATCTTTTGCTCGTCATCTGAAGGATACGATGAGGACTTGCTCACATCAAAGAGCAGCATGATAAGAAAGATATGGAATATCTGTAAATGAAAAAGATTAGATTCGCCATTTTAGAGAGGGTCGTCAGACATATGCAATACATTCTGGCTGTAGTTTGTTGTACTCTAGAAGTCACAGGCAACCACTGCAGATCACGGCAACACTGAGGCCCAAAGAGAGGTAAAATGTTTGAACCACTTTAATGCACATGGTAGGAAGATAAAATATCACTGGCAAATGGGTTTTGCAAGATTTACCTAAACTGTGTGTGCAAAATTATGTGCACTGTTTGTTCTACAGTCATTTCGGACCATTTAGTTGTAAAATAACATCAAACAACGGGGTCTGCCAAGAAGAACAGGTGAAAACTTGTGAAAAAAAACTTCTCAGAGGACTTCCCTTTTCACTTTCAAAAGGCAAAGAGAACCACTTTGTTAGCTTGAACCTCATCTGGCCAAGTGAAGGACAGTACCCTGGCCATGTTAGGGCTAAAACTGGCATAGGGCAAGTCTATCCCTCTCTGTGTGCTAAGCCAACAAGCCCAGAGATGGTCTCAGGACTGTCTTTCTTTGACTCATTCAGCCATCAAGCTCAGATACAGCATGCATGTATCTGTCATCATGAAAGGACAATGCTTTAATTTCATCATCTCAACCGTGTCAGCAAACCTGCATGCCAGCTCTATGTCTCACAACTGAACCTCCGGACTTGTCCCTTGATACTGGGACCACCCCGGCCACAGTCTATTGTCATCATTGTTCTCTTAATGGCCCAGCCATTAATGGAACCAAGACTCTGCAATTGCCCCTCACCTTGCTAACAAAGGCTTCCCTTCCCAAACCCGGACTTCTTTTGTCCAAAACTCCTTTTGAGTCATTACCAGCCATCATGGTCCATCCTGGACCATTTCCCTATTGTGCCCACTGCCCCAAAGGCACAATTTCCCTATATCTGGGCTCCAAACCCAGCCATTTTTGGTTCAGTCTCTTGGAATGCATGCCGGCTGGATCCCCCATCTCTTTTGGGTCTTCACAGAAGTGCTTGCTGGCCAAGCCGTTTGCTCTTCACCACGGACTCTCCTCTTTGGAAGGTAGCTATAACCCCATCAACGCTTTGCCCTCTTTTGTCTCTGATCTCTTAAGATCACTTCATTCCTTTCTTTCTTAGCTCTTGTGTGTATGATATTTTTATTAGCTGAATGTATTAGGGATATTTGCTTAATAAATTTCATCAAGATATTTCCTGACTGTCATCTGTGCCACTCTGAGAGGGTCCTGACTCTGGTATAGTTGGAGGATGATCCCTAGCTTGCATACCCATTAAGAAATGGTCTCTTAGCTAAATTCCCCCATCATAACTTAAACAGAGACCTGGTGTTGTGGCTAACAACTTCAAATCATGTTTTGAGTGCAACTTATTTCAAAGGGATATTTCCAGTAGATAAATATACCAGGAAGCAAATGGCTTCTGCAGATATCAGGGTAGAACCATTGCAGAAGTTTTGTATTCTCTTACTTCTAGGGGTGTAATTTTTGGCAATATAAAAGAGTTAACTATTATTTTTATATGTGTATTCATACGCAGAATGGAAATTAGGTAGCTTAAAGCAGGGAGACAATGTAAAGAATCAAGTATCTTGGAACAAAAAAGATGTTGGTATTCAATAGAGTTACTTACCGCTTCTAGAATTCTTATTTCAGTTAAGTGAATGAAGCTCAGTCAATTATTTTAAAGATCATTAAAACATTTTCATTTGACAGGAACTGTCAAAGGCTGTTGCTGTGAGGCTGGTAACATCCAGCCCCCAGGGTCTGTGTGAATGTTTTGTGGCTCATATTGTGACGACATATTGTGACTCTTTGGGTCAGATTGTGATGTAACTGGGATTGATATACCGTATTGGTACTTAGATTTATTTGGTCATTGTGATTGCTGGATAACACATCGGCACTGGACGCATTTCAGTCTGGTTTTCGCCTCTGTCATGGGACAGAGACAGTGTTGGTTGTCCTTATGGATGATCTTCACAGGCAGCTGGATCAAGGCAAATTGGCACTGCTGTTGTTCATCGACCTCACAGCATCATTCGACATGGTCGACCACGATCTTTTGACCCACCATCTCACCATTGTGGGAGTTCATGGGGTGGCCCTGAAATGGCTTACCTCATTTCTCCTTGGTAGGGTACAGATGGTGGTGCTAGGGGAGAGAGTGTCTACTAGGTACCCCTTACCATGTGGGGTCCCTCAAGGAGCAGTCTTCTCCCTGATGTTATTCAACATCTATATGCACCCCCTCACACAGCTAACATGGAGTTTGGGGCTGGGGTGTCACCAGTACACTAATGACACCCAGCTGTATCTGTTAATGGGTGGCCACCCAGATACCACCCTGCAAAATTTGGCCAAGGGTCTAGAGACTATGTTGGGATGATTGAATAAGAGCTGGCTGAGACTGAATCCAGCTGAGCTGGAGGTTCTGTGGCGGGGGGGGGGGAGAATCTTCCCATACTCTATGGTGTGCCTTTGATACCAGCATAACTGTCAGGAGTTTGGGCATGGTCTTGGATACCTCCCTATCAATGGAGGCCCGGATCACAAATGTTGCTTAGCTTGCGTTTTTCATCTGTGCCAAGCATGGCAACTGGCCTCCTTCCTGTCATGCCCCAACCTAGCCACAGTAAATGCACACAGTGGTCCCTTCCGGATTGAACTACTGTAATTTGCTTTAAGCTGGCCTGCCCTTGAGACTGATCTGGAAACTCCATCTGATCCAGAATGCAATGGTGCAAGTTCTGACAGGAACATCACAGACAGTACACATTTGACCTGTGCTGCATCAGCTACACTGGCTTCCAGTGGAATACCAGGTCAGGTTCAAAATTTTGGTACTAACCTTTAAGGCCATGATTGGTCTGGGACCTACATACTTGCGGAACTGCCTCCTCCAGTATGTCCCCTGAAGAGTTTTGCGCTCTGCAGATAACAATCTACTGGTGATCCCTGGCCCAAAAGACATCCAGCTGTCCTCAGCCGGGGCCAGGGCTTTTTCAGCCCTGGTCCCTGCCTGGTGGAACTCTCTGCCAGATATCATCTGCACCCTGTAGGACCTGATGCAGTTCTGCAGGGCTTGCAAGGCAGAAATGTTCCGCCAGGCTTTTGACTGAGGACAGCAATGGGTGCCATCTTGTTTGGCATTCCCCTCGCCTCCACCCCCTCCCCTCACTTTCCCTCTTTTCTTCCTTTCTTTTCCATTTATGAGGTGGTCTGAAATTTGAATTATTAATGCGATTCATGAAGCGCTTTAACTAATTTTAATTAATTTTAAATTGTTGGAAGTTATTTTACTGTGATGGGATATATATATAATATTGCGGTTGTTCATCGTTGTTCATTGCTTGGAGCCCTGAGTACTCAGGGACTGAGCGATTCACAAATCAAATCAATCAATAAATAAGGACTTTCTCCTTAAGACAGCAGCTCACAATATCAAGCAGATACCTGTGCTGAGGAATAGTTGGGCCAGCGGAGCCGCTGCATGCCCTTGTGCATGCCCACTCAGAATGAAGTCCCATCAAGTTCAGTGGAAATTACTTAGCAAACATGCTTAGGACTGTGGCCATAGAGGAATGCATTGGCAGCAAACCTCTTCTTCAGAGGGGTATTATTTGGTATTTAGCACATTCATTTTTGAAGGAATTCTGAGCTCTAAGCAACTCTTTTAAATAGCTCTGGTTTAGCAAATCCTTATGGGTGTGATCATGGAAGTCCTCTGCCTCCAGTGGTTTTCCCATTCACATATTGGAGGAGGCAGCTCTGTGTACACTGAAGTGAATGGGGAGAATAATTTGTGTAAGAGCTCCACATGTCCAGCTGACAGCATGCAGGCCTATTGTTTTTGTTCCATCGCACTGTGGAGTCCAACTCTTTGTGACCCCATGGACCACATCACGCCAGGCCCTCCTGTCTTCTGTCATGCGCTGGAGTCAGAGGCCTATTGACAGGGAGCCTATTGAGGCCAAATCATGGATTTCAGCAAAGAAGAAACCAGAGAATGAGAAAGCTCATCTTTCCCTACCTTACTGAGGAGGTTTTCCCTGCTGACTTCCTTCAAATTAGAGGGACTAAAATGCTTAGCAGAGGCAGAACCAGCCCCAGCAATTTGGGGTGTGTGTGTGCCAGTTACGACTTCTTCCCTTTTCAGCAAACAACCAATCTATTAAATCTGTCTGAAAACACCAGCTGTCTTAAAATTTCAACATTGCAGAGTTACAATGCAGTTCTGGTGAACAATTGTCTGGCAGGGAACGACAGTTCACTGCATGCTTTGGAAAACGGAAATGTTTCCACCTTTATATATCTTCATTTCAGCGTGGTAGCCATGTCAGCAAAAATAAACAGAAGTCTTGTGGGACTTTAAAGGCTTCCTTCAAATGACTGCTGTGTAATCGGACCTAATCCATAAAAGTTTATGTGAAAAACACCCTTGCTAGTCTTTAAGGTCACAGGAGACTCCTGTGAATATTCATAAGCAAAAGCCACATAAGATACCTTGTACTGGGATCAACCAAAATAGCATGAGTGTGAAGGCTTTCAGATTCTCCAAAATTCTTTATCAGGTTGGGTTTTAAAGGGGAGGGGGAGGAGACTCTTCCCAACTTTCTCCCAGCTGTTTAGTTCAATCGCTGGACTGAAATTATATGGCAGCAAAAAAATCCAAGTGTCAGAAAACCTCTTCTGTTTTGTAAACAGGTACAGGTTCTAAACCAGGTCGAGATTCCCATTACAAAGTCCTACGTTAAGTGGTATGTACGAGAGTGTGGAGGAGAAACTCCAGAAGTGACAAGGCAATGTAAGGCTGGCATAAAATGGTGTGCCGCTCACGGTTCTGCTCACCAGCATGGCTCTTACAGCATTGAACACTACACAATCCTCTCCCAAAACTTACAAGCACATGTTAGTCCACTGTGCCTATTTTGCACTTGTCTATTGCCTCTGTCAAGGCTGAATTTGGCCCGTGGCCCAGCCAGAGCACTCTCATCCTTCCAAGTCTGTTACTCTTGGGCACTTTATGCAGTCTCCGGAGCTGAAGATGGATACAAGCACAGGCGGCCTAAGAAAGCAGTGGGACGGGGCAAGGTGAATGGGGTTCAACTCGCAGAGGATTCCATTGTGAAACACATTGAGGAAGTCACTGGGAACCTGCTTGGAAAGTTCTATCAGCCTCCATCTTCAGCAAAGCACAGGCCTTGTCCCTGGAACAGCAGATTCCCAACCCAAAGCAGAGGCCTGTGGCACCGTAAAGACTAACCAACTGGCTGGTGCAGAAATAACTATCAACAATCAAACACCTGAGCCCTAAGAGGAAATGGGAGCACCTTCCTCAGCCGGCTCTCTCCTACTTTATTTTGTATTATGTATTTTGCTATTCAGAAGCCTAAATTTGGTTACCAGTGCCAAATTAAGATCAATCACTCAACAGCTGGGGAGCAGACTGGTGTATAGGCACTGGTGTGCATCTGCCTCCTGGTGCTCATAGGCCTGGCTGAACTGACTGGATGCGCCTTTTGATGCAAGTGGGGATAAGCTGCTGAGGGCCATGGGAGGTGGATCAGAACCAATGGGTCAAGATTACACCCCTTATATTGTTAACACTCAGTCTCAAAAGGAGTGGACCCTGAGTATTTTTCTGAATAAAATAATCACTGGGCTCACTTTAAAGTGATTAATAGTACTGTACCATCAGTCGCCACCGGCATTCATTTGCATCGCCACCACTGATGCAGGCTCTTTGACAAAGCAGTAATTCATACATACTTAGGCAGCACTTTTCAACTTGGCTTTAGGCTCCAGTTGGAGAAAGCAGCTTGCCGGTTCCTTTCAGCTCAATATTAATCTGATTCCCCAGCACTTTCTCAAGATGACTCACTTTATAATGGGTTTTGTATCTCATAATACTCTTTTTGTGCATGTGCTGGTACTTCTTTTCTGGTACTAACCTCCACACAAACCCCTATGTATTTGATAATGCCTATTAACATGTATAGGAACCTGCTCAGGTGATCTGGTAGACTTAAGCAACAGTAAAGTTTAGAAGCTAGAAGCCGTCCACTATCACATCTGCTTGATAAACCAGGCTGAACACATCTGGCCAGAACTGTTTGTTGCCATTTCCACTATATGTTCTGGAGCACCTTCCTGCAATATTACATTTTGTACCAAACCACTAGTGTGAGATGATGTTGCTAATGATTTAAAAGCTACTTACTGCAATGTGGGAGTTTTATTTAGCTGTAATATTAATATGCCCCCAACTCCCCAGAGATCTGCTAGAAATAACTCAGAAAACAAAGCACAATAAAATCAATAAAATAATTACAATTGTTAAAATTAACAAACCATTAAGAACCCATTCATTAAAAAAAACTGCCAAAGCATAAACAGCATCAATCATTTAGCAGCCTAAAATGTTCCTAATAAAACAATTGTCTGACTAGAAGCAGACTGTAAACCCAATTTCAAAAGATTAACTCCATTAGTTAAAAGCCTGGATAAAAGAAATGTTTTCACCTGTCACCTAAAAGAGAGCACAGTAGGCTTCAGGTGAGTCAAGAGGGAGGGCATTCAACAGGTGAGGTGCTGCTGCTGCAAAAGCTCTGGTTGCCACCCACCTTCACTCATAGTGCCACCGAAGAAGATCCTTCTTGTAATCACTAATCTAATTTCCCAGGTGGGTTTCATATGGCACATGTCACCTCTAGAAGCTCTAATAGGCTGATGTAGAAGAAAGCAAGTCCCCATAAGCAGCACAGTAAAAGCCTAGGAAGTTAAGAAATAACCAGGAGTCAAGTCTTCAACAGGTGACCATTTTACCATGGTAAGTGGCAAAATCCTCCTTACCACTTGGGTGTGATAACAGCTTATTTAGAGACATCTTGCCCTATGATGGTTTGGTTGTACACATGGGGTTTTCCTCTTTTTAAAAAATGTGTCCATATTTTAAAATTTTGGAATATTGTAAAGGCGTACTTTTTTTTGTACGACTGGTCTAAGGACCATGACAATAAACTAACTAAGAGTTCATATTAAGTTTTCCAGCTGGATGATCTATGCCCAACCCCAAAAAATGTTACTGAAAAGTGGCTTACCATGATAAAAGTCCAGATGGCAAGAAGATCAACTTTTTCACCTCCTTATTCAGCACAGAATACAAGCCTAAATCTCAGGTTCCAGTTTTCACTGCAGATCTTCTTACAATTTATGGGAAGAAAAGCAAATCTCTGTATATTTTTATTTGTTGATTTGTATTTATTTGTAGTGACATGAAGGCAATATTCAAGGCTAAGAACAGAAGAACAAAAGCCATGTCAACATCCTTATTTTATAAGGAAAGTGTCCAACATCCCACATACTGAGTTTAAAGCATCCGAAACAGATGATTTTTTTAAAAAAGCAGGCGTCCCATTTCTTGAGATCTCTCTGCTTTGAAATTCATCTGTGGGTTCTTTGTAAATATTGTTATATAAGGGTAGAACAATAATCATAACACTGCGCATAGACAACTGACCAAACAATACCAAAACCATACAGATGACGCAACAATCCAAAGGTCAACAGACCATACAACAAAGACTGCAGGTAATATACAAAAGTAATTATTAGGTAACAGCTCTACAAATTAACAACCATCAGTTACAAAGGACAGTAAAGTCCAATTAACAACCATCAAATGCAAAGGACACCAAAGTCCAAAGAAGTAATACAACGCACAGTATAAGGCTAAGTACACTAGACACGAATAATATAGAGATGACCAAGGCTCTAGATTATACTCTTCGTTTCGTGTTGTTCTTCAGGTCACTGTATGGAAAAAGCAGTACATTAAACTGGAAAGTGAATAACAACACATGTGACATACAGCATATTAATTGCTAATTTTATAATACCCTGCAGTAAATAAACACTTGCCTATGTGAAAATCTCCAAAAGTGACATATGCAGTTATGCTTCCTCTATGGCATTTTGTCAGAGAAATCCCTCTTACACGGGGACAATGAAATCCTAAAGAAACAAAGTCTACATGGTAACGAATTCAGGCATATGTACCTATTTAAACTACCCTACAAAATAAAGAAACTTACCCTTCACTGTCTTAATTAACAGGCAGCCAGTTTACAGCAGGAACAAGTCTCAAAAAGCCGGCACGCCTTGTAATGCCACTGGGCATGCTCAAATTATACTAAATGCTATGTGAGAATCTTAAAGCTACAGAAAATCTTAAGGCTACATGAGAATCTTAAAGCTACAGGGAACCAAATCTCAAAGAGCCGGCACACCTTGTAATGCTACTGGGTATGCTCAAAAACTTCCTTCAGATAAAGATTTCTATAAGCCCATAATGACGGACCCTACGGATCATGTCAAGAGTGTGATTAGAATAACAGTACAAGAAGCCTTAGCTCTCGACTACATAGACAAAACTGTAGCTGATTTTTCGAATGATTTTCCACGCATGCCAATATTCTATGTACTTCCCAAAATTCATAAATCTGGAAATCCTCCTCCAGGGTGTCCAGTTGTGTCATATACTAATTCTATTTTTGAGCCTTTATCTCAATACATCGACTCATTTTTACAGCCATTTGTGCGGAATATTCCAGTTTACATCAAAGACACAAAAGATTTTATATCAAAAGTAGAAGGAATGGTGGTGCCTCCAAATACTACACTGGTCACCATGGACGTTTCATCCCTATATTAGAATATCCCGTATCAAGAGGCATGTGTAGTTTTAGGTGATTATCTTAATAGGAGGGAGAACCTTTCCCCTCCTACTCATTTCTTAATAGATCTCATTGATATCATCTTTGACCACAGTTTTTTTAGATTTCAGGTGGACCTATATTTACAAACCAAAGGGGTGGCGATGGGATCTGCCTTTGCCCCCAGCATGGCAAATTTGTTTATGTCCACGTTTGAGAGCAAGTGGATTCTTAATTCAGTGGAAAACCCTTTTGCAGGGGGTATTTTATTTTTCAAGAGATTTATTGACAATGTATTTCTTTTATGTTCAAATATTGATGTTGAACAATTACAGCATGGCTAAACATGGTTCATCCTTCTATTAAGTTTACCTTTCAATATAATGCTAGCAGCATCAATTTTTTGGAGATTACAGTTTTTGTAACCACGGCAGGCACTTTGGCTATAAAACCGTACTCTAAGCTACGGACAGGAATTCTTATTTACATTATCATTCTCATCATGTTAAACATATTAGAGAAAACTTGCCGTATGGCCAATATCTAAGAGCTAAGAGGAACTCCACTTTTAATGAACATTTCGATAAGGAGGCTTATAGACTCTCTGCCCGATTTGCAGCACGGGGTTATCCTTTGAATATAGTCCATAGGGCATGAGCTAGGGCCGTATCCTTAAGTTGGAGTGATCTCCTTAAAATAACGGATTGGGCCAGGATGCTCTTTGCAATGTATATAAAACACATCATTCTAAAACATTGGCATGTACTTGATAACATCCCGGGATGCCGTCTTTTGCCTTCCATCAGTTTTAGAAGAACTAAGACCAAGACCTGGGTGCAAGAGGGGGAGACAGTAGCTCTCTCCCAAATGGCTCCGCCTTGGTTCTCGGTCCTTCACCAATCACGGACTGAGGGGCGGCAGGGTGGAGTGGCAGTTTTCATTTAGGAGGCTTACTCCTACAGAGCACTCCCGCCACTTAAACTTGCGCGCATGGAATGCTCTGGCCTGGTGTGGGAAGCTGGGGAGAGTTTGGCTATATGGGTGGTGTACTGAGCGCCCAATGCACCACCCACTAGCCTGCCATTTCTGGTTGAGGCCGTGTCCAGCTGGGCGTTGGAGCACCCTTGACTTATAGTCCTGGCAGTACCATGGCTGGACCACCATGCTCTGAAGGCCCAGCTGAATGTCCTACTCAGACCCCATGTGGGTGGCGAGCATATTTTGACTCGCCTACTGAGCCAAATGGACCCTCAGTGGCTCCTGATGGCTCTGCGGGATCCCATGCCCCCTGGTGGCTCATTGGGTGAGCTGGTCAAGGACTGGCATAGCCGGCTCTCGGTGGCCATCGATGAGATTGCCCCCAGGCACCCTCTGCACCCTCATTCTAAGAGGGCTCCCTGGTATACCGAGGAGCTGCGGCAGATGAAGCAAGGGCTCAGACGGCTAGAGAGATGGTGGCAGCATGCCCGCAACGAAGCATCAAGAGCATCTTATAGGACATTTATGAGATCCTATGAGGGGGCAGTCAAGGCTGCGAAGAGACAGTTCTATGCGGCTACGATTGCGTCTGCAAGCTCATGCCCGGCACAATTATTTAGAACTATTCAGTCACTAACGGAACTGCCACAGGGCCGGCCAAATGATAGGGAATTGAATATTGACTGTGAGGCTTTTGCGAGTTATTCTGCAGATAAAATCCTGCTGCTCCGCCGTGACCTCCCAGCCACAGTTGAAACAGTTAGCGAACTCAAGGCTCCATGCATATCTTCTAGTTCCATTCTGGATTATTTCAGTCCACTAGCCTTGAGGAAGTTGACAGTCTACTTTCAACTGTATGCCCAACCTCATGCAGCCTTGACCCATGCCCTTCATGGCTGATAAAAGCTGGCTGTGAGGGGCTATGAGGTGCCCTCAGGGAGATTGGCAACAAGTCCTATGATGAGGGACTGTTCCTGGGGGCACTCAAGGAAGCGATGGTCCACCCTCTCCTGAAAAAACCATCATTGGACCTGGCCAAATTGGCCAACTACCGGCCAGTCTCCAACTTGCCCTATTTGGGCAAGATTTTAGAGAGGATGGAGGCGATTCAGTTGCAGAGTTTTCTGGATGACACTTCCATGCTTGACCCATTTCAGTCCAGCTTCCGGCCAGGTCATGGGACAGAGATGGCACTGGTCGCCCTCATGGACGACCTCCAACGGCATCTGGATTGGGGCGGCTTGGCGATGCTGGTGTTATTAGATCTGTCGGCTGCATTCAACACGGTCGACCACCAGTTACTGATCCACTGCCTCGCCGACACGGGGGTCCAGGGGCTTGCCTTGCAATGGCTTGTCTCTGTTCTCCAAGGTCGGGGACAGAGAGTGGCGCTGGGGGAGCAGACGTCCCAGAGGCACCCGCTGGTATGTGGTGTGCCACAAGGGGCAGTGCTATCCCCAATGTTGTTCAACATCTATATGCGCCGTCTTGCCCAGATTGCCCGAAGGCACAGGCTGGGTTGTCACGAGTACGCTGATGACACCCAGCTGTATCTGTTGTTGGGCGGCCGGTCTGGAGCCACCCCAGATGACCTAGAGTGGGTGCTTCAGGACGTGGTGGCTTAAGCTGAGCTGACTGAAATTGAATCCAACGAAGACGGAGATCCTGTGCCTGAGTCAGAGTGGACCGGGGGTTGGGATCCCATTACCGGCCTTCGGGGGGGGCGCCATTGGTGCCAGCACTGAGGGTTTGGAGTTTGGGAGTGCTCCTGGATGCCTCCTTAACCATGGAGGCCCAGGTAGCAGCCACTGCCAAGGCAGCCTTTTATCATCTACGGCTGATTAGGCAGTTGGTTCCCTTCCTTGAACGCAATGACCTGGTGACAGTGATCCACGCTATGGTCACCTCAAGGTTAGACTACTGTAATGCTCTCTACATGGGGCTGCCCTTGTCTAAGCTCCGGAGGCTGCAGCTAGTGCAGAATGCCACAGCCAGGTTGTTGATGGGCCTCTCGGTGAGAGACCACATCCAGCCTGTGCTGAGGGTGCTGCACTGGTTGCCTATAGCATACCAGATCCGGTTCAAGGTGCTGGTTTTAACCTTTAAAGCCCTATATGGTCAGGGGCCTGCCTACCTAAGGGACCGC
This sequence comes from Lepidodactylus listeri, assembly GCA_029233225.1. Classification (NCBI taxonomy): domain Eukaryota; kingdom Metazoa; phylum Chordata; class Lepidosauria; order Squamata; family Gekkonidae; genus Lepidodactylus; species Lepidodactylus listeri. Next base: position 85,935,556 of record JARCFY010000006.1, on the reverse strand, counting down.
CTTTCCCCGTTTACACCCCAGAAAGCACTGAGGTCAGGCACTCAACATCGCCTGACCCTCCCTGGCCCTAGGGAGGCCAGGTTGGCAACCACCAGGAACAGGGCCTTCTCAGTGGCAGTTCCCCACTGGCGGAACGAGCCCCTGGAGAACATCAGGGCCCTGCAGGACCTTCTGCAGTTCCACAGGGCCTGCAAAGCAGAGTTCTTCCGCCAGGCCTTTAGAGCCGCCACTGGGGGGAATAGCCACTAATATGGCCTGGTACATCTCATTGGTCTGATATATCCATGGTGGAAGCCTCCTGGCCGGGAATATGCAGGTTGCTGTCCCTAGTGCCAGATCTTGTTCTGCTGTCATCTTTCGCTGCAATCTCTTATGTTTTGCTGTTTTGTTTATTTATGGACGTGATTTTAATTCTGTATGTTCTAATTTTATATGTTGTTAGCTGCCTAGAGCCGGCCTGTGCTGGCTAGGTGGGATACAAGTCCAAATAAATAAATAAATAAATAAATAAGAATATCCGAGACATGTTAGTTCATACAGATTTCCTGATGCAACATACTTGTGAGTCTACTCTACCATGTGGACATTTTGCCTGTGGTAGATGTGTTATCTGTCCAAAAGTCTGGCAGACTAATTGGATTGTTTTTCCTGAAATTATTTTTCTTATGAATTAAGAGCTTATACATCTTGCTCGACTCGCAGAGTTGTGTATCTTCTACGATGTTCATGTTCCTTCTTGTACATTGGGATTTCAACAAGGACCGTTAGAACCCGTATGATCGAACACAGGCCCTGCATTAAGAATGCTAGAGTCGAATCACCTTTGGTTCAACATTTTGTAGATAAAGAGCATTCTCCTAATGATTTTGAATTTGTGGTCCTTAAAGTTTTAAAATAGCACTGCTATAATCGCTTAGATATACAGAAAATCTTATGAAAAAAGGAGGCTTACTGGACTTTTCATTTGAAGACTTTCCATCCTTATGGGCTTAATTAGTCGCTGGACTTTAATTCTTTTTTATGAATAGTTATAATCTTTGTAGCGTTATAGTTTTTGGTTCTCTGTAGCTTTAAGATTCTTATGTAGCTTTAAGATTTTCACATAAGCATTTAAGTATATTTTGAGCACACCCAGTGGCATTACAAGGCGTTCTGGGTCTTTGAGACTTGGTTCTCTGTAGCTTTAAGGTTCTCATGTAGCCTTAAGATTTTCTGTAGCTTTAAGATTCTTATGTAGCTTTAAGATTCTCACATAGCATTTAGTATATTTTGAGCACGCCCAGTGGCATTACTAGGCGTGCCGGCTTTTTGAGACTTGTTCCTGCTGTAAACTGGCTGCCTGTTAATTAAGAAGGGCGAGTTTCTTTATTTTGTAGGGTAGTTTAAATAGGTACATATGCCTGAATTCGTTACCATGTAGACTTTGTTTCTTTAGGATTTCATTGTCCCCGTGTAAGAGGGATTTCCCTGACAAAATGCCATAGAGGAAGCATAACTGCATATGTCACTTTTGGAGATTTTCACATAGGCAAGTGTTTATTTACTGCAGGGTATTATAAAATTAGCAATTAATATGCTGTATGTCACATGTGTTGTTATTCACTTTCCAGTTTAATGTACTGCTTTTTCCATACAGTGACCTGAAGAACAACACGAAACGAAGAGTATAATCTAGAGCCTTGGTCATCTCTATATTATTCGTGTCTAGTGTACTTAGCCTTATACTGTGCATTGTATTACTTCTTTGGACTTTGGTGTCCTTTGCATTTGATGGTTGTTAATAGGACTTTACTGTCCTTTGTAAGCTGTTACCTAATAATTACTTTTGTATATTACCTGCAGTCTTTGTTGTATGGTCTGTTGACCTTTGGATTGTTGCGTCATCTATATGGATGGTTTTGGTATTGTTTGGTCATATAAGGGTAGAAAGCAGGCACAAACACAAATCCAAAGAGTTTGTTTTCTAAGACAGTGGGATGTCTCAAAGGGATGTGCACTGAGGTTGTGGTTAAGCAAAATCCAGCTCCAATGATGCTAAATTTTTAAATATAGTTAAAATAACTAATCTGGATGCAAAAAAATAATTGTTATTTGGTAACAAATGGAAACATTCAGATCTGGCCCCTGTATTGATGCGATTAGTTCTATTCCACAGGAACGCTGATGGGGTCCGAACTGGCAGAGACTGACCAAGAGAGAGATCTTGAAGTTGTGGTAGATAACTCACTGAAAATGTCGAGACAGTGTGCAACTGCAATAAAAAAAGGCCAACGCTATGCTGGGAATTATTAAGAAGGGAATTGAAAACAAATCAGCCAGTATCATAATGCCCCTGCATAAATCAATGGTGCAACCACACTTGGAGTACTGTGTTCAGTTCTGGTCACACCTCAGAAAGAATATTATAGCACTGGAAAAACTGCAGAAAAGAGCAAGCATAATGATAAAAGGGTTGGAATGCTTTCCCTATGAAGAAAGGTTAAAGCGCTTGGGGCTCTTCAGCTTGGAGAAACGACGACTGAGGGGTGACATGATCGAGGTTTATAAGATTATGCATGGGATAGAACAGGTAGAGGAAGAAGTACTTTTCTCCCTTTCTCACAATACGTGGGCACTCCATGAAATTGCTGAGCAGTCGGGTTAGAACTTTTTCACCCAAAGAGTGATTAACACATGGAATTCACTGCCACAGGAGGTGGAGGTGGCTACAAGCATGGACAGCTTCAAGAGGGAATTGGATAAACATATAGAGCTGAGGTCCATCGGTGACTATTAGCCACAAGGTATAGATAGGAACTCTCAGTCTGGGGCAAGTGAATCTCTGTATTCTTGGTGCTTGGGCAGGAGGCAACAGTGAGAGCGCTTCTAATGTCCTGGCCCCACTGGTGGACCTCCTGAGGGCACCTGGTGTTTTTGGCCACTGTGTGACAGAGTGTTGGACTGTATGGGCCATTGGCCTGATCCAACACTGTTTTCTCTTATGTTTTTATGCTCAGTGGTGAGGGCAGCAATGGGAGAGGGTGACCCAGCAGATACACATGTGCCAGGGACATTACACAAGCAGAAGAGTTATAGCAGAACCTCCAGTTGAGGAGGATCCATTCCATTTGGAGTTTCTGTGCAAAGTGATTACAATAATCACATTGGTGGCACACTGGCTTCTCCACTCTATAAGCACACAAAACCCCTCCACCCATCTTACTTCCTGGCACAACCACAGCTCTCTAATACCAGACAAGTCAGAGAAAAAGCACAGCAAAGTAGGCTGGTTGTCGTGGTGGAAGCCAGAGTTGGCCTCACCCATTCACTCTCTGTTGTTCAAAAACAGATCCTTCATTCCCATCCCACATGAGGATCCCAGTGAGAAAACACCTTACACACTAGTATCGTCACACTTCCTTAGGCCCACTTTGCAAAGAGGAATGTTACTGCCTTGTGACATGGGATCTTCTCTTTTGCATTTGGCAGGGAGGATCCCTTAGGTGAGGAGCTAAAGTTCTAATTTTATCCTGGGAGAAACACATTTCCAAAGGAATTTGTTTCTGACCGAAACTGACTCCTAACTATAGTAGTGATACCAGGCAGTAATAAAGAACAAAAAGTATGAAGATAAAAACAATTTGCTGGTCACAGTTTCAAAAACAGCTCCCCTCCCACCCCATGCACGTTTCCCTCTTGCTGAGGGAACCTCACTAGAAACAATTGAGACCGGGATGCGGAAAATGTCAAAAACTGGTTCAGAAAGCATGGAACACCTAACAATAATAATGATATTTGATATTTGTTTCTTATTTTTCATTCTTGAGGCCAGAAGATTAAGGATGTAATTCAAAATCCATTTTAATATTACTTTTGAGGACCTAATCTATTGACTACTCAGATTTCTAACCTTTCTAACCTATTGAGTACTCAGAATGGCATAAACTGTTAGAATTCTGCAACAATTCTCTATCTTGTCATATTGAAGGAGCAAAAACTTAGCTGGGGGGGTACTACTACATCCTAGAGTATGATGTGGTGTAGTGGTTAAAGTGCCAGAATAGGATCTGAGAGAACCATGTCTGAACCTCCCACTCTGCCACAGAAGCTTATTGGGTAACCCTGGGCCAGTTATACTCTCTCAGCCTAACCTACCACCCAGAGTGGCTGTGAGGATAACATGGAGGAGAGAATTATGTAAGCCACCTTGGATCTCCATTGGGGAGAATGGTGGGGTAAAAAAATAAATAAAATTAATTCCTCAGCAACTGATTCCACCACTGAACTGCCAACACTTTGGGGAAAGGGAGTCACAAATCAAAACTTGCTCTACTGATCATGAAATGCAAACCTTTAAAAAAGGGAGGGGCCATAGCTCCGTGGTAGAGCATCTGGATGGCACACAGAAGGTCCCAGGTTCAATCCCCAGCACCTACAGTTTAAAAGACATAGTTGTAGGTGATGTGAAAGACCTCAACCAGAGACCCTGGAGAGCCACTACCAGTCTGAGTAGACAATACTGACAGTGATGGACCAATCATTGCTCATGAAAGCTCATAGGTAAAGGTAATGGTTTCCCTTGCTCGAAAGCCAGTCGAATACGACTCTAGGGATGCTGTGCTCATCTCTGTTTCCAAGCCGAAGAGCCAGCACTGTCCAAAGACGTTTCCGTGGTCATGTGGTTGGCATGACTAGACGCTGAGGCACATGGAACGCTGTTACCTTCCCACCGAAGTGGTACCTATTTATCTACTTGCAATTTCTTGCTTTCAAATTGCTAGGTTGGCAGGAGCTGGGACCAGAGACGGGAGCTCACTTCATCAGGCAGCACTTGGGTCTCAGAACTGCTGAACTACTGGTCTGCAGTTTAGTGTCATAACCACGTGAACCACTGCAGCCCCCTGAAAGCTCTTAACCTGCAACAAATTTTGTTAGTCTTTAAGGTGTTACTACTGGACTCTTGTTCTTTTCTACTGCTACAGACAGACTAACAAGGTCACCCACCTTGATCTATTGATGGAAGAAGAGTCTGATTCAGTATAAGGCAGCTTTATGTGTCTTTTCAGAGGCATGTAGTGCCTTTTGCCAGCTTTGCCTGATATGTCAGCTACAGCCCTTCCTTAAGGATCATGATCTGGCCACAGTGACCCAGGCTCTGACTGCATCCATATTAGATTACTGTAATGCGGTATGTGGGCTGCCTTTGAAAACTGGAAAATTAGTGGTGGTGGGGGGGTGCCCGCAAAATGCAGCAGCCAGACTACTGCATCAGGGATGGGATACGGGGACTTTGCTGAAGTTTGCACTAGCTGCCCATTTGTTTCCAGGAACAATAAAAGTATGTGTGGGGGTTGTCTATAAAGCCCTAAATGGCTTGGGACTGGGGTACTTGAAGGACCTTCCTCCTCCTATATCACCCAAGCCTGCCCTACAGAGGTGAGGTGGGTGGCAACCTAACAGCAGGCCTTTTCATGCCCTCCCCCCATGCTGCTTGCCTGGTGCCTTCCGGACTCTCTTCTAGGCACCAGGCTAAAACACTCCTATGTATCTAGGATTTCAATTAGGGGTTGATTTAAATTGCTGTTTTCCATATGGTGGATGTTAAGACAGTTCCGCTATCTCACGCAAGTTGTATTTTAAATGCTTTATTTGATTTTGAATTGTTAAATCATAATATTGTTTTATTGTCTTATTGCTTACAATGCCTGTGGCCGTGTCAGCCACCCTGAGCCTACCCTGGCGGGGAGGGCAGGATATAAATCTAATAAATAAATGAGTTCCATAAGACTTTTAAATAAAACACTTGTTTTATGCCATGTTCTAGCTGTTTTTTTAAAAATTGCAGTTATTTAATGCTGTGTCGACAGCTTGATTTTTAACTCTTTTATCTCTTTGGTGTTTGTATCATGTTTTTTTTCATAAACTGCCTCAAGCAGGCTCCTTAAGAGGTGTTACAGAAACACTCTAAATAAAAATAAATAAGGGAGGCAGTCAGTGGGGCTGGGAGTGACCCCCCCTCCGACACTGGTGTTGTGCAATGCCAGGTCCGTAAATAATAAGATCTCTACCCTGCGAGACTTTCTATTCGAGCAGGGTGCCAACCTGGCATGCGTGACCGAGACCTGGGTGCGGGACAGGGAGATGGTGGTGCTCTCCCAGATGGCTCCGCCTGGTTTTTCGGTCCTTCACCAGTCACGGACTGGGGGGTGGGGGGGCGCTTTTCATTTGGGAGGCTTACTCCTTCAGGGTGCTCCCGCCGCTGAAACTCGCGGGCATAGAATGCTCTGGCCTGGTGTGGGAAACCAGGGAGAGTTTGGCTATCTGGGTGGTGTACCGACTGCCCAATGCACCACCCACTAGCCTGTCATCTCTGGCTGATGCCATGGCTGGCTGGGCATTGGAGTACCCAAGGCTTTTGGTCTTGGGGGACTTCAACGTCCATGCCAATGACATCGCCTCTGGGCCGGTGATGGATCTGGTGTCGGCCATGGTGGCACTAGGACTCACCCAGTGTGTAACGGTGCCCACACACCAGGCTGGGCATACGCTTGACTTGATTTTTGCGGGGGGAGTTATAGTGGACCGGATTACTGCCTTGGCGGTTCCATGGTCAGATCACTATGCCTTGAAGGTCCATCTGAAGGTGCCACTCAGACCCGCTATGGCTCACCCGTGGAGTCAGATGGACCCTCAGTGGCTCCTCCTGACTCTGCGGGATCCCATGCCCCCTGGCAGCTCGCTGGATGAGCTGGTTGAGGACTGGCAAGTCCGGCTATCAACAACCATCGACAAGATCGCCCCCCAACACCCTCTGCACCCTCATTCTAAGCAGGCTCCCTGGTACACTGGGGAGCTGCGGCAGATGAAATGAGAGCTCAGACGGCTAGAGAGACGGTGGCAGTGTGTCCACGACGAAGCATCACGGGCACCTTATAGGGTGTTTATGAGATCCTATGAGGCGGCAGTCAAGGCCGCGAAGAGGCAATTCTACGCAGATGAGATTGCGTCTGCAAGCTCGCGCCCAGCAGAATTATTTAGAATGATTCGGTCCTTAACAGAGCTGCCACAGGGCAGACCAAATGATAGGGAATTGGATATAGGCTGTGAGGCTTTTGCGAGCCATTTTGCAGATAAAATCCTGCTGCTCCGCCGTGATTTCCCGGCCACAGTTGAGACAGTTAGCGAACTCAAGGCTCCGTGCGCATCTTCTTGTTCCATTCTGGATTATTTTGATCCACTCAGTCTGGAGGAAGTTGACAGGTTGCTCTCTACTGTACGCCCAACCACATGCAGCCTTGATCCATGCCCCTCGAGGATCATAAAAGCTGGTTGCGAGGGGTTGCGAGGTGACCTCTGGGAGATTATCAACAAGTCCTTCGATGAGGGACTGTTCCCGAGGGCACTCAAGGAAGCGATGGTCCACCCTCTCCTGAAAAAACCATCACTGGACCCAGCCGAATTGGCCAACTATCGACCGGTGTCCAACTTGCCCTGTTTGGGCAAGATTTTGGAGAGGGCAGCGGCAGTTCAGTTGCAGAGCTTCCTGAATGACACTTCTGCGCTAGACCCGTTTCAGTCCAGCTTCCGGCCAGGTCATGGGATGGAGATGGCACTGGTTGCCCTCATGGATGACCTCCAGCGGCATCAGGATCGGAGCGGTACGGCGGTGCTGGTGTTGTTAGATCTGTCAGCCGCATTTGACACAGTTGACCACCAGCTACTGATCCACCGCCTCGTTGACACGGGGATTCAGGGGCTTGCCTTGCAGTGGCTTGCCTCGTTTCTCCAAGGTTGGGGACAGAGAGTGGCGCTGGGGGAGCAGATGTCCCGGAGGAACCCGCCAGTGTGCAGAGTGCCGCAAGGGGCAGTGCTATCCCCGATATTGTTTAACATCTACATGCGCCCTCTTGCCCAGATGCATGGGCTGGGCTGTCACCAGTACGCTGATGACACCCAGCTATATCTGTTGTTGGGCAGCTGGTAGTTGCTGCCCTGGTGTTGGATTTTGTATTTGCCGCCATTTTTAGTGGGTTCTGTGGTTTTATTGTAATTAATTATCTGAATTTTTTTGTATGTTACTGATTTTAATGCTGTGAGTCGCCTAGAGCAGCTTTGTGCTGGCTAGGCGGGATATAAGTCTAAATAAATAAATAAATAAATTTTATCATGCCCTTCCTTGATGGAGCTTGGGGCAGCATACTTTGTGGTCCTCTATTTTATCCTCACAATGACTGAGGTCAGTTAGGCTGAGTGTGTGTGACTGGCCTAAAGTGAACCAGCAAATAATATGGCAAAGAAGAGATTTGAACCCAAATCTCAAAGCAATATGCTAACCACTACCACACACTGAGGAAGCAGGCCAGCTGTTATACTCCACTCATCTGAGTCGGTCACAGTACTCAAGAGTTCTTTTCAGGATTCTAGTAGTATCAAGAACATCCATGGAGGCTGCTTGGTTAGATTAACAGATCAAGCCAGTTTATTGAGTACAGTAGCCCCTTGTGTCAGTAATAGGTTGTTTTTTTTTAAGAAAGCATATATGAACATGTTGTATACTTTCACTCATGAACATCACTACCACCAGGTGAGAGCCACTAGATGACCAATCATACACTTCAGTGGCAAATAACACAAGTAAGTTGGGTCTTCATAGGGATGGCATGAAGAAAGCAGACAGACACCTGTGGTCAGTTCTGGCTTTGCTCCTGCTATGTTGGAGACCAAAGAAATAAACTTGGTTTTTTGGTAGGGTGTGCCACTGAATTTCTCACATTCTAGGATGTTATGGATTCTAGTGGCCAAATAGCCCACATTTCTGGAAAGGAAGCACTTCTGTTGCTTTCAGTGACCAAGTCTAAAGGTCAGTTGTATTACCTTCCTGAAATCGTGTTCTTCTCTGCTGAGGCCCATCAGTGGCCATTAGCCACAAGGTATAGATAGGAACTCTCAATCTGGGGCAAGTGATGCTCTGTATTCTTGGTGCTTTGGGGGGGGCGACAGTGGGAGGGCTTTTGGTGTCCTGGCCCCACTGGTGAACCTCCTGATGGCACCTGGTATTTTTGGCCACTGTGTGACAGTGTTGGACTGGATAGGCCATTGGCCTGATCCAACCTTGGCTTCTTATGCTCTTATGCTTCAGATAGCTAGCCACAAATCGTTACCAAATGCTTAAGCCATTTATTCCTTCCTAATGACTTCACTTCATGTCTTTGCATATTGCTTCAAGCAATAGTTCCTCTTCTGCATTATAATTGTCAGCACCAGCTACATCCCAGTTTCTCAGACATTCATGCAAAGAACACCCCCCCCCCCCCTTCTAAGAACAAACTACGGATTCTGACCAGTTTAACTGCAAATCACTTACCTTATCTCTTGCTCCCCGATGGCTCACACAAAGAATCTTCCAGGAATAGACAATCTCCAGTGTAACTGTAGTCTACCAAGCTCTCTCATCTCCTTTTAAATCAGGAACTCTTTAATCTCAGCTGTAACCGCTAAGCCTTTAATTCCTTAGGGCATGTTCTGATAGGGTTCTGGGGCAGAGGGTTTAGATGCCTACATTCCAGGGTTCCCAGGTAACATGGCATAGCACCCCACTGAGGCTACCCTGGTGTCAACCTGGCACCAGGGCAACTGCACCAATGTAGGGGCCAGAAGTGGGTGGCAATAGAGGAATGTGCCTTAGCATCCTTAGCTTAAATATTACCTGTGGTCCAGCACAGTGATAGACAGCAAAAAGGTGCAAATATAAACACTCCCATTAAACCCTTTTAATCCTTTTGTTAACAAGATACCTTTTACACAAAAGGAACCAACACAGATGGAGCAGGCATGAATTGGAATACAGACCAGAAAAACAGACCCCAGAGATTAAGTAGTCTAAAGAGGTATATTATTGCCTTGCAACCTTAGCACCCTTTCTCCTCTAGGATCAGTCCTAACTTTTGGGGATTGTGTCTAAAGCTTGCCATGCTTTGTTGCTTAATCCTACAATGTTATGCAGCACTGATTTTTAGGGCTGGTAGCTGGATCCAAAGTGTTTCTGCTCTCCCTGACATATGTTTCCATATTAGTGATTGAACATGCAACATGAGCAGTTTATGGCTTTTTCGCACAGTTGTGTGTTTTCTTTGAGGCAACCTGCCCCTCATCCACAACAATATTTCACCCCTAATAATTTGGAGAAAGTATATGGATATCACATGGAAGATGTGGCTCCCCAGAGGTAGATTTGGTACATTTTCCAGAGTTGCTCAATTTTTTTGTTCCCCCCCCAAAAAAACCTTTTTTTTCAGGTTGCCAATTCTTTTGTAACTGGATATCAGCTGTCAATTAATAAAAAACCCATATTGTTATGGTATATAGATGTAAAAGATTTAAAACTGATTCTCAGCTTATTGTTAGCAGCAAGTTCATGTGTTGAAAACAAACAGAAATCCAACCATTGGCCTACTAAGTTCCAGAAACAGCCAAACAAAATGGATGTACTATCATAGATGTATGAGACAGCCAAAACGTGGAACAGACAGATTTGCTGAAATGTCGTAAATTAATATTTTTCCTTTACAGACTTTCAGAGTATACCGCTATATCTTTTTAAACACGTTGAGATATATTCTTGGTGATCTGCTTTCATCTTCGTAATAAATAGTAAAAGTGCCTCTACTCAGAACCTGGATTTACATGGGCTTCAGATTAAAGTCAATTTTGGCCTACTTAATTTAGTTTAATGGGTTCATTAAACTAAATTAAGCCCATGCCACAGAAAGAGCAAACTGTAATTTGTTATCTCAGTCAATCATATGGTGGCTAGCATTTTGATATTTTAGTGTATCATTTAGAGAGATCAATGTGAATTACACACGGGGGTTTGATTTGGGGCTCTAGTTAAGTCACAGCATGCAAATCCATCTCCTAAAGGCAGGGAGCTTCCTTGTTAATTCAGCAGTAGGAAGAGCTGCTTAAACTCCCCCCCCCTTATATATACCTGCTCTCTTAAATTAACCAAATAGCTCTAGGAAACAGTTTCTCCACAGATACACATCCAACACCCACCTGACCCTCAACAGTTAAGAAATATGGGTGCTCAGGCAAATATCACAGGAAGGACCAAGCCAGGTATTGTTCTAGCCTTCCTACTTGTTGCCTCAACCAGCTCCAAGCTGATCTTCCTTTAGGCTGCCCAATCAGTCTGGCTTTCTCCCAAGGGTTCCAGATCACCCCTGCGCAAAGAAAGCATGAGAGAGAGTTGGAGAACTCTGCCACTGGACATGGTTCCACACCGAGGGAGCTGTTGTAAAAAGCAAACTCTAGCATGCTGTCTGTGATCTGCTCATGTCCCCCCCCCCCACAAGTGCAATAGTACAGCCTTGACTTGCTGAGACATTTTAAAAACCCTCATCTAGTCACACCTGAGAAATTCCTAATAGACCTACCAGCCACTTCCATTTTCTAACAAGACCGTTACCACAAAGTTGGTAGAACCAGATTTCTTTTAATTATTATTTAGCAGCTTTTCACTTGAAATACAAAGAAGGTGATAGAAAAATACCAGTTTGTTACGAATAACCTGGAGTGTGCAATGTCAACAACATCCACAGAGACTGCCAAGAGGCACAGCTGTCTAGAGTCACAGCAAGAGCTTAGTGGCTGGCTGGGTGGGAGGGACTGGAAACCTCTTCAGGCCTCCTCTTCACCCCCTTCCCACCTTCCAATTTCAAAACATTCCAAGGAGGACTTTGTTGCCTTGTCTGAACTTGTGAAAACAAGCACAGTTCCTGCCCAGCAAGAGGTGAGGATTCGCCACAGATTCTGGTGACAGGAACTGTGTAAGATCTAGGAGACGATTACAGAAAACCGATGGAGAAGCTGATGGGGCATTAACAAAATCACTTGCTGCCAGCTTACACAAACAGTGGTTGAGAAAACAGGGCCTTTCCATAGACAGCTTTCCCTATTTGTGTATCACCCACCCCCAACCTGGAACAATTAGTTAGTGCTTGGTAGTGCAACAGTAACTGCCTGAAACAGAACTGTAGTTTGGGCCAAAGATCCCTCTATACAAGATGTTCAATATGGAATTCAAAAATATTTTGCCAGGCATCTCTGCATGAGTTAGTCTGGTACAAAGAAGTGGGAAGAAAATTAGTGCAGTTTTTAAAGTTGCAAGGAAGTATGTTGCGAGAACTTGCAGGTCCCCTGCCAGCAACTTTCATTAGCAAGACCAACATTCAGATTCAGTCCTTCAGCTGGGCAACTTCGTATAGGTATGCACCCAACAGTTTGACACCTTGAATATAGTTGTACCTGTAAAGGAGATACGTTGATATTAATATGTTGAACAAAAATAAATGAACAGATTCCACCAAAGCCAGCATAAACTGAGAACAAGCTATGTGTTCATGCAACAGCCAGACTCCAAGGTAGGAGCAGAGCCACTATTCTGAGCAGCCTGTCTTAGGTCTACAGCTTAAAAGCTTCTATAGGTTCTTTAAGCGTTCCTTACCTGTTGAGTTTCTCGTTCTGAGAATGGGCGCCATCATCTGCGGATCCAACAGGCAGCAGCATTACGTTCTTGCCTGTTGCTTCTTGGAAGGTTAGCGTGACAGGAATGCTCCCACCTTCTCTGGTCAAGTCTGGCTCCACACCAAATACTTGGAGGGGGCAGGGAGAAGAAAAGAGAAAGGATTTTTCCCCCTCTTTCTATACCATGCATCCATTGACACTTAAGGATATTCATCTGAAGAGAGAAACTGACTGATGGGTGGTCGTAAGGCCACTTCCCTCAAAGGCCAAATTAGGTATCAATGGATCTCTCACTGTTTTTAAGCTCTGAAGTACAGTCACACGGGGCTCCAGTTCAGACTGTGGACACAACATGGGGTGGTAGGTACTTCACAAAAAGTACAGAATGATCTGAATCATTCTGAATCACAGGAAGCTGCCTTATACTGAATCAGACCATTGGTCCATCAAAGTCAGTACTGTCTACTCAGACGTGCAGGCTCTCCAGGGGGTTGACGTAGACATCTTTCACCTACTATCTGATCCTTTAACAGGAGATGCCAGGGATCGAACCTAGAATCTTCTGTATGCCAAGCAGAGGCTCTACCATTAAGCCATGGTCCCTCTCCATGCCCCTTCATGGCTTCTTTGCCCCTTTGTGTTTGAGAAACTGTATATGTGCCACATGTATAGCTGTCCTGTGGGACAAACAATCCTTACAGTTTAGAAAAGACCAAAGGATCCATTCACAAGTCTCCCACGGTCACAGCTAGATAGCAATGCCCTTCGACAATCCCCCATCTGTCAATTTCTCTTTTCTAATGAACTGAAAGCAACATAAATACACGCAATCTTCAGGATAATTTTTGCCTCTTGGTGCTCCTCTACCTCCAGCAGAGCTAAAACACAAGGCCATTACTAGTGCTAATCCATTGTTTAGTGCTAACCTAAGTTATACCAGCTGTGGTCTTACAAGGGTCTAATGCTGCTTAAGCTAGCACTGTTAAACACAACTTTCCTCACATATCAATCCTCCATCTGAAAGCGTTTGCTTCTTAAGCAGCTATACTCTTTACTAAGTGACTGCTTTTGAAGGGCTGGTTCTCCACGAAGACTACACGTGCAGCTGCTTGGGTCACCATAATCAAATATGTTGCCGAAAAGGCAACAGCTCTTGAAGCCCTGTCCCTGCAATGGTTGGAGGATAAGCATGAAGGGGTCCACCAGAGTGACTGAGGATGCCAGGACTGTACAAGGGTAAGTGCTTGAACACATCATAAATCAGACTAATCCGGGTACCTACTTTAGGAGTTCATTGTAAAGAAGGAAAACCAACCTAATTCAAGTGGAAACAGTATAAACCCTCTGTTGATATGACAGCTCTTAACCATGTGGAAGAAAAATATGGAAGGCAGTTTCCTAACTGACAGACAACCGTAATCTACTATAAACCTGTGCCAGACAATGGCAGAGATGGAGTCAAGGCCTCTTGCACAGCCTGGCTGGTGGATGCATTCTAGTAAATTGAGCATCTTTCCCCTAGGGCCAGTCAGATTGAGACTGATTCCATTTACTGACCTGTTTTCATGGCTCTTCTGCCAGCCATGTAGTGGGGATGGTTGAAATCTGATACCCAAGGTTTTCCACCATGGCCCAGAGAGACTTTGAGTTTATTGGGGCTGTGCAATTCAGCAAACTTTTTGGACAAGTAATTCTGAACCTTTGACGATAAAAAGGCACGACCAGTTAATACAACAGAGCTAGAACTAAACTGTCTGCACAAGTCCTGCCAAGTCACAGAGTAGGATCACTTCCTGTATTCCATTTTCACCCCCTCCATCCCCACCCCCATATTAAGCAGCAGGCTGTGCTACTACAACAGTGCTCTAAAACTAATAGATATTTGTATTTTTGTAAGTCTAAACTTTTACAGGTCTACTAATTTCCGAACACCATTACAAAGCTGTCTGAGGAGTGTAGCTCACAAATATGAGAAGTCTTGTGAAAACAAAAGAGCTTCTCAGTACATGAAGAATACTCAGTGACATCTGAGAGTGGAAGATAGTTCTACTTAGGAGATTGTCTGCGTTATCCTCTGTGCCACATAGCTTCAAGTTAACGTCTAATCGCCTTCTTTTGCATTCTCACTACATGGGACACAGGTTCAACAACCGCTAAGCTCTATCAGCATCCGGTTAAGACATAATGATAATTCACTTATCATCTTCTGCCATTTGAAAAATTCAGATCAGTGCAGAACTCTGCCAATCTCTGACCCCAACAAGGAAAAGTAGATCTAGACAGCTCAAGCAGAAAAATTTAAAGTTTAAATTTTAAACAATCCCCCCCACCCGCAAACACAAACACACACACCCTCCCAACCCGCACACACCTGCTTGTTCACAGCTTCCGGAGTCATGTCTGGCACTAATCTTATGGAAAATTTGCCAATAACTTTCCGTGGAATCACAGTCTTGGCACCGGATCCTGAGAAAGCTCCTTCTATTCCATGGAGGGATAAGGACGGGTATCGCCACCTATGCATCAAGATGTCTTTCTGTGTAGGGGGGAAGGGAATGAAGACATGAGACTAGATTGTGAGGTCAGTCTTGAGTGTTCACTCTACAGGCAGAATGAACTAGGTAACCGTAAACATACCAATTTAAAAGGGTGCAATAAGAAATAGATTTCCCCACCTTTGCACCTTCTGGTCTTTGCAATTAACACAGCAACAACTGTTGCCCAAGCAGAATACAGGCCTCAGTAATACCTTACAGATGGCAGTTATGACCATACCCTTTCCGGTCACATTGCTCGATTTCCTTCTCCAACTAAGCTGATCTTTTACAGCTGGTAGCCAGAAGATGGCAAAGTATCACACCTTGGTTTCATGCAGCAGTCGTGTGGCTCCGATGTCTTCCGCATACTCCCTCAGATCAAAGTCAATTTGATCATAAAGCTGCTGCTCCTCCTCAGTGAGGCAAGCCACCATCTCCTGGAGGCCAGGAATCAGGATCTTCCCTCTCTTATCCACCAGTGATCCTACAAGGTAAGAGAATGCAATGTCAGAGACAAGCCAGGTTATCTTCAAATACAGGCTGCTGGTGCCTACCACCTTTTTGCTTTGATACAGGATAACATGTATTTAAAAGATATTTCCAGCATGGCAGTTCAGAATAGGGAGCAAAAAAAGACCAGTGCATTATAAGCAACATTGTCACTGGCATGACTTCCTTAACAAAGGAGGGAGCAGAAGCCAAAAAATATTTCTTCAGGCTATCTTATTTTAAGAACATGAGAAGAGCCCTGCTGGATCAGGCTAGTGGACCATCTAGTCCAGTGTGCTGTTTCAGCCAGTGGCCAACCAGTTCCTCTGCAGGGCTAATAAGAGAGCATAGAGGCCGAGGCCTTCCCCTGATGTTTGGTGTAGTGGTTAAGTGCGCGGACTCTAATCTGGGAGAACTGGGTTTGATTCCCCACTCCTCCACTTGCACCTGCTGGATGACCTTGGGCAAGCCATAGCTCTGTACCAGCTGTTCTCTCAAGGACAGTTCTCTCAGTTCTCTCAGCCCCACCTACCTCACAGGGTGTCTGTTGTGGGGAGGGGAAGGGAAAGGAGTTTGTAAGCCGCTCTGGGATTCTTAAGTGAGTGAAGGGCGGGATATAAATCCAATCTCCTCTTCTTCTTCTCTGAGATTCAGAGGCTGACTGCCTCTGAATGTGAAGACTCCCCTCAGTCACCATGGCTAGCATTGACAGACATCCTCCATGAAATATATCTAATCCCCTTTTTAAAAGCTGTTTATTCCCATGGCTATCACCACCTCCTCTGGCAGTGAATTCCACATTTTAATCACTCTGTGCAAAGTAGCGTTTCCTTTCGTCTGTCCTGAACCTACTGCCATTGGCTTCACTGGATGCCCTCAAGGTCTGGTGTTTTGGGAGCAGGAGAAAAATTTCTCTTTCAACTCTCTCCACCCCACGCATAATTTGATAAACCTCTATCTTGTCCCCCCCCCCCCTTTCAGTTGTCTCTTTTCTAAACTAAGAGTCCCAGACACTTCAGCCTTTCTTCATAAAACGTCCTCAGCAACTTTAAAATAAACTGAAAGCTTCAGCGGTGATCTTTTCTTTGGCTAAGAGCACTAGCTACTGAGCCATCTACCTTACATTCAATTCACACAGGCCTCCTGGGAACTATATCGATCAGTCCAGATTGAACGCAGTGATGGCAGTCACTCCGCTGTGCACACATTCTCCATTGTAGTGCCCTGCTATGGTCTCTTGGGCATGCAGGCATTCAGAGATTGAAAACTGAGTGCCTCCAAACCACACCATGAAACAGTAATTCAGGAGTGTCAAACATGCAGCCCATGGGCCAGATGCAGCCCGCACAGGGCTTTTATCTGGCTCATGGCTCTCTTCCCCCTCTCCCCGTCCTCACCTTTCTGAGC
Organism: Lepidodactylus listeri; assembly: GCA_029233225.1. Lineage (NCBI taxonomy): Eukaryota > Metazoa > Chordata > Lepidosauria > Squamata > Gekkonidae > Lepidodactylus > Lepidodactylus listeri. The sequence continues at coordinate 85,918,619 of JARCFY010000006.1, read as the reverse complement.
TGCTACTTAGTGCAGGGAGCAGAGGGTGGGGCTGCTTCCCCGTTCCCAGCCACATGGATTGGGTAGAGCTGCTTATTCCCTTAAGTCTGTTCTGTAAAGGGGAGGGAGCTTGGTCATTGACACTGCTCTGCTTCCAGGGGGGTTTCTTTTGTATTGATTGGACTTGAGGCACCAGCAATGTGAGTCTCCTGGAGCTGTTTCTTTAAGTCTGCTGTGGGAGAGGGCGGGGAGAGTTTGGTTGTTAACAGTGCTGTACTTGCATTGATTGGACTTGAGGCACTGGCAGAGTCTTCTGAAGCTGTTTCTTTAAGTCTGCTGTGTGTGGGGGGGCTCGTTGGTTGCAAAGACTGTTATACATCTTGATGGAGTCTTTTGTGTTTATTGAGTTTGACACAAGAGCCTCCTAGGTTTGCTAGAGTTCTGGGTTATCAGTAATCCTTGTTCCTCCATCCTTCTTGGGGGTAGTGTTTAGTTAGCATTAAGTTTTTGCCTGGGCTATTCAGGTCATGGCTCAGTTGAAGAGCCTCTGCTTGGCATGCAAGGTTCTATCCCTGGCACCTCCAGTTAAAAGAACCAGGCTGTGGCTTATTATGAAAAAGACTTCAGCCTGAGACCCTGGACAGCCACTGCCAACTCTGAGTAGACCTAGAAGGGAAGAAGAGCTTACAATGCCCAACCATTTATGTTTTCCCTTGGGTTCCAGGCTCAGAGTATGGAGCATGAGAGCAGGCTGGGGAAAGTAAAGTAGCATTCTCTGCACAAGCTAAAACACTGCTGCTGCCAGGCTTCAGGGTGGGTGGTTAGGCTGGGGGAGAATGTGGGATTCCCCCCCCCCCCACACGAGTTTTGTGGGCCCCCACTTCTATAATGGCGCTTTTATCCACACTAAATAACACACTTTCAATACACTTTGCAACTGGATTTTACTGTGGGAAATGGCAAAATCCACTTGCAAATGGTAGTTGAAGAGGACTGAAAAAGCATTATTTAGCATGTGTGAAAGCTCCCTTATTTGCCAACTCTGGGTTGGGAACTACCAGGAGATTTGGGGTGCGGGGCCCAGGGATGGCACAATTAGGGGAGGGGATGGGACGTCAGCAAGGTCTAACTCCATGCACACCATCCTCCAAAGCAGCCATTTTCTCCAGGGGAGCTGAAGTCTCATCTGGAGGTCAGTTGTAATTCCAGGATATCCCCAGACCACACCTGGAGGTTGGCAAACCTGTTTACAACCTGGCCCGACAAAGTCCCATTTATGTCAGAACTGGCTTTCATAACAAATGAGTTCAACACCCCTGCAGTAGATTTTGCCTTAAACCTGAGGGCTTGTGTTCTTTATAACAAAGCTAGACACAGAAAATAAACCCATTAAACATTAAATTCCTTCAGTGCAAGACAAAATATATCAAGCAGTTAACAAGTCTATATCTACAGATCCAAACCAACAGATGGGTCTTCAAGGCTCTACTTATAAACCATAAAGGTCTTGAATCCTAGGAACCTCAGCTAGGAACTGGCTCCATAATCTGGGGACTATCAGAGACCAACAAATTTCCAAAACTGATTTCACTGGACAGAGAAAGATATGGAAGAAGGCACTCCTTCAAACATCCAAAGGTAAGGTAATTAAAGGCATTACGGGTTAAAGTATAGCACATTTAATTTTGCTCTTAAACATGCTGGTAACCAGTCAGGCTCATTCTAAACATTTAATAGATGTTCCTTCAACTGATACCAGAAACTAACCTAAGTGTAGCATTCTACACAAACTCTATTCATCACTGAGCTACCATTTTAGGCAATTCAGAAAGTACATCACTACTCCAACAAGATTCAAGTCCAGTCGCAGGTGACTGGATCAAGCACAGCAGTGGAGGTCAAAATCCTTTCGTTTCAGGAAGGAGTGTGATTGGCAAGCCAGCAGAAGTACGCTGGCCACTGCCTCTACCTAAGCCCTGTATCAAAGGGAATGAAGGAAGGATTCTTTAGAAAAGGTCTCTCCACATCCTTTAAATGCTCAATGTTTTTTCACATTTTTGGCAGTGTATTTTTGAGAAGTTCTGAATAGGTTGTTAAGCTCCATCTAGGGCACAATTTTGGTCATAACAGATTGGATTTCCCTCCTCCAGGATAGAAACCAGAGCTAAACAAACTCTGCCTATTGTTCTACGAGCCAACAACAGTCACACAATTTGACATGAGTGCCATCCCTTTGCTACAGCCATTTGTGTTTACAAGATGGATCCATGCAGCATCAATTCTTCCAAGGCTTCGCCTACAGTCACCCACTTACATGCTTCTAGTTACTAATCTCTAAAAGATTAGAAATTATTGCTACTGGTTAAACCCAAAGAGTTACCCCTGCAAAAAATCTTCTGGGTGAGGACAAACTTCAAAGTTTGCCTTTGAACAACACAAATGACCTTTAGTTTTTGGTTTTCTTCCTGGAGCCCAGAAACATTTGACACAACTGTCATTTAAGTCAATCTGACAAGTTTCCCTGCAGGCAAGATTTAGGGTGAAACACATGGCGACAATTAAGACTGAGCAATATACAAGGCTATGCACAAAGGCACTACGGCAGTCCAGGCAACTGCACAATACAAAACTACTTTAATGCTAACGCTTAAGAGTGCAGCAGCTGAGCAAAAGCAGATTTAATGTGAACTCTGTGAGGGAGCAAGACCAGCTCCAGTGACAAAGTGTCTGGAACAAGGGAATACACAAGCAAGTTTAGCAGGCGAGCAAGGAGAGAGTAAGTTGCAATAGATATACACACACACCCTAAGTTTTAATATATAGTTTGACCAAGATAGGCTAAGAGAAAAGGGTTAAAAGAGTAAGGAGGGCAAATAGTTAAAAAAATACCTCTAGGTACCAACATTTTGTAACATCTCAGTGTTGTTCTCAAACTCAAGTGTAGCTCATTTTAGTTCTAATTTTAGTTCTGTTCTAATTTTCTGGTCTAGTTCCAATTTTAGAGCTGTTGTAGCTGTTCAAACTACTCAGGTATAGCTAATTTTAGTTCTAAATGGGCTCAGAGGCTCTTGGTGAGAAGAGTTAAATACATGGTCAAACAAAGAACAAGGATTAAAACTTGAGGTGACAGGGCTAACTATGTCACTTTTAAACTTCATTACAGCTATAGATTAAAGTACTAATACCAAAGGCTAGGGATAGTGAGTTCAGGTTTTTGTAATAGGAAATCAAAACAAAGAACAAAACAAACTGCAGCTGGGGTTTAAAAAACAGAAGGTCCTATTTTAAACTAAGTTTAAAATCTTAAACTAATTCTCACATTCTTCAAAGGAGGGTTTTTTTCCCTATAACACGTGGAATTCATTGCCACAGGAGGTGGTGGCAGCTACAAGCATGGACAGCTTCAAGAGGTAATTAGATAAACATATGGAGAAGTCCATCAGTGGCTATTAGCCACAAAGTATAGATAGGAACTCTCAGTCTGGGGCAAGTGATGCTCTGTATTCTTGGTGCTTGATGGGGGGGGGCAACAGTGGGAGGGATTCCTGCCCCCACTGCTGGACCTTCTGAGGGCACCTGGTGTTTTTGGCCACTGTGTGACAGAGTGTTGGACTGGATGGGCCATTGGCCTGATCCAACATTGGCTTTTCTTATGTTCTTATCCTCCTGTATTGGTTAGCTCCCAATTAGTGTGACTGGCTGGTGTTGAGGTTTGGCCTAAGCTATTTGCTTATGGCTCGTATAAGCAGGCCCCAGCTCTGTTGAGGTAGCAGGTCCAGCTCCAGTGCTGTGCCAATGTGTCCCAGCTCTGGTGATACCAAACATATGGAGCAGAGGTCCATCAGTGGCTATTAGCCATAATGTATAGATGGTACCTATGTCTAGGACAGTGATGCTCTGTATTTTTGGTCCTTGGGGGCAACAGTGGGACGGCTTCTGGAGTACTGGCCCTGTTGGTGAACCTCCTGATGGCACCTGGATTTTGGCTACTGTATGACACAGAGCGTTGGACTGGATGGGCCACTTGCCTGACCCAACATGGCTTCTCTTACATTCTTATGTTATAATTTCAGACCAAGGCCTACCCTGTAGCAGTCACACAGCTTTTCTAGCACAAAAGCAGCGTGCAGCCATGAAAAGTCAGCATACCCTTTGGTCCTGAAGCAGACTACCATATGCCCATTCAATCCACTGTGCTTAAGAGCAACATTGGAAAAAGAAACTCAAAACAAATACACATGGCCAGCATCCTCAGGCAGCTGCTGAGGGCTCTGCCCCACTTAAAGGCCCACCACCAATCCCCAATCTGCTGCTGCTGCTGAAGAGGAGGAGTAGCCATTTCAGCCTACTAATCCCCCAGTACCCCAACTGGTCTGCCACACACAGGCAGAAAGCAGTGATGCTTCTTGCCACAGCTCATTTTTTCCCTCCCCACCTAAGGAGGTGATGAGCCAGTGTAGAAGCAGCTGCTGTCGCCCGCTCCTTCTGCATCAGCTGCTGCTACCCGCCAATTAGCACCCAGTAGAAGCCCTGCCACCACTTGCTTTTGTATTTGTGTGGTGGATAGGAAGAATGTCTCACTGTTAGTGAAAGTTAGGCCCACTAGTGGCCAAGCCCCTCTTCCCCATGGAAAAAAACCTGGAACTGGCCCTTGCCCTATGTAATATGGGGTTAAAGAGTAGGGCTGGCCACCTCCCAGGTGATCTACTGTACCAAGGGCTATCAACAGACCCTTGCCCTAGCTGCTCATGGGGAAAAAGCTGAAAGTAATCCCTGCCACCATGTCCAGGCAAATGCTGCAGGCAACAGAGGCCAAGGGAGAGAGGGAAAGAAAAAAAAACTTAAGTGGCAAAGGGAGGGAAAATGGAGGGACAGAGGTTCACTAGCTCCACTTGGACAAAGAATTGGGAATTGAATGGGGACAGAATTTCAGGTGCATCTACCCACCTATTCAGATACACAAGCTACACTTCTCTTTAAATGGCTTAACTGCAAATGGCCTGTAGATACTGTTCACATCGCTGAGAAAAAGCCTGCTATGGTTCATCAAGAGAGCTGGAATATTTGTGTTTACCTTGATCTTGCAAAAGGATCTCTGCCTTCTCTCTGGCTACCCATATCATTATCAGAAACTCGGGCGCATCGTGTTAAAAATTTTCTTGCCTTTGAACTATAAATAAATCTACTCAGTTTCAAGGTAATTTCACTTAAACTGCTGGACCAGAGCTTACCCATTAAAGCAATCAGGTCTGTCATAGCTTCATGAACGGAGCCACCATATACTCCTGAATGAAGGTCTTTGTCACTGCATTCCACCTGCAAGGTAACAAACGAAGGCCATTCAACCATCACCTACATCTACATGTTAATATTCCAGGCTTTAGTTGCCTGTGAGTTTCTTTGGTGGACCTGGGGTAGATGGTAAAACACAGTTTTTGGCACCAAGGACACATATTCGTCCATGGAGAGCAAAGAATCAAGCCATACTCCCAAATTCCTGATTGAGCTGACTATAGAAATACGGACCCCATGAAGTATCGGTCATAGTGGCAACTCCAGTGGTCTGGGCTTCCCCAGCCACATAATCTTTGTCTTAGATGGATTTAGCTTCAACTGACTCTCACCTAGCCATTCCACCACTGCATCCAGGCAGGAGGCCAAGACCGGAATTTTGGCTACCCGCCGCTTCTTAAATAAGAGGTAGAGCTGGGTGTCATCTGCATATTGATGGCACCCCACTCTAAACCTCCCAACACATCTCTGCATACAGATGTTAAACAACATTGGGGAGAGAACCAACCCCTGCAGAAATCCACAGGTTAGGGCCCATGGTGACAACCTCTCTCCACCCACGATTACACTCTGGGGCCAACCGAGGAGGAACGAGGAGAACCAGCTCAAGGCCGCAGCCCTCAAATCTAGGGAGCCTAGGTAGTTGACCAGGACCAAATGGTCTACTGTGTCAAAGGCAGCAGACAGATCCAACAGGAAGCCGGATTGGAAGGGATTTAGGGCAGATACCTCATCCAGGAATTCCTGGAGCTGTTCAGCCGCTGCTCACTCAATCGCCTTTCCCAGAAATGGAAGATTAGATACTGAGCAATAACTGGCTACGTCCTCTCATCTAACAATGACTTTTTCAGGAGGGGTGTCACCACTGCCTCCTTGGGCGAGCTAGGGAAAGAGCCTTGGGAGACTGAGAGATGTATAATGTCTCCCAAGGGTCCTCCCACCACTTCCCTGGAAGCTTTCACCAACCAGAAAGGGCAGGGATCCAAGGAGCCAGAAGTAGGTCACACAGCCAATAAGACCCTGTCAACATCCACCCAGGAAACCAATAGGAATGCCAGCAAATGCTGCCCCTTCAGAACATCAATAATTGCTTAGCTAAAACAGGCTCGTGTTACACACAGTTGTTCACTCTGTAGCACTTTACCTCTATGAAATAATAGCAGATGCCTCGGAGGCCATAGGTAATGCAGGGCTTCTTCTTGCCCAGCCAGTAGTTATCAGAGATACAAACATAGTCCACACCCTTGAAGAAAGTGTCTTTTTGTGCAAATATCAGCTCATCAAGGCCTTCAGAGCCAGATTCTTCCATCCCTTCCAAACAAAACTTGACATTCACTGGGATTTCCTACAGGATAGAAAATGGAAGTGCATACTAAAAAATGAACAAAAACAAAACACCTGGCAGCAAAAATTCAGTCTAAACCACGGATCAAATGTTCTTGGTAATTCTTATCTATCCTCAGAAACTCTATGGTGAGTGAGGCAGAGAAAAGGCACATTCAAGGCTGAAGAGGAATTGGCACCTAGATTCCCAAAAGCCAAGCCCAACCCTCAGGCACCGTTCTACACCGGCAGATACGAACAATGGAACAAACCAACAGTTACTAGTAGTTAAAGTTTAACAGCATGGGAGAATTTAGAACATAACGTGCCACACACAAGACACGTTGGTTTATTAACATTTGCCAATTTAATTAAGAGCACCTACTATCTGAAACTAGTAAAACGATTTGCCTTTTTTGACTGCTACCCAGAAAGGACATGCAGGTGTCAGCATTCTGCATCTGTTGTTTCCTGAAGTCATTCTACGCACACTCCTCCATTTTATCCTCGCAAACGACCTTATGTCGATTAGGCTGACAGTGTGTGGCGCAAAGTCACCGAGCAAGCTTCAGGGCAGAGTGAGACTCTGAGACTAGATCTTCAAGATCCTAATCCAGCACTCAGTAGATTGACTTTTCACAGAGCATCTTTATAATTTTATCAACGATGGGTTCTGTTGAGGTCAGCCGTTTTCAAAATGCGGTTTGTATTTCCTGCCATCTGGTTTGGCATACTGCAAGCCAGCTGCAAAACCTGGCAGCTGCAGTGAAATGATCATGCACATTCTCAAGCATCCGGCACAATGACAGGAACACACAAAGACCATCCACACAATTTTTTTCCAAATCAACTGAGTGTGCAACTTTGAAACCAGAATGCATCATTTAAGGCCCCCTCAACTATTGTCTGGCTCTGTGCAGACTACAGGTACTCACTGTTCTTCTGTCCTTTCCCCATTTCTATGGGAATATCCTAAGGCCAAGCAAAGCCATTACTATGGCAGATGCATGAGCAAGAATAGGAAGGCTGTGTGTACAGCCATCTTATCGCAGCCTCACTGCAGTCCCGGAGACCAATTTTATGTACAGTGAACAAGCACTCACAGCAAGCCACAAGCTGGGAGGAGCCATGGCTCAGTCATACTGCATCTGCTTAGCATGCAGAAGGTCCCAGGCTCAATCGCTGACCTCTCCAATTAAGAAGAAGAAGAGATTGGATTTATATCCCACCCTTCATTCGGAGTCTCAGAGTGGATTAAAAACTCCTTTCCCTTCCCCGCAACAGACACCCTGTGAGGTAGGTGGGGCTGAGAGAGCTCTGAAAGAACTGCTCTTGAGAGAATAGCTGTGACAGAACTATGGCTTGCCCAAGGCCATCCAGCAGCTGCAAGTGGAGGAGTGGGGAATCAAACCCATTTCTCCCAGATTAGAGTCCACGCACTTATCCACTACACAAGCTGGACCAAGTAGTAGGTGATGTCAGAGACCGCCACCTTTGATCCTCAAGAGCCACTCCCAGTAGGAGTTGATACACATTAACCTCCTTGATGAACCTGAAGGTTTGATTCAGTACAAGGCAGCTTCACGAGTTCATCTGACTTTCAGGAGGTTGCTTCATAACAGATTCTTCGAAATTAGCAAAGTGAGCCGGTTTAATTTTTATCTTCAACAAGACACACAATGGCTTAGTGTCGAAGTCTAGCGTTTAATCTTTTACAAAGACAGCAAGTTTAACAGAAGAGCAATATACCTGTTTAGTTTGTTGATAAGCCTCCAAGGCATTCAGCCAGGCAAGCACTGGACCTTTGTCATCTGTTGACCCTCGGCCATACAGCTTCCCTAACAGAAACAGAAGCACAAACAGAAGCAGCGAGAAAGTTCGTCCTGCACTAGAAAACTTCAGCATGTAGGACAGGCACCATCTTTTCACATCTTATCAGCTTTACTTTTGTTTTGTAAACAAAACCATCTTCTTCGCTAAAATCCTAATCATGGAAGTCCTCTTGCTTTGAAAACATGCAGGTTGACCACTTGGTCTTGCAAGATGAAGTGATGACTTGATGCATGAATGAAATGCCAGTGATCAAAAATGTCAGACAGAATCCACTGCAAAAAAACAAAACAAAAACGCCTTCTCCTGACTCTGCCTAGCCCAAAAGATGGCCCCTAACCTCGATACGGCTGATGTGGCACCCTGGATCCAATCCACAGTTAAGTTCAAGAGTAGTCTACTGTAATGTCCTATACATTCATCTCCCCTGAAAATCAGTTCAGAAACTCCAGATGGCGCCGAATGCCACGGCTTGGCTATTCTCAGGAGCTAGACAGAGCACACATAATCGTCCTGTTCTGCAGTCACTCCACTGGCTGCCCATCAATTTAAGGTATTAGCTATCACATGCAAAGCCCCTTATGGCCTTGGACCCTCCTATCTAGGAGACCACCTCTCCCCCTATGCTCTACCACAGCAGCAACTGCCTGTACATGTGCCTTCTCCACTGTGGCCCCCACTTTACAGAATGGCCAACCTGAAGAGGTCAGCAAGGTTCCCAGTCTCCTGGCTTTCCGCGCAAACTATGCAAAACCAAATGATTAAAGAGGGCTCTTCTACATAGGCACATAGTATACAGTGAAAAATGCAATATAAATAGATGAAACTGAGCAAACAAGGTGTCAGGACAATAATGTAAATGTCTTGTGATGCAATTGGAATAGCTAGGTGTACATCTGAAGTTACATGCAGAGGGCACGGATCATTAACACAGCCAAGGGAAAGCAGCGTTCAAAAGGCGTTCCTGGTGCACTTTCAATTACAAGGAAATCTGTTACTGCTTAATAACTAGGAACCTTGGCTATCAAGTTGCAAGATGTTACAGGAAATATTGCTGCTTATATGTGGTTCCTTTGCAGCAGACTTTGTTCCCTTGAAGCTACTGATTTTAGTGAGCTGCTACTTTGCAGTCCTTCTAAATAATATGTATTCATGATGTAGTAACAGTGGAGGGAACGTTGTATTAGCTGTAAATGATGATTTTGGATGTTTGTTTTTATAATTTTGTAGTTCCTGGAAAAAGGTGACATATGAAACAAAGGCTATATTCTTCATTGGAACTGGATTTTGGAACTTCATGTCATTGTGATTTGAGGGCTTCATTGCCGGGACTATTGTAGTATATTACACTTGTTGTAAAGTCATTACCAAGTTGTATCTCATTGCTTTGTTCAAATTATATTTACATTATTGTACTGACACCTTGTTTGCACAGTTTCATCTATTTATACAGTTGCTTTAATGCCAGTTTGGCGATGCAGGCATTAGCTCAGTCATCAGTCTTCAACTTAAGCGTATAAGCTTATCAGTTACTGTAATGAACAAAATGGAAAATCATGCCCAAAGAGATGCTGAGGCAGCAGGGAAAGAAAGCCATGGTATCTTCAGCACTCTGCTGGTGCTGAAACTAGCAGCTGTGATTAAAACAAACAGTCTCCATCTGATCTGAGGAGGGGGAGTACGCATTTGGGCTGCAGGTCTGATCAAAATACCTGGTTAAAGGAGCTGGCTTAAAAAATGCACTAAGTAGGCTTATTTGCAAGTGTTCTGACAGCCTGCAGCTGAAGATTATTGTCCAAATTGATGGTGGAAAGATATTTCAATGGCAAAGAAAAGTGACAGTTTGGAATGCAGCCTGGATAGCCAGAAGGAAGAAACAGGAAATTAAAGAAACGGCAAGGGATGTTTATCAGTTCCCAAGAAACAAAGCATCCTGGTCTCATTAGAGGAAAGGAATGAACTTGCTGCCTGAAGTTAGATATTCAGAGGCAATCTGGATATCGAATGACGTCTTGGATGTCTTACCATCTCTTTCTACCAGAGTAAAAGGCTCGCTGTCCCAGCCATCCTCTTGTGCTGCAGGCTGAACATCCAGGTGTCCATAAACACAAACCGTTTTCTTGTTAGGATCAGAGCCGAGTTTGCCTAGGATTATTGGAGGTAAAGGAAGCTCTGAACCATCTGGAAGCTGGAATTAGAGATGCCAAGTTTAGTGATAAGATCCAGGAAGTTCCCCTTACCAGCACAGTAACAGCTGCATTACAAATGTCTAAAAACCTGTAAGCCTAAGAGGTGCGTTCATAAAAGCTGGAACATTAAATACTAGGGCCTACTTGGCCCTTCCCAGCACTCTAAGCCTAACATATTCTCTTATACTACTGAAGATACATGTACAAAGATATCCAGTCACTGTGTATAAGCACGCAGCAATTTCCACATACTGAATAATGTAAAGAAATGTGGTGCTCAAAACTGGAATCCTGGCCTGTCAGGAGAACAAGGCCACAGAATGGACTTGCAGTAGTATTCCAGGGAAGTATTCTCCTCTGCCCTGAAATACTGCCTTAATGGGATCAGAAGAAGATTGTGAAAAAGCCTCCCCACCTTTTTACAACATCTTTTGTTGTAAAATGTGACAACGTGATACTCTGCAGCAAAAATCATGTCCCCTCAGAACTCAGTACTAATTGATGTACTGCTTAGGTCCACAATTCACATTTCAATAACGTTTTAGATTACTCCACCCTTTCAAGTACTCCAAAGGTTGATGCACTGTGCACATCAGACAAACAAATCCAGCAAATATAAATGAAAACCACTTCATATATATGTTTAAGATCAGGTAGGTCATTATGTGATAGCTGCACTGGTTGCACGATATCAAAGAGTACTGCTTCCTTACCATTAGTTGGTTTATTTTATAGAATTTGATAGATTGTTCAGTGAATGTTTGGAAATTTGTTGGTTTATAATGTATGTAAAATGTTACATTTTTTAAAAAAAGGACTACTTCCTTCTACTTGCATTTAGTAACCAGAAAGGTTTCCTACCAGAGCTTGTCTGACTGGCTTTAGTTCTCAGGATGCTATTGCACAGAAGATTACTTTGCCCCCTGAACCGGCAAGAGAGAGACTGACACCAAGTTTTGGGTTTGCACAAGGGCCACTTTATTACTTAAGTTACACATTCTTCATTATGGCGAGGGGCTGGGTATTGCGTACCAGATAGGTGTCCATATTCCTGACCACCTTCTTAGGGGTGATGCACCTTCCCTGATCTAGAGCCTTTTAACCAAAACTCTTGACCAGCAGCTCGGCACTTGTAGCCGCTACACCCGGTCCACCACCCCGAGGCCCTAAAGCCTGCTAGGATAGCCGAACCAGGTTGTTCTCAAGCAGGACCTCCTTTCCCGTTTCCGAGCCGCCAAGCTCGAGAGCCGTTCCTGGATGCTTTCTTAATTACCATAACAATGCTTAGGTGCTCACCATTTATATTTTCTGGTTGCTTTACCGCGCCCATACATAAGTGACCGTCCACCAGCACAAGATGCCCAAATCTATCAATAACCCCTCCGTATATAGTGCAAGGTAGGCAAAAACACCCCCTCCCATACAGCCAATCAGGAAGGAGCGAAAAATTCCTACTCTACATCAGCAGTCTTGGGTGGGTTGTGGAGCCCTTATACAGCAGCCATCCTTGGTTGCTTTTGGGGAAGTGTGCTGATGTTAGTGGCCATGCAGTGAGAGCAAGGGGGCAAAATTACTTTTTCTTGTATGTGAGCAGAGCAAGAAGGGAGTGATTTTGCTTCCTTCCCCCGCCACACAAGGGCCTACCAACTCACATGGCTATTACTCCATGTGAGTCCCCAGAGGAAAAAAACCCTTTCAAGGTCAGAAATGCCTGCTGGGGAGGCGGGGAGCCAAGAAGATCAGAAACCCTTTCACGAACCTGGTTCCAGTACCATGAGTAAGTCAGGAAATGAGGAGAGTGGCTGGATTAGCCATCAGCAGACCAGGAACAGAGGAAAAGTCTTCAGCGAAGTCCCACTCCCCATCCATTTTCATGCCTGTTGTTGGCAAGCCCCCCTTCCCTCCCTCCTTTCTCCTCTGAACATTTTCTGGCCTCTAAAGGCCATGCAAAGGCCCACTGCCTTACTTCCTCTCCAGTTTCTGCTTTTCAGCACCCCTGATCATATCCAGAAGCCTATGCTAGTGGAGAATTTAAGTCCAACCTGTCTTTTCAGGAAAGGGGATCAGCAAGGAAGATGTTTTGCAAATAACTGGAAGCAAAACACTGCCCAAGGGTTACCAGCTGTTGATCGGATCAGTACCATTGGTATGGAGTCTGTGAAATGCACCTATTCCCAAGACATCCATTACACAGCTCTGTAGGCACCACAATGCTCCAGCAATTCTTGCGTGTCACAGTCCAAACCCCTTCCTTAAGACCAATACTGGCAGTCTCCAGGGTGGAATCTCACCCCTAATGGGAGCTGACTACCCTGCCCCTCCAGCTGCCATCCCTCCCTCCCTTTTCGTCATGCTTCATGGAAGGGAGACCCAGAGGACCATGACGGAAGAGAATTCTCTTTTCAGTCTTCACTCCTGTCTCTTGGGAAAGACAAGCCGGGAAAACAGACCGAGGTCCATGCAAAAGAAAGAATTCTCTCTCGTGCATCCACTCACCTATCTCCAGGAGAGAACAGCCTCTGCAGGAAACCAGAGAGGGGGAAAGAGAGCAGGAAAAGAGATCCTCCCTTTGCCTCGTTCACTCATCTCCCATCCCTCCCCCAGCTATTTCAGAGAGAGAACAGTGACCAGACTCGCCAGCAGTCAGGCTGATGGGGAAAGGCAAGCTTAGTGTTTTGCACCTCTGGGGCCAGTCTTCACAAGAACTACTCCTCTGATCTGATCATACAAACTGCATATCAGCCAGCTGCTAACGGCCAGCAAGAGGTCACAGCACAACTCTGGTAATTCCCCAAACCAGGTTTGAAAAAGAAGAGGCTAAATGAATGGCTATAACACAGGTACCTCTATGCTGCTTAGATCGTTCTCTAGTTCACCAGGCACTGCTTTCATCAAGCTCTTCCTACCTTCTGTTTCCCAATGTCTATCAACTCCGTTGTGCCACCCAAACGTTCAATATCTTTGGCTGCAACTTCCATCATCTGTCGGATTTCTCCTCTCTTCTCTGGCCATGCTGATACGCTCTGGATCGCCACCCACTTGGCAAGTCGCTAGGCACAAGGCAAGAATGGGGCAGGGGGAGAGAGAAAAAAAGAAAACACACTTCATCTTGCATAGCTGGGAGGCATTGTTAGTGAACATCTGTGTAGCACTTTAGAACTTACATACACCAACGTGACCACATACTGCAAAACAGGGGCTGTGGCTTGCCAAAGGCCATCTAGGGAATTTATTGCAGAGGTGAGATTTGAACTGGGAAATCTCCCAGATCATAGCTTATGTTCTTAGCCCCTATGCTTTACCTGTTTTAAAAAGAGACACTGCTAGATAACAGTTTCCAATACTTCGCAGGGAAAACTAAAAGCTCCTTTTGGCTTAGTATGCCTGCTTGACAGGTTTCATTGGATTTAATCCTACTAAACATACCATCTTTCCTGCCTCTCACCTTCCACCCCAGCAGCTCCCCAAAAACCTTCCAAAAGCTGGTGCTGGGAGTTTTGTGGACCAGAAGACATGAGACGTGGGGTACTACAGGGAGGAAGAGGAAATGAGGCAACTCCCCAACCAGCAATTCTACCAACTGAGTTTCTGTGAAGATGCTCTGTTGGCTCCAAGAGGGAGGCAAGACATTAAGTTACCCAGTTCTCCCCTCTTCACAGCAACCCTTCTGTGCTATTTTGTCCATGGCTCCAAGGATACCCAACATCATTTTCCAGTAGTCTCAGGGGATGCAGGAAAAACAGGAGAGGCAAGAAAAAGCCAACCTCTGGTCACGCATCGTAAGATACAACCCATTATGTTCTAGTCCAGTGGTTTCTGACCTGTTAAATACCAACAGGGTTTTAGATCAGGGTGAAATCTGTCACTAGAGAGCTACTGTCTGCTTAAATGCTCTGCTCTCAGTTTGCTATTGTTTGAACCACAGCAGGGACCATAGGCGTCAACTACGGGGGGGCTTGAGGGCTCGAGTCACCCTGAAATTTCCCAGGGGGGACTGAGCCCCCCCCCCGGAAAATGGTGAGCCCTCCACCACGCCTCCTTCAGCCCTTCCTAGGGCCGCCACTGCCGCCGTCTCTCTCCCCCCCCCCCGCCTGGCCACTCCAACCCTCCCTCTGTCCATCCAGGGGCCAGCTAAGCAAATGCCCAGCTGGCCCCTGGATGGACGGAGGAAGGGATGGAAGCAGGAGCGGTCAGGCGGGGGGAGGTGGTGGCAGGGGGGACATGGTCCCGGCAGGCACACGTGCTTTGCGCGCACACACGGAAGAGCCCCCCCCCCCGGAGTTTTTAAACTCTACACCCCTGGCAGGGACCACACAGAGCCTCCTTTGGGCAATTCAGCACTTATTTCCTAATCCCTCAAGTTCTCACCACTTCTGTGTCACCAGGCCACTTGCAGGCTGTCTCTAACAGTGCAGCTGTTGTGCACAAAAACCCTCAATATGAAAGTTCATCTGTGGACAGATACAGTTTAAAACCTCAGGTCTCCAACAAGAAAGACCAAACACTCAGTAAATTCTACCTACAGGCATAGCTAGATCCTACACCCCAATCAAGCAACTGTCGAACTCAGAAAACACAATTCCCAAATATACACCTTTGCTACTGTGACATGACTAATGCTGTTGGGCAGGCCATTAAATAGTAGTTCCGGATTCCTGAACAAGCAAAACCTTGCTACTGTTTCCAAGTTC
The DNA here is from genome assembly GCA_029233225.1 of Lepidodactylus listeri. NCBI lineage: Eukaryota > Metazoa > Chordata > Lepidosauria > Squamata > Gekkonidae > Lepidodactylus > Lepidodactylus listeri. The sequence continues at coordinate 85,903,315 of JARCFY010000006.1, read as the reverse complement.
TGCATGCACTACTTCATTCTAGTTCTTACTGAAGCAATAAATCTTTATCTGGGCTGTACCACTTTATGTGGCAGGACAGACCAACAGGACTGAACACTACAAAACAATACTTTGCATATAGAAAATAGGCAAGCTGCTTTGGAATCCCCATCTCACAGAGGGCTGAATTGGCACCAAGGGTCAGGCCAAGACCTCTTTAACTTTCTGAGTGTTTTAGACTCTCTGCAGTTGGTTAGTATGAATGTTGCCCTACAGTGCACTGTTAGGCACCTAGTGCTGGTTCTCAGGACACTTTTCGTGCAAGCCTACTGCAGAATCACTCCAGCCTAAGTCAACTTCCACCCCACTCTGCAAGGAACCAAAGCACCCAAAACAGTCCACCACCACTCAAGTGTCTCTTGGGGCTGGTACAGCCTTTACGTTCTCAGTTTCTTAAATCGGATTCAAACCCTGGTTGACTTAACATTAGCAAAAGTTGAAATCAGTGTAAATCTCACCCTGGGGCAAGGAAGCAAGCAGCGTGCGATCTAGTGGCCTTGAAAGCAAATGTTACAGCTGCCATGACTAAGCAAATTACAAAACAAAAAGATATTCAGAGTGATGGGTGGCTCTGGAAATACACACTTCTAAGCCCATAAGGATGCAGTTCCACCCACTCAGGACAGATGGAGTAGCTCTTCCTCCTGCCATCAGTCAAGGCAAGCAAAGAGGCAGGCCAATAACTGCAGTGCAAGAGTTGTTTCACACTCTGTCCTGTTACTTAGGGAAAGGAGTTCTTGCAGCTCCGTCAGTACATATGAGGTTTCCTGGCATCAAGGAAGAGATCTGGCTTTGAGCCAGTGCAGTCGAGATCACCTACCTCCACGTAGAGGTCCTGGTGTTTATCAATGTGTTCAAAGAGGGTTTCAAGATCCAATGACATTTTCTGATCAGAATGGTGCGGCTGGAAAATCTAGGAGACATAGTAAAAATATATATATATATATGGAGATTTAGATCTAGATTTCAATGAGTTCCAGCCACAGAATGTGTCAGAGACAGAGAGAGACTTCCTTTATAGTTTGGAGTCTGTCCTAAAATTGCATCATTGCAGTTTCACACAAGTCATGAGGACTCCAGAGACCAAGGTGGCTCATTGTGAAATAATTCTGCAGATCACATGAGGGGAGTCAGCAAAGCAAGGAAAGCTGTGTCAGCTATCCACTTCAAGTACTTCAAGCTCTGCGGAAAGTCATACCAATACCCAACATTTAGTAGGGGCCGATTTATACAAGCCAGCCAGCAGACTGCCAATCACTATTTCCTGCACAGACTCTACTGTCCTCATGGTGTGTAAGGTTAAGGAGGGCTACCAGCACATTTGCATGTCACAGCAAGGTCATTATCAAAATGCAGAAGTTTGCTTCAGTAGCAAGATTCAGAAAACACTCATAACAACCATTTCAAAACGTAGGCAGAAGAAAGTTGCTAGCCAAGAAAATGGCTGTTATCCAGCATCAAGTTTCCCAACTTTCAGAAATACACTGCTACTAACTGGCTTCTTAATCCTAAAACTATTTTAGAAAAATCTACTGAAGTATATGAGATGACTCTATGCATGGGTTACGCTAGCAAATTCTTCCAATAGCAACTATAGCATTACCTCCTTTGAAAACCATCAGCCCAGGGCTTTGCAGGATAAGTACATCAGTCTTGCTCTATCCCTGTTTCCATTCCAAAACCCAACCTTGCCTTTGCTTGACACAGCAGCAGATTTTTGAGGACACTTAGCTGACCAGGTAGCTAGTGCCAATGAAAATTATTTGTAACGTACAAGCAGACAGGCTGAGCAGGAGACCTATGTGCTCCACCAGCTGTTTGTGTCCCTGTCTATCTTGGATGGATGTTCAGGAAAATAAAGTGCCTCCTCTGGATTTGCTGTTCTGTCAGGAATAATACAGCCAATTAGATTTTAGATTCACTTTTTAAAAAGAGCTTCACATCTCAAAGAAGAACAGGACACAGGATATTCTACTGACCTACTACACTGTAGCAATCATTCACAGCAGGATTTCCCTGCGTGGATGACGCAATGTATTTGCAAACGTTTATTATAGGGGTCCCCAATGCAGTGACCATGGGCACAGTGGTGCCTGCCAACACCTTTCCTGGTGCCCTCCAAGTCCTTTCAGGTGGGGCTAGGTGGAGCTTCTTTCCCATAGGGCTTCTCATTGGCTGTGCAGATTTAAAGGAGTCCTTCTGCCTAAGATGTTGAAGAGTTACTATTAGAGTTGTATACAACCTCAATCCCTGACATTTTATGGTTGGCTTTACCTCCTGCGGCAGCCATCTTATGAATGTACCCATCATCCCTTGTCAGAGCTCCAAAGGTGCCCCACAGGCTCAAAAAGGTTGGACAACCCTGATGCAGACCAACTTTTTAGTAGCATCATAAGTCCAGAGTCTGAAGACCACTACAGAGTTTGACATTTCATGGGATGTATTACCAGAAAGTAAGCAGTACCCAGACCAAGCTCCAGCCAGCAAATGAAAGACAATGGATGAGAGACCCCCCTGAAGTACCAGGTTTCTGCCCTTCCTTTTATCTTGCAAAGCAGCTCCAATGCTCCTCTGCAAGAGCCCACCCAACTCTTACTGGCATTTTGATTCCTCCCCATAGAGCATATTCTACACTGGCTTGTTGCCTTCAGTGGACACACACCCCTTACCCTCTCAGGGCCAGCTTTATGTGCCACCAATCAATGCTCCCTCTAAGCTCTGGAGTCCGGTGAGCAAAAATTCTACTTTGTGAGCTACCAGCATTAAAGCTGTGAGAGAGGGATTTGGCCACTGCATAAATCAGTTTGCGCTGGAGCCATCCTTCCTGAGTGAAGACAAAAATGTGTGAGCAAGAAGCTAAAAACCTGTGAGCTAGCTCACACTACCTCAGCTTAGAGGGAACACTGCCACCAGCCAGTGCGGAATGGGGACAGTCAGCAGTCAGCGAGAAGGTCCCAGCACGTGAGGGATGCCCCACACTCCACAGGGCTCCATGAGAGCCCGGGGAGGGGGGGGGGGGGGCTGCCTTTGCAGTCCCATCGACTCTCTGCTGGGAAGGAAAAGAAGTCCTCCGCGCCAGGGCTGACCCGCTGAATTCCTCCAGCCGCCCCCTCGCTCTTCTGCTATTCTCCTCGACCTCCACCGCATCGGTCTGGGCCCTGCTTTCAGAGAGACAACACCGGGGGTGGGGAAGAAAGGAAGCCCCCTTTAAATGCAAAGCCTCCGGGCTAACGCTGCTTCCCGCGACTCCCACGCCGCTTGGAACACCAGAGCCCGGGCTTTGCCCTTTTAAAGCCCCCGGTCGCGGAAGGGCGGAGACACGCCGAGGCCACTCAGCTCCGGAGAGAAGCCGCTGCCGCCCTCGCCTCCTCCCACCCCCACGGGTTCGCAACCCACCCTGCGGATCGGGGCGGGCCTCCACCTCCGGGTATGGAAGCCGCGGCGGAGGAGAAACCCGCCGCAGCCCCTGGACAGGATCAGCGCCGCAGCCATGACAGACCCGGCACCGGAGCGCAGGCGGCAGCATTAGAAATCAGGCCCGGGGAGGGGGAGCCGGATAAGGCAGGATGAGCGGAGCGCAAATCCCTCGGGGCTCCTCCTCGCCGTCTGCCCGTCAGCAGGCGGTGGAGGGGAGCGGAGCGGAGCCCGGCAAACTTTGCCAACTTGGCATTCCCCACCGCCCCCTGCATTGCCATCATCCCCGGGGACCTCCGACGACTCACCCCGAACAGTACAGTCCAATCACGCCCCTGCCTAGACGGGAAAGAAGGCAACGAGCGTAAGTAACCAGTTTTGCAAGCTTAAAAGAAAATTAGCTCTGTGAGCCCGCCTCTTTGGGGACGCCGCGCGGACCAATCGGCGCCCGTTACGCGTCTCGGTCGTGCACCATTGGGCACCAAACGGGAAAGAACGCGAGCCCTAAATGGAAGGGGGCGTGGCTAAATGATGACTACTTAGAAAGAAGGAGCCGGGTAATGATAGAACCGTCAGTGTCCTTTGGCAGGTCTTGTGACTCCTCTGAGATAGGGGATGCGCTCATCCGCTAACAGGGTCGAGCGTTTTGATTTAAACGGAGGGGCAAGACTGATGCAGCATTGTTAAATAGTGGGTGGCTGCAGTGACAATGCTATTTGTATTTTAAAGCCTGTGAAAAGCACACCGCTGCTGCTTCTTAATGAATTTGGGGAAAAGGCCTGTTTACTTTTGTTTGTCTGTTACCAATATTATTCGTTTTGATGCATGTGATGTTCTTGTTACTGGGGAAAACGTTTTTATTTTTAAACATTCCCTTTGTATATAAACTTGGTAGTTTCTTGCTGCCACCAGGAATGTAAAATTCCATCTCTCTCTCTCTCTTGGTAGTGCGACCTCCGCTCTGGGCACTTCAGAGGTCTGGGTGGCCCTGAGGAAACCTGTACTGATTTCTGGGCTAAGTTTAAACAAAAATTGATTTATTTAATAAAGAACAACATAGGTTTCTAGTTACTTTGAATAGTTGCTGAAGAAAAGAACCTGTAAATATAACTGGTAATGCTTGGTGCTACAAACAGTCTCTCAAACTCCACTCTGATAGGCTTATATTTCTCTCTCAGTATAGCCACACAAGCTAGTCTTTTTGTTTTATTCACACAGAATAGACTCTACTTTCCTAGTCACTAGGGTTGCCAAGTCCTACTTACCTAATGGTGGGGGGGAGTCCTCCTTGGCCCGGGAGCTCCCTCGGCGTGCACGCAAAGCACCCGAAAGTGACGTCACCACATTGGGGGCGTTGCCAGGGCGACGCTCTGGCAATCGCCCCAAAACTCTATGGTGCCATAGAGTTTTGGGGCGATTGCCAGAGCGTCGCCCTGGCAACGCCCCCAACGTGATGACGTCACTTCTGGGCGATGTCATTATGTTGGGGAAAGTCGTCCTGGCAGGATGACTTCGGGGGTGGGGTTCTCCCCGCCCGCCGAATGCTGGCCGCCGGATCGGGAATCCCTGTAGCGGGGGATCCTCCGCCCCCCGGGCTGACTTGGCAGCCCTACTAGTCACACAGACTAAATTCAAAACTCCCATAGTCACACAGACTATGCAGTCTCTCCGAACACACAGAATTCTTCATGGACAAAACCACTCTCACAGAATCCTCTCAGAACATCTCCTCCCACACTCTTAGTCATCAGCCAATCAAAATCACACCTGTCTCCCCCTATCACCCCCCTTACAGTACTGCAGTCACACTCAACATTTAAAGGAACATACACACCAAAACATGAAATCATTACAATGCATATAATCTGTCTTTGCTGCATCACTTGGCACTGTCAAGGCTGTAAAAGCTGAAATGGAATTGAACAGGCAGAAGTAGCCATTAGTTACAGTGCTGGGTAGAAAACCTCATGACACTAAACTTCATCGTTTGAGAAACTTGGGGACAATATTTTAGGAAATGATCTCGGGTTAGTAACATTTCATTAAATCTTTCCCAACCAGAACTCTTTTTTTTTTGCAGCAACAAGCTCAAGTGCCAGGTTGTAAGGTACTCAAGGCCACCAAATTCAGTTGCCCCAAATGACTAAATAGTAATCATATACTGAGCCACAAACCTTATGATTGGTCCATCCTTGCTTTGAACAATAAACAGTTTTTGCAACTCAATTCTGGGGTAGTCCAGTCAACAACATTCAGATGCTTCATAGATGGCAAAGGCAGTCATAAACCCTGCGTGTAGGTTCCCTCTCTACACAGCGAACTGATTTGTGTGTGTGTGGGGGGGATCCTTGAACACTCACTTTGGGCAGCAACATGGAGGCTGGCAACCCTACATGGAAGTCCTCTATCCCCCTGGACATAATGATGTGGAGAAACAAATGCTGGGACCACTTCGTGATGGATAAGATAGCGGATACCACTGAAGACAGATTTCGCAAGAAGGTGAACTCAAACTCAACATTTGTCCGTACATGGTTCCCTCTAATCCAATATTTGGCAGAAAACAACCCACATTACATAGAATGGCTTAAATTTTAGGCTTCCTCAATAGTTTGAGTACTAATTACAATCATACATAATTTTGTCAATAAACACTAGCAGACATAAACAAGGTCACACATGGTTGAGTAACGTATATTGAATGTACATGAAAAAATGTTGTAATTCAATGTAACAAAAGTTTTACATGTTATGTTCATACTGTTTAAATTTTCTTCAATAAAAATTGAATTCTCCAAAAAAAAAAAAAACCCCACTCACTTTGGAGCTATATGTATCAGCCAAGTTCACATAGAAGTAGTCTTTTCTGTTTTGTCTGGCACTCTGTTACTGACCCTCCTTCTAGTTTGTTTTTCATTGCAGGTTTTATATACATGTACTGTTTTCAAAATGTACTGTTATATACATGTACTGTTTTAGGCTGCAGTCACACGGGCCTTAAATATGTCATTTCAGATGTTCTCAGTCAATGAACTGACAGTGCAGACCTGCAGGGGAGGGGAAGCATTCAGGGAGCCAACCAGCTCTTAGGCATCAGCATATCAGATTCTGTAATCGGCTGGTATAGTGTTCTGCTGCTGCCAAGCCATGGCTGGGTGCCGGCAAGGCAAAACCACCAGCTCCTGCCAGAGCACTGCCAGCTCTGCTTCTCTGCCAGCAGGGAAATGGGCAGGCCTGAGGGTGTGGCAGGAGGCAGTGGAAAAAACAAAACACAGAGAACTCACAAACCCTGGCACAAGCACAGGATGCTGAGTGCAGAAGATAGCAGCCAGTCACACACCTCCCTGGCGGTGGCCAAACCCCCACCCCTGTACCCAGTCACAGCTTTCCCTCCCCCCCCCCCCCCCACCACATACCCCTGGACCAGGATGCCCCATAGCTCAGATGATAGGGCATGCAACACAGGATTGTGTTTCTGAGTTCTCTGGCAGGAACACTGAGAGGGCAAAGTGTTTCACCCACCTGGTGGGAAATGCACCGAAAGGGTACTGGGGATTACAGAGCGGCTCTTCAGCACTTACAGCCAAAGGAGAGAGCAAATCTCCTTCCTGTGACTGTTGTGCCTTTTTTAAAGTGAATTTTATTGAAATCGCAATAATCAAAATTCAAACTTAAGCATATATAAGCAGATAGTCACGTCAATGCATAATATAAACAAAATTATTCAAGGATCTTTATGCCTATGGAACCATGAAACCTTATAATCAGCCAAGAATATGAGATGATCTTATGTATCCCAAAACTCTACCAATAAATATAACTAACAGTACCTTAACTGACATATCTCGTGTCAGAACCCACACAGGTATCCCATCTCCAGAAATGAAAACCAAAGGAGCAACCATGCACCGACAGGTGGACACAGGCAGGAAACCACCTGGCTTGGCCCAGGGGTCCGCACCCACCTGCTCCTTTGCCTTGCATTCATCTTGGGAAGCATCTCACCAATACAGGCGCCTACAGCCAAGGCTATTTGCAAAGTGTGTAGGGGGGAACACAAGCCAGCTGTATGCAGCAGTATGTTCCAGGTAATGCCATGGGGCATAGTCCCAGGAAAGTTTACCTAGGAGTGCCAGCTATGATGCTGGGTAGGGAATGGGGCACAGCTGGAGTTGGGGGGGGATGTAACTGGCTCTGTGGAACAGCTTGCCAAGCAATCATGGCACCTATTGCTTTGCAAGATCAGAGCCCTATGAAACAGCAGAAGCAGATGGAATGGATACTGGAATTGCAACCCATACAGTGAATGGCTAAGTGTCGTTAGGATGGCTATGGCATACACATGGGGGAGAGCGGTCCTCCATGGGGGAACTACAGACCCTTCTCTGCCCCCCAGCATGTCTGCAGTGGTATGCCAGCATAGAGCCCTACTGTGCTTTCCTTTTTTGCGTTGTGAACTGCAGGTGAGTCAACAAGTTGTTGGGTGTGTGTACTTCTACATGGGTGAGTTAGTCCTGCTTGCCTGGTATCCTGCTTGAATTGGGCCTGAAACCAGAAATTCCTGCTACGGTGGCCATACCCAGGCAGCAGTTGCCCAGGTTCCTGTATTGCAAAATCAAGGCATGGGAAGTGCTTTGTGGTAAGGCACCAGTTTATTCACGAATACGCCACCAAGCCAGTCTTGCAAACTATATCAACTTGTGTCAATCCTACAGGTTTTTTTACCAGTGTGGTACTATGTGTGACTATTGCTGTGATCTGGAAGACTGATATGAGACATCACATTCCCTCAGAGCAGGGCTCCGTTGGGGCCGGGGCGCGCCGGAGCGCCGCTCCGGGAGAGAGGAGGCGGGGGGGCGGGCACTTAACACAGCCCCGCCCCCCCGGCCTCCCCCCCTCAATACTCCCTCCCTCCCTTCCTTCTCTCTTTCTCTCCCCCCACCTACCTACTTACCTTCTTCTTCCTTCCTTTCCCCCTTCCTTCCTTCCTTCCTTCCTTCCTTCCTTCCTTCCTTCCTTTATTCTCTCTCTCTCTCCCCACCTACCTACCTACCTACCTGTTCCTTCCCCTCTCCCTTCCTTCCCCTCTCCCTTCCTTCCTTTCTTCTCTCTCTCTCCCCCACCTACCTACCTTCCTGTTCCTTCCTTTCCCCGTTCTTCCCCTCTCCCTTCCTTCCTTCCTCCCTCTCTCCCCCCTTCCTTCCTTCCTTCCTTCCTTCCCTCTCTCCCCCCCACCTACCTACCTACCTACCTTCCTGTTCCTTCCTTTCCCCCTTCCTTCCCCTTCCCTCCTTCCTTCCTTCCTGTTCCTTCCTTCCTTCCTTCCGTCCTTCCTTCCTTCTCTCTCTCCCCACCTACCTACCTACCTGTTCCTTCCCCTCTCCCTTCCTTCCTTCTCTCTCTCTCTCCCCACCTACCTACCTACCTACCTGTTCCTTCCCCTCTCCCTTCCTTCCCCTCTCCCTTCCTTCCTTTCTTCTCTCTCTCTCCTCCACCTACCTACCTTCCTGTTCCTTCCTTTCCCCGTCCTTCCCCTCTCCCTTCCTTCCTTCCTCCCTCTCTCCCCCCTTCCTTCCTTCCCTCTCTCCCCCCCACCTACCTACCTACCTTCCTGTTCCTTCCTTTCCCCCTTCCTTTCCCTTCCCTCCTTCCTTCCTTCCTTGCTTCCTTCCTTCCTTCCTTCCTTCCTTCTCTCTCTCTCTCCCCACCTACCTACCTACCTGTTCCTTCCCCTCTCCCTTCCTTCCTTCTCTCTCTCCCCCGCCTGCCTACCTACCTTCCTGTTCCTTCCTTTCCCCGTCCTTCCCCTCTCCCTTCCTTCCTCCCTCTCTCTCCCCTCCCTCCCTTCCTTCTCTCTCTCCCCCCCACCTTCCTACCTACCTTACTGTTCTTTTCTTTTTTCCTTCCTTCCCCCCTTCCTCCCTTCTTTCTCCCTCCTTCCTTCCTTCCTTTCTTCCTTCCTTTCTTTTTCTTTCTTCTCTCTCTCTCCCCCACCTCCCTCCCTCCCTTCCTGTTCCTTTCCTTCCTTCCCCCTCCCTCCCTTCTTGCCTTCTGACACACCTGACGTCAGGGATGTGTGGCCTTATGACACTTCTGGTGACATCAGGGGGTGTGCAAATAAGTTATGCTAATGAGCTCCTGCACCTCTTTTTTTACAAAAGGACCCCTGCATCAGAGGTTTTTGGTTGTACTCCTGATGGTGGGGAAGAGCTGCTTATAGGATGCTTTCTCAAAGGCCTGCTTCATCTGTGTGCTACCAGCTGGTGAGATGCACCTGGATATGTGCAGCAGCTTCACCAACTAACATTGTGTATGAACTGGCGCAAAGCAGGAGTTCACGTTTCATTTACGCTATGTATAGTCTGCCTTTCACTTGCACTCAAGGCGGATTGCACAGAGTGAGTCAATACAGTCGGGATAAAATAATCAGTGGGATTTAAAAAAAAATAAATTATTGTTTCAATTTGTATCCCGCCTTGCCGGACATGCTGGCCTAGGGTTATATAGCCAATCTAGGGTTGCCAAGTCCATTGAACTTACCAGCGGGAGGGAGTCCTCCGCTGGCCGGGAGCTTCACCGGAAGTGATGTCAGCACGTTGGGGGCGTTGCCAAGGCAACGCTCTGGCGATTGCCCCAAAACTCTATGGTATCATAGAGTTTTGGGGCGATTGCCAGAGCGTCGCCCTGGCAATGCCCCCAACGTGATGGCGTCACTTCCGGGTGACGTCATTACGTGGGGGAAGTCATCCAGGCTGGACAACTTCGGGGGCGGGGTTTCCCCCGCCGGCCGAATGCTGGCCGGCGGATCGGGAACCCCTGTAGCGGGGGATCCCCCACCCCCCGGGCTGACTTGGCAGCCCTAAGCCAATCAGAAATCTAAAAAAAGACCTGAAGCAAAGCATAAGTGTTAATGTGACACACTGAATGATGAAAAATGACATTGCGTCATGGGTCAACCCGAACCTCCCAATAGCAGGGCCCTCTTGGGAGAAGAGGAGTCTTCAGGAGGAGAGCTTCAGGGAATCAGCTCTGAGGCAGCAGAGTTTGAGCAACAGGGCTGTCAGAACTCCCAGCTGACAGCTGGGGCAAAACCACCAGTACTCCCTAGCCCTGCTACAACAAAGGAGGCTCAGGGGCTTGGTATCAGCCCTCTGGCTTCACCCCAGCTCTTGGAATGCAGGAGTTTCAGCAGAGAAAGCGGAGCACACCGTCTCCTGGCCTGATGCCAGTTACTGGCTGAAGATGAGTAGTTGCAGGGTCATATTTGAGCAGCTAGCTGCAAAAGGGCTTGCTCTGCAGATAGATAGAAAAAGGCCAGTCAGGGTAGTTTCCTGTGTGGAAACAGCAAGTCAGCCTGGTAGAGGCTGTGATGATAGTATCTGAATGTATGACCTTGGATTTGCTTTTGGATTCTGACATTCAGCTTGTGATTTGGACTTTGGCTTTGATTCTTTAAACCTAACTCATCTGTGATCTCTGGATTCCCCAACCATGCTCCTTGGCTTGTCCTCTCTAGTAACAATCCTCAGGTATGGACTTTGGGCTTGTTGACCTCTTGGACTGAGTTCTGGACTTTGTTTGAAACTCTGGCATGTGCCTTGCTTATGTGTGTGACCCAGCACATGATACATAGTAGGACCCTAGTTCAGTGAGCTAAAGACATTAGCAAAGACCATGGCCCCTAATTTATCTAAGTCACTTTGTGAATAGTTTAGTGCAGAGCAACTCCATTACCTACATAGAAAAGCCCTCTTTAATCATTCAGTTTTGCATAGTGTGGAAAGCTAGGAGAGTGGGAGCCTTCCGGACCTCCTCAGGTCAGCCATTCTATAAGGGGGGGTGTGCCCCTTTGCAGGTTGGCACATGCAGAAGGCCCTGCTCAGATGAGCAAAGCAGTTGCACTAGACCATGGGGGAAGAAGTGGTCTCCTAGATAGGAGGGTCCAAAGCTGAAAGGGGCCTTGTGTGTGATAGCTAAGAAGACCTTAAATTGAGCCTGGTAACTGACAGACAGCCAAAGGAGTGACTGCAGAACAGGACGATTATGTGTGCTCCGTCTAGCTCCTGAGAATAGCCGAGCCGTGGCATTCTGCATCATCTGGAGTTTCGGAACTTATTTTGAGGGGAGACAAATGTATAGGACATTACAGTAGACTGCTCTTGAACTTAACTGTAGCATGGATCCAGGTGGCCACAGCCCTATCAAGGTAAGGGACCATCTTTTGGTCTAGGCTGAGTCAAGAGAAAGCTTTTTTTTTTTTTTTTTGGCAGCAGTTCTGTCTGTCATTTGTGATCAGTGACAGCTCGTTCATGCATCAAGTCATTATTTCATCTTGCAAGACCATGCCGTCAACCTGCATGTTTTCAGTGTAAGAACTTCCATGTTTAGGATTTTAGGGGAGAAGATGGTCTTGTTTACAAAACAAAAGTAAAGCTGATAAGATGTGAAAAGATGGTGCCTGTCCTACATGCTGACGTTTTCTAGTGCAGGGCAAACTAGTAGTGAGCTTCCAGGCCCCCTTTCTCACCGCTTCTGTTTCTGCTGCTTTAGGAAAGTTGTATGGCCGAGGGTCAACAGATGACAAAAGTCCAGTGCTTGCTTGGCTGAATGCCTTGGTGGCTTATCAACAAACTAAACCGGTATATCGCTCTTCTGTTAAACTTGCTGTCTTTGTAAAAGATTAAACGCTAGACTTCGACACTAAGCCATTGTGTGTCTTGTTGAAGATAAAAATTAAACCGGCTCACTTTGCTAATTCAGCCCAGAAGAATCCATTATGAGGCAACGTCCTGAAAGTCAGATGAACACACGAAGCTGCCTTGTACTGAATCAAACCTGCAGGTTCATCAAGGAGGTTAATGTGTACCTACTCTTACTGGGAGTGGCTCTTGAGGCTCAAAGGTGGCGGTCTCTCACATCACCTACTACCTTATCCTTTCAACTGGAGAGGTCAGAGATTGAACCTGGGACCTTCTGCATGCCCCGCACATACTGTACGACTGAGCCATGGCTCCTCCCATCTTGTGCCGAATAAGAGGAAATAGCTGCAAGATGCTAATAAGATGCAAAAAAATACTACTACACTTTAATAAACAATAGAAAAATATATATGTGTACAAGGGTCCATAAGAAAGTTTCAAGTGATGAACATCTGGTTATTATTTTCATTTCAAAGAAGGTTCTTCATCAGAAGAGGACCATCAAGTTAAGCTTAGTATATATATTTTTGTGAATAATATTTTATTAATTGGAATAATATAACATGTTAAACTTTTACAAAGTTCAGGAGTAATATAATATCATAACATATCAAACCATAACACAGTACAGAAAAAAGTAAAAAATAAAGAATGTTAGCATTGTATTATCTTTTAGAGAGTTTCTCCTATTATGCTTAACTAACAATTGGTTAAAATGCAGTAACGCGGGGAGAGCGGCTTAGAAATTAAATAAATAAATAAGAGCTTATTAGTTCACTTCATTATTTCACTTCATTTAAGGTTAAGCTTAATATTGACCGTATGTTCATCACTTGAAACTTTCTTATGGACCCTTATACGCATATATATTAATTTTCTATTGTTTATTAAACTGTAGTAGTATTTTTTGCATCTTATTAGCCTCTTGCAGCTATTTCCTCTTATTTGCCACTTCTTGCAAATAGCTGCAGTTCCAGTTTTATTGTTTGCATTGTTCTCCCATCTTGTGGCTTGCTTGTTCACTATGCAGAAGACTGGTCTCCAGGACTGCAATGAGGCTGCGCTAAGCTGGCTGTACATACAGCCTTCCTATTCTTGCTCTTGCATCTGCCATAGTAATGGCTTGGCCTTAGGATATTCCCATAAAGATGGGGAAAGGACAGAGTACCTGCAGTCTGCGCAAGGCCAGACAATCTGGAAAAGAGCTGCATTTGGGGGGTGGGCATTAAATTATGTAGATTGGCCTTAAAATGCAAAGGGGAAATCTGGTTTCAAAGTTGCACATTAAGTTGATTTAGGAAAATATTGTGTGGATGGTCTTTGTGTGTTCCTGTCAATGTGCCCGATGCTTGAGAACGTGCATGATCCTTTAACTGCAGCTTCTAGGTTTTGCTGGTGGCTTGCAATATGCCAGACCAGATGGCAGAAAATACAAACCACATTTTAAAAGCTGCTGACCTCAATAGAACCCATCATTGTCAGAATTATAAAAATGCTCTGTGAAAAGTCAATCTACTGAAGTGGCTGGAGTGCTGGATTAGGATCTTGAAGATCCATGTTCAAATTCTCACTCTGCCTTGAAGCTTGCTCGGTGACTTCGGGCCACGCACTAATCGATGTAAGGTTGTTTGTGAGAATAAAATGGGGGAGTGTGAGTAGAATGTTATTTACTGAAGTCAGACGCAGAATGCTGACACCTGTATGTCCTTTCTGGGCAGCAGTCAAAAAAGGAAAATTGATTTACTAGTTTCGGATAGTAGGTATTCTTAATTGGCAGATTGGCCTGCTTCAGTGGGGAGGGCGGGGTCTACATTGAATAAATAAATAAATAACTGTGTCTTGTGTGTGACACATTATGTTCTGAATTCTCCTGTGCCATTATGCTTTGACTTCTAGTAACTGTTGATTTGTTCCATTGTTCATATTTGCTGGTGTAGAGCAACTCTGAGGGCTGGGCTTGACTTTGGGAAATCTAGGTGCCAATTCCTCTTCAGTCTTGAATGTGCCTTTTCTCTGCCTGACTTATCTTAGAGTTTCTGAGGATAGCTAAAGAGTTACCCAGAACATTTGTTCAGTGGTTTAAACTGAATGTTTGCTGCCAGAAGTTGTTTGGGTTTTGTTCGTTTTTGGTTATGCACTTCCATTTTCTATCCCGTAGGAAATCCCAATGACCGTCAAGTTTTGTTTGGAAGGTATGGAAGAATCTGGCTCTGAAGACCTTGATGAGCTGATATTCGCACAAAAGGACGCTTTCTTCAAAGATGTGGACTATATAGGTATGTCTGATAACTACTGGCTGGGCAAGAAGAAGCCCTGCATTACCTATGGCCTCCGAGGCATCTGCTGTTATTTCATAGAGGTAAAGAGCCACAGAGTAAACTTACTCCAACTGGGTATAACAAGAGCCTGTTTCAGCTAAGTATTTATTGATGTTCTGAACAGGCAGCATCTGCTGGCATTCCTGTTGATTTGTGTGAACAGAAGAATGCTGAAGGTGCCTGAATTCTAAATCTTGCCTAGGTTTAGACCCTTTTGATAACACTTTCCAGTCACCATCCACATATATTCACAACATGCTATTCTGTTGTCTTCTGAGCTTAAAGCATTTTGCAAGTCTTCATGGATTTCCAAGAGCTAAATGTTTTGTGTAAGGTTTATTTTGTCTATATTGTGATCCAGTAATTTTTTTTTACTGCTTTGTGGTATCTTGTGACAATTATGTGTACATTCATTCTGAATTAATTTTGCCATTTTTTTGACTTATATATATTTATATAATCAATGGAATAAGATAACAAATTATAAGTTAGATTTGTTTTGGTTAATTTTCATGTGTGTGTCTATCAACAGTGTTTTGTCTTGTTTTGCCCTTCAGTACATTGTTTTCCTTTATGTTATCTTACAGTTCTTGGGAACGTGGCACAGTGGGGCAACATGTTTGTCTGTTTGGATGAAGATAAGAAACATACATTATCTAATGTATCAACAGTGTTGGAAATATTAATATTAATACTGATTGTAAATATTATTACTGATAAATATTAATACTGATTGGGCTCAGTAAATATTAATACTGATTGGGCTCAGTTGCAATTTCTTAAGAAGAAAAGAGTGAGGCTATATTTACATGTGGTGTCTTTAACAGACTGCTGTAAAGCTAACCACATTTGAAGAGGCCTGAGGATGCAGAAAGCTGCACCTGTGTTGGCTGATAGTGAGGAGTTTAGGATGAAATGGATATCTATATTAAGTGCTCCATGGATTTAATGTTAGCAATTACTGAAAGGTCACAGCAGGAGACTGAAAATTTGAAAATGGAAATAACATTTATGGAACAGAAATTGAAGGATGCATATGATACATGTCTATAAGAATTGGAAACTACTATAAAACAATTTAGATTAGATTGAGGGATATTAAGAAATTCTAGCGATATCAGGGATTATGCACAGTCAAGAGTTTATAAATAGTACTCTTTAGCCACAATGGCTAAAAAGAAAGTATCATGGGCAGATTCAGCTCAATTGATTTCTGAGTTGGAGGCAACTGAGGCTGAGGATTTGGCTACTACATTTAGTGAGGAAAGTATTTATGGTAGACCCTATTTGGAAAGGAACACTAAAAGAAGAGCTAGGGAGACTTTTTCCGAGTATTGCCCATATTGCAGGGGCAGTAGAAGAGTCTAGGTATAAACTTATCCTCACATGATTTAAACAACTTAGGTGAAGATGAAATCATAGCCATTAAAAAAACAGACAAAAGGGGTACAATAGTGTTATTAAATACCACTGATTATTGTCAGGAGGTTAAATGTCGATTGAGCGACAGATCTTCTTACATTATTATTGCCATGGATCTGACGACACATATGTCTAGATAGATTAGGATAGTATTAGATGATGCCTTTGCAATGGTAAATGCATAGATGAGTCTACTTCAAAATTCTGATTTAATGAATATCCATGAATTCCAGTTTTTATATCTTACCAAAAATTCACAAACCAGGATTTCCCCCACCCAGAAGACCCATCATGTTGGGCTCATGCTTGATCTTACAGCCTTTAGGTGAGCATATTGATTTCTTAAACCATTTGTTATTAAGTCCTTATTTATAAAAGATACTAAACATTTTATTTAAAAAATAGAAAATCTGTACGTCCATGAAGGATCAGAATGAATGATGTTGGATGTGACTTCTATACCAACATTCTGCATGAGGAAGCTAGGTCTGTAATTGACACCACTTTAAACTCAGATCTGCATTGCAATTTCCTACTTTTTTCCATATGGAATTATTTGATACCATCTTAGAAAAGAATTGTTTTAGATTTAATGATGATTTTTCTATCAGATCAAAGCAGTTGCAATGGGGAGTCTGTTTGCCACAAGAATAGCCAATTTGTTCATGATCTTGTTGGAGGAATCGGTTATCTGCCACCAAGAAAATAATCCTTTTTATAAGGAGATCATATTTTATGGAAGGTTTATAGATGACATTTTCATCATTTTTTCAAACAACAAAAAATTGGAAGATTTTTTTATGTGGATTAATACCATCCATAACACTATAAAATTTTCATGTCAGTGTGACAAGACTGCTGTTGCATTTCTTTTTTTTTTTTTTAAATTTTTATTAATTTTATCTATATCTAATTCTACAACGCTACTTTTCTAAGCTATGTTTACCTTATACAGAGTGTGCTTTATCAGTTGCTTAATATTGCTATGCCATTAATACATATGAAGCGTTTTAAACCTTGGCTAATATTTAGATAAAATTGTTACTGATGATACATGAAAAATAAAAAAAAGCTGTTTGACAGACATGCTCTTTTGAAGGAATGCTTAATTATACACATAATCTATTATATATAAGTGCAGTTTCAAAAAACATTTCAGCCTTCATTTCTTCTTTCGTCCTCTTCTTGTCTTAACAGTCTCTTCTTGTACTTTTGGGGCTGCTGCTCCCTTTTCCGAGTCAGACGTTTCTTCTTCGCTCTTTGAGCTATCAAATCCATACATACTTTCTTGCGATGCCAGTGAACCATCTGAGTCTTTCTCTTTTTTCTTTTCTTTGCTTTTTTCCAAAAAACTTTTCGCCTGTTGGACAGAGTCAATCTTGTATTTCTTGTTTTTGATGCTGAAGCTCAGTCCTTCCGGAACATTCCACCTATAGATAATAGATTCAGACTGTAGCCAAGATGTCAGTTTTCCATAGGCTTTCCTTCTTTTCCTTATTTCAAATGGGATGTCTTTCATCACTTTAACTTCTTTTCCTTTGATCTTCAGAACTGCTTTATTTGTGGTCCTGAGCACCACATCTCTTGTTGACTTTTTGGAGAACCTTATCTGAATCTCACCAGGCAGGCTTTTCTTTTTAGTATAATCTGGATAGATTCTGTAAACCATATCCATATCGCTTTTTATTTCCGCTGCTTTTAAGCCCGTCACTGGTTCAAGTGCTTCACTTAACAGATTTTTAAGGTCTTCTCCTTTATCCTCTGGTACATTCTGAAGTCTTAGGAAAAAATTCGATCTTTCCATCTGAAGTTTCAAGAGCTGATCTAGACTGCTGTTGCATTTCTTGACACAGCTGTTTATAGAAATAATGGGAATAAATTAGCATTTCATATTTTCACAAAACCCACAGACAGGAATTCCTTTTTACATTTTTGTTCTTTCCATCCACCTCATTTATGCTACAATTTGCCTTATAGGCAGTTTTTGAGGCTAAGGCAGAATTCAGCTGACATACAGGACTTTAATAAAGAATGCAGGGAATTAGAAAATCAGTTTCTTAATTGGGGTTACTCAAGACCCATGCCCACTCAGTTAATAGAAGACTTTTATTTAAGTAGAAACAGCAACAATCCCAAAATTATATCACTTGTGCTTTTCAGTATAAGGCTCAGGCTAATTCCATTAAGAAAATTATACACAAGACTTTGGCACATTGGGGCAGACTTACCAGGGTGCAGCAATGCACCATGTATAGGTTTTAGGAGGACTAAGGGTATTAGGGATCTGGTAGTAAAGTCTGATATTACACACAGAGTGCCTGACAGGTCAAACATTGATGCCATTATAAGTAAAGTAATGGTTCAATATGCTCCTTAGTAATGGAATTGAAGGAATTTATCACCCACAGAGAAACTTTACCTTTAAGTTGTCTCAATTTATGAATTATAACACCAAAAGGGTAGTATATATTATTATATGCCCTTGCCAATTGTTGTATATGGATAGTATGATGTGATCGTTTAAATTAGGCATTATGGAGCACAAGTCAGCAATATGGAATAAGGGCCCTTTTCACTCTACCATTCCATTCTGGATGGTATCTGTCATTGGCCCAGTTCCGAGTAAAGTGATACAGGGAGAGGGCTTTCACACAGCAAATTTCCTTCCATTAAGAAGCCATCCCTGAAGCAATCTGGCTATTTCAAAC
This sequence comes from Lepidodactylus listeri, assembly GCA_029233225.1. Classification (NCBI taxonomy): domain Eukaryota; kingdom Metazoa; phylum Chordata; class Lepidosauria; order Squamata; family Gekkonidae; genus Lepidodactylus; species Lepidodactylus listeri. The sequence goes on along the minus strand of JARCFY010000006.1, from coordinate 85,884,715 downwards.
AGTGCCACTTTCTTTCCCCTCTCCTTTTCACCCTGCTCACACATGATTTTCCTCTGCATTTTTTAAAAGCTTCTAATGTGAGTGCTGAAATGTTAAACAGATATAACAGGTCAGTGTAATAGTGGCACCATAGAGATGCCTTGACTCTTAGGCTTGTTTGCAACTCTCCTTCTCCAAGCCCCCACTCCTAGCTATGAAATAGCTTGCTCTCTCCTCCTGTACTCACATTTTCAAATGGCAACAAAAGCAAAAGCCCTTTGCATGCTAGCTGAATCTTCAGAAAGCAAAGGGTTCCCTGCATGAGTTCTGAAAAGAGGAGCCCCTCTCTATCTCTCCTCCTCCATGCACCCTTTCCAATCAGCAAGCCAGCTCACTGCAGTTTCTAGGAAGTAGTGCAAAGCAGTCTTCCCTTCCTCCTCCTGATTCCAGCTCAGCAATGCAAATAATTTATTTATTCTGCCCTTTCCATGTTGCCATGACATGTTCTTTCAGATAGTCTAGATGCTGCAATCAGGGGCTTGGGGAGGGAGAATTGCAAACAAACCTGAGAGTCAAGGCATCTCTATGGCACTTGCTATATTTGTTTAGCGTTTCAATGCTCACATGAGAACTTTCCAAAAAAAATGGCAGAGAAAGATAGCACATGAGTGGGGTGAAAAAAAGGAAGGGGGGAATCAAGGGCATTGCAGGAAGCATTATGAGGCATTTCACACAGTTCCCCACAGTGATTCAGAAGTGGAAGGAGAGCTTGAAAATGGCAGTTTTCGTCAGCACCAGCTCAGGCACACTGGGATACAACCGGGATTGTATGAAATGGTAAATTAATTCTGTTAGCAGCCTGTTACTGAAATGGGTCTGTCTGAAAGGACAGAAAAAATCCATAAGTAACCAGTTCCTGAAACTGAAAGGTTGTCTGAATAGGGCCAAGGTCTTAGGGGCTCCATTATTTTCACATTTCCTGGAGAAAGGAATGAGACAGAAGACCTAAGGTTCTTTGTAATATTTAAGTACAGTCCACACATGTACAGTTTAAATAATGCATATAAAATATTTTTATGTCAGGAAGCATCATGATTTTTTAAATTATGATCTTTTATGCCATATAGTTTAAACCAGAACCTTGATTTGTCTTGCTTTGTATAACCGCACCATTTAGTATGGTATTGAACATCTAGGAGTCTGTGAATAGCACGGTGAAAAACAAGCTTCTTGATGTGTTACTGTAATCTACAATGCTGACTCTCATTTAGTAATAGTGTGTATAACTTTAAATGTTCTAATGGAGATTACACAGCTGTGAGAAATTAATAGACCTGTTGTCCTTTTAAGATACGGAATTGGGTGACTCATATGAGAACCTTTTGCCAACAGTGTTCAGTACAGAGGGCTTTGCTGCTCTTTAAGTTTGTGATTGGTTTCTCCTGTTTGATTTAACTTTTAGGCTTTGGGTAAATTTTAAAGATTTTTCGAAAGGAGGTTACTTATTAGAATCTTGCAGCCTTGTGCTCCATTGTGTAATTGTTTTTTCTGTGATTAGTTCCAGACTAAGAATGATAAGGTATCATCTTTCTATGGAGTTGATTCTACTTTGAGGAAGATGACCAGAGAAATGAGCTGAAACCTGGGTGCTTGTCAGTTGGAACTTCTGCTGAGTTTTGATGCAATCTCTGTTTGGAACTGTGCCAGATGTTTTGTGTAAAGTTTATTTTGTCTACATTGTGATCCAGTAATTCTTTTTTTTCTGTCCACATCATGGTATCTTGTGACAATTATGTGTACATTCATTCTGAATTAATTTTGCAATTTTCTGACTTATAAATGCTTTATATAATCGATGGAATAACTCATTTAATTAAAAGTTAGATGTTGTTTTGGCTAATTTTAATTCATGTGTCTGTCAGCCTATAGTCGTGGTGTTTTGTCTTGTTCTACCTTTGTGGAGAAGACCAGTTGGGATAGTGTGAGAAACTTTCTCAGTGGCAGCTGGACCTCCTGATGAGAAAGTAGGCTGAAACAGCAATTCCACCTCAGCAGCAGCAGATTGGGGATCTTGGTGGGCCTCTAAGCGACGCAGAGCCCTCAGCAGCTGCTTGAAGATGCTGGCACCTTGTAATTCTTTTTCCAGTGTTTCTTTTTCCAGTGTTGCTGTTAAACACAATGGACTGAATGTGCATCTGTACTCTGCTTCTGGATCAAAGGTTGCTGCTAAAGCAGCTGTGTGACTGCTTCAGGGCAGTCCTTGGCCTGAAATTAGAACATGAGAAACCATGTTGGATCAGGCCAATGGTCTGTCCAGTCCAACACTCTGTCACACAGTGGCCAAAACACTGGTGTCATCAGGAGGTCCACCAGAAGTCCTCCCACTGTTGATTCCCCAAGCATCAAAAATACTGAGCATCAATGCCCCAGATATAGTGTTCCATCTATACATTGTGGCTAATAGCCACTGATGGACCTCTGCTCCATATGTTCATCCAATCCCCTCTTGAAGCTGTCCATGCTTGTAGCCACCACCACTTCCTGCAACAGTGAATTCCATGTTTATTTATTTATTTGTTTCAATTTATACCCCGCCTAGCCAGCGGACCGGCTCTAGGCGGCTAACAATATAAAATCACTCAAATTACAAAGTTAAAATATATCATTAAATAGGATCACTTTAAAATTACAACAACATTCAGCATAAAATGGCAGCATCATACCAGCACCAAATACCCGCCACTAGCTTGCACCAACCAGGAGGCTACCACCATAGATGTTTTAGAGATGGCCCATTGTGCCATCTACTGAGGGCCATTCCCCCCGGTGGCGGCCCCAAAAGCCTGGTGGAAGAGCTCCGCTTTGCAGGCCCTGTTAATTTCTTCTTCAGTGAAGAAGTACTTCCTTTAATCTCTTCTAAGCCTACTGCTCATTAATTTCATTGAGTGCCCACAAGTTCTTGTATTGTGAAAAGGAGATAAAAGTACTTCTTTCTCTACCACTTTCTTTCTCCCATGCATAATTTTATAAACCTCTATCATGTCACCCCTCAATCATCATTTCTCGAAGCTAAAAAGCCTTTACCTCTTTAACTTTTCTTCATAGAGAAGCTGTTTCATCATCCCCTTAATCATTTTAGCTGCCCTTTTCTTCACCTTTTCCAATGCTATCATATATTTTTTGAGGTACGGTGACCAGAGTTGCACACACTATTCCAAATGAGGCCACACCATAGATTTATACAGGGGCATTATGATACTGCCTGATTTGTTTTTAGTCCCCTTCCTAATAATCCCCAGCATATCATTTGCCCCCTTTTTTTTTTACTGTTTTTTCACACTGAGTCAACATCTTCAGTAAGTTGCCTAACACAGCTCCAATGGCTTCTGTGCCATTTCCCTGTCATCCTTTAGTAATCCTTTCATCCCTTGGTCATCCAAGGGCCCCGCTGCCTCCCTGGCTGTCCCCCCCCCCCCCCGCTTCTAATGTATTTGAAGAAAGTTTCTGATAAGTATTGGAGTCGGGAGTCCATGGAATAGTGAAACAGCTAGATCTTTATTGCCGGTCCGGATGAAGCATACTACCCAGGGCTCGAAGCCCTCCTTTTATGCTGGTCAGGGACAATCCCCTGACCTCACCCAACTGGCCTGATAGGCTATTAGAAGTCTATTTACATTTCATAGGTTCCCTGGGAGAAACCTAGGTACATGATTGGTGGCCGGTTTGAATCCACCTGGCCTTTGTTCTACCTGGCTGAGGCTCAGGTAGTTTCTTGGCCATGTGCTCTGGCCATGCTCTGGCCATGTGCTCTGGCCATGCGGTCGCCATTACGGGAGCACATGGCGACCGCATGGTCAATACATAACAGTTTCACTATTGTTCTTTATGTTTTTTGCAATATGTCCCTCATAGTCTCTTTTTGCTTGTCTGATCACTGACTTGCATTTTATTTGCCAGAGCCTGTGCTCCTTTTATTTACCTTTCTTGGACTGGCCTTCCACTGCTTAAAGGAATCTTCTTATCTTTTACTGCTTCCATTTTTGTTTGTTAACCATGCAGACCTTTTTTTTATACCTATTTGTACTTTTCCTAACCTGTGGTATACGTTTTATCTGAGCTTTTAGTATTGTCCCCAAGCTTCCTGAAGAGATTTGACCCTCCTTTCCTTTCAGTTTCTTCTTCACAAGCCCTCTCCTTTGAGAGAAGTTACACCTACTAAAGTTAAATGTGGCTGTGTTGGTCTTTTGGGGCAACTTGCTGTTTAGATAAATGCTAAACTTAATTGATTTATGCTCACCGTTTCCAACTGGTGCTATCACCAGATCTTGAGGATTGCTTAGGACCAAGTCCAGGATCGCCTCCCCCCTGGTAGGTTCTGTGACCATCTGCTCCATGTCACAGTCATTTAGAGTGTTTAGAATCCCAAATCTCTTTCTCCTGACTTGAACATGTATTGCTCCAATCAATGTGTGGGTAGTTAAAATCACCTACTATGACACAGTTATTTCATCTAGTTGCTTTCCGTAATTCTTTTGCTGTTTTTAAATCATTCTCTAACCTTTGATCTTGTGATCTGTAAGCGAATCTATTTCTCTTAGATTCTCCATTTGACTGAACTGTATACTTTACCCCCTCTGACATACAGAGCCACTCCACCTCTGACCCTCCCTTCCCCATCCGTCCAATAAAATTTATACTCAGGAATCACTGTATCCCACTGATTATGCTCATCCCACCAAATTTCTAAAAGACCCACAGTGTTTATGTTCTCCTTTGACACTAAGCATTCCAGCTCCCCCATTATACCTCAGAAATTCTAGCATTTGCATATAAACATCTATAATTCCCCAAACACATTAGGCCTGCAACCTTCCTCCTGTGGACTCTAGACCTTGTCAGGCAGTAAATATTGTTTGTTGCCCTCTCAGTGACCAGTCCTAATCCATTTCCCTCTAGAACAGTAACAGCTACCCTTTCATCTCTTAGATGTGAGCCATCATGAGCCAGAGACATTTGTTCCTGTCTCATCTTTCCCCCAGGATTTAGTTTAAAAACTGCTCTGCCGCCTTTTTGATTTCAAGTCCCAGCAGCCTGCTTCCTTCAGGACAAGTGAAAACTACCTCTTTTTGTTCTTTGCTGTCACGTCATAGCAGACTTATGGTGACCCCCATAGGGTTTTCAAGGCAGGAGACATTCAGACTTGGTTTTTCATTGTCTGCATCACAACTCTGGCATTCCTTGGTGGTGGTCTCCCATCCAAATAGTAGCCAGGGCCAATCCAGCTTAGCTTCCAAGATCTGACAAGATCAAGCTAGCCTGATGAAAAGTACTAGACTCGGGAGGCCGGTGGAGTGATTTTCAGCATAGCTCTTTTTATTTGGGGTCAGGAACAAGCATGGGGAAAGGTGGTTGGGGAGCCTGCTTATATTTACAGGTAAACCGCACCCCCGACTTCTCCCCCCACAGGGGATTGGGTGAACAGGGATTAAGTTCCTGCCAGAGGCTATCATAGGTCCATTTGAATATCCTCAGTCTCTGATACGGGGACAGTCAGGATCCGAGGGTCCCATTGTTCTCTAGGAATGAAGCTCAGGCAGGTAACGCTTGGCCTTCCAGGCGACATGCCCAGACATGTTGCAGGGTGCATACCGGAAGTAAGTTTACACTAGGGAATCTTTAACTAGAAAACTCCAACTAGAAAATCATGTACAGAGCATAACACCTGGGCTAACCAAGTTAGGGCCCCTCTACTCCTCCCCTTTATGCCATGTCACTCTCTGCCCTAACCTCCCCCTCCTCGTGATTTCCCCATAGGTCTCCCCTCCACATACCCAAAGGGGTGAGCTCTGACTCATGGAATCTCATGCTGGGATCAGTGTAGTCAGTCTTGATGGTACCACTACACCCCTATTTTGTTCAGCTTTAAAGTATAACTTAAAGACTGATATAGTTCACTATGAGCTGTCATGTGTTGCAGCTAATCTCTTCAGGTAGGTTGCAGACAGCTGAAACAGACTGACCTGCCCACTCTTCTGCAATCTCCATATGGCTGGTGGTCACATCAGAGCTGTAGTTGCAGTAGCATGTCTGATACCTGATGGCATGCCTCTTTGGCATCTGCCTTCTTGGTCCAGTGGTTAGGATGTTAGTCTTGGGTGGGGGTGGGGGGGCTGTGGCTAACTTCTGCCCTTTCTCCTTCTTTATTTCTTTTTCAGGGGAAGAGGGTATGTGGCTCAGAGCAAGGGTGGTGGTTTATAAGAAGCACTTTTGTTGCCAGTTGGACCCTTGCCAGGGGGACAGGGCAGCATTCTGTCTGCAATGTGGATGTCCTTCTCCTGTGGGCTATGGGGGGGACACTTGGGCCACGTGCTTCTAATTGGTGGGTGTTGCTGGGGTTGCTATGGACCCCAGTGTACTCGCTTTGTGGTCTGTGTTGTGCAGGGGGTGCATAATGTTTTTCCCCCTATGGAATATTCACGGGGAGCTAACTGGTGGCGTCACTATTGTTTGGCAGCTGATTGCCTCCACCAACGTGGCCATTCAGATTGTACCGTGGGTCTTTTTTTGGTTGACAACACTGAATGTTCACTATTTTAAATCTGCCCTGTGCGATAACTAGAACAGTCCACAAGGTGGTCTCTTTTACCTGCAATGAAAATCCACTTTAAAATAACTGCTTTTCCATCTCCTGCTTGAACCAAGAGGAAGGCAGGCAAATATTAACCTTGTATTATTGTAATAAAAATAACATCCAGAAACCTTGGATTAACAGAGGGTGTATATATATGTGTTCAGTGTCGTTTTATAATGAGAAACCAAAACTGCCTGCTACAAATCAAGCTATTTACAACAGTTATTGATTAAACTACCGCAAGATATTGGTGTTATAGTGTGCATTTTTTTCTCTTTTTCTAAATTATACCTATATGTTTCTTTGTAAGCCACATAAAGTTCCCAGTGTGAAGAAAAGCAGTGCAGAAATGTATAAATAAAGTTTGGGAGTGCCTAGGGGGAGAGAGTGTCGGAGGCACATTGATGTTAGTGGGTTACATTGATAAATGTGGGGTTATAGTCAGGGGTACCTAACTCTGCATAGGATCAGGCAGCATGGATGGCCCATATAGGAATGACGGTGGTGCTAATTTATCCCAGTCTGCTCTGGATATAGCCAAGACAGCATACAATTAAAATATTCTAATTAAACATATCTTTGCTCCCTGCCCCATGACAAACAGACATACTAAGGGGATATTTTATCTATTTGTGCATTTCCTATAGTGCCTTCTCAACTAAGTTCCTGAAGCAGGTCCCAAAGAGGGTAATGCTTTACCCTCACAGCAGGAAAACACACACAAAAGTGCACAAGATATGACAGACCAGTGAAGAGGAATGCTTGATGAAGGAGGCTCTGTGGCTGTGACAACCACTGGTTTAGGAACTGAGATCTCCCAGCATCTGAGTGCTGAAAGGTGAAGTATGTGTGTGCTCCCATTGCATACTTCCTTATGCCTGCTAAGCAAAAAAAATTAATTGGCTATAGAACAAATATGGTCTCATCTGCATTAAATTGGAGGGGGGGTTGCTTGGGTGAGATGTGTACCCACTGTCAATTTTACCCTACTTAGAAGTTACACCTGGGAATATGCTTCCTGTTGAAACCAGTAGAAACAATCAGCAGATTAATTGCCTAACAGAACTTGTTTTACTTCTGATATTTAAAATAATCCAAGTCAAGTTTTCAAAACAAAATATGACTCCACCCTAAATATTTTTTTTGTTTTTGTTTTAAAAAACATCTTCCATGTGTGGATCACAGGTTAGAGGTACAAAGATTGTTTGTAGCTGCTCCCTGCATTTATTTATCTCCCTATCAGTGCAATCCTAAAGAGTTACACCCTTCTACGTTCATTGACGTAAGTGGGCTTAGAAGGGTTGAAGTATGCACAAGATTTCACTGTGTATCTGCCAGAGCCCTAAGACCTGTCCTTTTCATGGGCATTCGATAATAGGAACAACTCTGCCTCTGATTGTTTGTTTGTTGATTCAGCTTTTGAAGGGTGATTTCGCGTTGACTTTCCCCATATTGGAACAGAAATCCCCCTCTGCATTGCATGCTGCTTTCACTTTCTTTGATCATCAGGTTTTTTGGTACCTTCTGCATAGATTTATGGCCATTCAGGGGTTACTTTGCCACCAGTACAGCATTGCCTCAAGATATTTGAATGTGGTTTTGAGCTGCACCTTTTCGTTAGTGGACAATTCTGCATCTGGCATTCGCTCCACATTTTCTCAACACTGAGGAAAAGGTGCAGCTCAAAACCACATTCAAATACCTCAGGGCAATGATCTTTCATAATTCAGCACTGGGCCTGCAAGACAGAGCTCTTCCGCCAAGCATTTGAGTAAGATGCCATATTAACCTGTTTAACATCAACGGAGTAAGCTAGGTCCTATCATTCATCCTGGTGCCTGCTTTAATATCCTCGCCCACACTGAGGAACAACGTGCCCAGGTGCCAAACACCAGCTGTACAACTATTCCTGACTCTACTGCAGCCGATTAGAACAGTTTTTGCCATTGCACACATATAGCACCTTCGGATTGTCTTTTTATGATATTACTATTTTTATTGTTTTAATGTTTTTTATGTTGCCAATGGCCTTGTAAGCTGCCCTGAACCTGCTTCGGTGGGGAGGGCAGGGTATAGATCAAATAAATAAATAATAAAACAATGGTGTCAAAAGCCAATTGCAGAATCACCCAGTGTTGAGAAAATGTGGAGCGAATGCTAGATGCAGAATCACGCAAAGACAGCGGGACCTTGCTACACCAGGCTGTATCAACAGACAGCAGAAACACAGACAGAATTACCTTAGCACAGGTATCTTAGTTTTTGCCATCTGAGAGGCAGGGAAAATCAAAAGCTGAAAACAGAAAGTAGAATAAACAAATTCTGTAGTAAAGAAAATAAATTGTTGAATACAGTCACATTAGGACTAGCAGCAGATTTGGCTATCAAGTTAATTTTTATAACATTGAAAAGATTGAACTATTCTGTAGCATGTTATCATGCACATTATAGCAGATTCCTTGTGGACAAATACATAAATCAACATAGGCCACGTCTCCACAAAACTGCACCTTCCCCCCATTTATTTACTTGCATCTCAATGCCTCATTACTCAATGAAACAAATCAGTTCATTAGAATGCAGTACAGCTTCTCCAAGAGCTCCCAGAAGTTTTAGTCTGCGTTAGTGGCATTAATGAGAAAGATACATTTGGTTTTTAATGATGGCCTCATCAAAAAAAAAATTTCACTGCCTGATTGATATACTCAAACATCTGCCTCATCTTGGCTGCCAGAAATCAGAAAGAAATATTTATATGCTAAAATGTATTTTTAAAATTTCCTCTCAGTGGGCTTTGAAAGTTTCATGTGCTTCCTGCCTAAATGAGATCCATTTGTTCAGAGTGCAAATAAGAGAAGGATTCTGTTTTTAGTAGCTAGTTTCTTAGCATTACTGCTTTAAAATATAGCCGGTAATGGGATATGATTAATAAAAAGGTGCATTCCCTCATCATGGGCTAGCATTGCGCATACGCTGAACTTACAGCAATAATTCCTTGCTTTAAAATACCATTTTTAGAAAATTGTGCTTGCAAACTACTGAGCATCTCATGAGCTGAGCTGAGTAGAGATAACAGTTTTAGTCCTCAAGGGAAGTGGAACAAAATTACCCTGAACCTGAAAACAGAAAGCAACACACAAGGGCAATCTTAGTGATTCTGGGGTATAACTCTCTGTAGGATTCAAGTGCCTGCTCTTCTTTTTTTCCCCCTTCCGTCAGGCGGGCAGAACCCTGGGTGGTTACTCTCCTCAGCATGGGGCCCAGGGTAGCTGCCCCTGCTGCCCATTGGTTAAGACTGCCCCTGACAACACATGACAACATGATCATTCAAGTAACTCCCACACTCCACACATTATACAAATTTCAATCAGTGCTAGTCCCTGGACTATCCTCCTCCCCCAGTCAGAACCACACACAATGGGGAGGGGGGAGATCCATGAAGTTTGTACCGAAAATTTGTGCTTTTTGTGTAGGTGTCTGTCAGATCAACAGGGGCTGCATGAGGCAGCAAAAGGGAGTGAGGTACTTCTAGAAGCATGCAGTGATGTTCTGGTGCTGTGCTTGTATGTTGCCCAAATTAAAAAAAACCTGGTCTAATCTTAGGGTTGCCAGCCTCCAGGTGGGGCCTGGGGAATCTCCTGCTTTTACAACTGATCTCCAGCTGACAGAGATCAGCTCCCCTGGAGAAAATGGTTGCTTTGAAGAGTGGACTCTATGGCGTTGTACCATGCTGAGACCCCTCCCCTCCCCAAACACCACCTTTTCCTGGCTCCACCCCCAAAGGCCCCAGGTATTTTCCAACCAGGATTTGGCAACCCTATCTAATCTGGAAGATTTATGTCTGTGTGTAAAGAGCCATGTAAAGAACTATATGTGCCCCCTTGTCCAGCTGGTGCAGAGTTTTAGGCTGGGGTGTTATCTGTATGCTGATGACACCCACCTATATCTGTTAATGGGTGGCCACCCAGATACCACCCCACAAAATCTGACCAAGGGTCTAGAGACCATAGTGGGATGGTTGAAAAAGAGTCAGCTGAGACTGAATCCACCTAAGATGGAGGTTCTGTGGTGGTGGTGGGGAGTCAGGGCTGGGGCGCCAACTACACACCCTTGACGGTGTACCGTTGATACCGGCACAAACTGTCATGAGTTTTGGCATGGTCTTGGATACCTCCTTATCTATGGAGGCCCAGATCAGGAACATTGCCAAGCCAGCGTTTTTCCATCTGCACCAAACATGGAGGCTGGTCCCTTTCCTGTCTCGCCCTGACCTAGCCACAGTAATCCATGCAATGGTCACCTCCATATTGAATTACTGTAACTTGTTTTATGCCGTCCTTGAGACTGATCCGGAAACTCCAACTGATCCAGAATGCAGCGGTGTGAGTCCTGATGGGAACATAATGGACAACACATATTCACCCTGTGCTGTCCATTATCAACTGCACTGGCTTCCAGTGGAGTACCAGGTCAGGTTCTGTTTTGGTACTGGCCTTTAAGGCCTTGAGTAGTCTGGGACCAATGTACTTTCAGGACTGCCTCCTTCAATATCTCCCTTGAAGAGCATTATGCTCTGCTGAGATTAATTTATTGGTGATTCCTGACCCAAAAAACATCCAGCTGTCCTCAACCAGGGCCAGGGCTTTTTCAGCCCTGGCCCCCACTTGGTGGAACTCTCTGCCAAATAACATCCATGCCCTGCAGGACCTGATGCAGTTCCACAAGGCTTGCAAGGCAGAGATGTTCTGCCAATCCTTTAGTTGAGGACAGCGACGGGTACCATCTTGGCTGGCACTCTCTCCTTCTCCTTCCCCCTTTTCAACTGGGGTCCCACCCTACCTCGCCTGTGAGGCAGAGACACAGTCTGGAATCTGATGTATCAGTGCCACCTATGTATTGTTTTTAATTAATGTATTAATATCATTTGTGAATTGTTTTTAATTTGTTTATTTGAATTGTAATTGTTTTAATATATGCATTTTATTGTTGATGTTCATTGCTCAGAGCCCTGAGTGCTTAGGGACTGAATGCTTTATAAATCTAAATTATAAAATAAATAAATGTCACAGCCAACATATGGCAACCCCAGCAAGGGGCTTTCAAAGCAAACAAGAAGCAGAGGTGGTTTGCCAGTTCCTTCCTCTGCAGAGTCTTCCTTGGAGGACTCCCATCCAAGCACCAACTCTGCTTAGCTTCTGAGATCTGACAAGGTTGGGCTGTACCATGCTGCCTTCCCTTGGAAGATTTATAGGCATTGTCACACAATTTACTTGACCTATGAGGGGTTTCAAGGGCCCTTGCTGTTTTCTGCCTCTGCCAGAGTTTAGTGGCAACATGCAGGCTGAATCAGGTTGACACATCCAGCAGCTTTTAGAAATCCTGACATTGGAAGAAAAGGTACTTATTTTTCCAAGAGAATCTGCTCTATCAGCTCTCTGCACTGCTGGTGTTGCTGCAAAAACAGCTATCTGGTACAAGCACAGTCAGTTTGTAATGCAATATAGTATGTGTCACTATAAGGGGGGGGGGGGAACACACCAAAGAGAGTCTGTACAATTAGAAATTAAAACATAGTTCTCTCTAGCTCTTCCAAATCCATAAAATATTTGAACAGCTATCCCCTTGGGGGACCTCCACTCACCTCTTGTCAGTCTTGGGATAAGTCATTATATAAACAGTATCCACATGGTGCAGTGGTGATTGGAACCCGATTTCCATATCAGCCAAACTCTGAAGGTGTGTGAGCATCTGAACTGTATCTATGCCAGCCTAGACCAAGAAATGCTGTTGATTCTGGATAACAGCCAGGAAAAAACAAGTTCTAAGCGTGCATCTTCAAATGCATCCAATATGCCCATTCATTCTGTAGATGTGTGCGATCACCCCACTAGCATGGCCCATTTCGTCTCATGGTGTAAGTCTTACAGTGCAATCCTGACAACACTTTCCTAAGGCTCAGTGAGTGGACCTGCTTAGGATTGCCATTTAGTGTCAGCAGAAGTGGTTCAGGAAGAGAACTCTTACCAGGTAATACCCCTTCCCATACAATTCAAGATGACTAGTGTCACAGGGTAGCTTCCTTGACTGGTTACTCTTCTTGCTGACACCATCTAGGATTAATATTTAGATCGAAGCTTGAACCAAATATGGTGGATACACACCAAGCCAGGTTTCCAAGCAATTGTGTGCAGAGGCATTTCCCTCCTGGTTTTCATTGCACCAGCCAACCCACATTTGGGATCAGCCAAACTGTCTAGCGGCTTTGCAAGTGGCAAAATTGAAAGGAAGATGTGGCCAGGCACATTCCTGTTAGTTCTACAGCGGCTTCACTGCCCAAGGACACATTCATTCTGGATTTCTTTTTTATTGTTTTCTATTGTCTGCTTTGATTTGGGCTTCTTTTATTTAATTGCTGTCACACTTCAATCTCAGTAAAAATCAGCACAAGAGTATTGTTGCCCTCAAAGCATTCCATACAAATGCACCTCATGCACAGCAACTGCAGATTGTACTACGACGATGGAAGGAATGTTTTTTGCTCTTGTGAATGTAATTTGTGAAGTGTTGGAGAAAACTTCCATTCCTGCATCTTGTGATACATACTATTCTAATAGTCAGAACTGGGAGGTAATGACAACTATCTGAGTTTCTTCAAATTTTATGGAAGGTTTGGTTGTGACATTCATAACTGCCACCTGTCACTATAACAAATTACAATATTAACATGAAGATTCAAAGTCAAAGCATGCCAAAATTACAGATGCTTGAAGGAATGCATATTCCCCGTCATAATTATTCTTTTTCAGAGTATACTGTTGCGTTGCCATGGCACCCAAAAGCTAGTCTTGGAGTTTTCCATACCCAAGTCACAATTTACCTGGCAAGTGTAATTCCTGCACATACACTTGTAAACATGCACCAGGGACCTGAAACCAGTCTTGGTTGTCTGGTACACATCCAGCATGTTTTCCATATGTTTACAAATACATCACTCCCCAGTGTTCACCACTTCAACCATTAGTGTTATATACAACAGATGCATTATTAAGTGTGTTAAGAGTGAATTGATTTTGAGGCCTGGGAGGGTAAAGAGTCCTCAAATACCCTCATGGTCAGCATCCAAGCTACATAAAGGACAGCCACAGTTTATGGCTGACATCAGAACCAAGGGTGAGTGAAGGAGCTGCACAAAAGATTGGGATACATGATCAGGATCACTAGAGAGGAATATGAGAACCATATAAGCACAATCAAGAGACAGCCAGAAAAGATCTCAAGCAAGAGCTTTATCAGCCAACATTTCATATCCAAAAGAGGCATGAGATTTATTTATTTCTTTATACTTCACCTTTCTCCCCAGTGGAAACGCAAAGCAGGTTATTCAATTATCATTATCTCCATTGTATCTGCACAACAACCCTGTAAAAGTGTCAAACATATGGCCCGGGGTCCAGAACCTGCCAATCCAGGCGTATTATCTATCCTGCGAGCAAGGAAGAGGAGGTTGGTGGCAGCAGTGGCAAGAGCAGCAAACAGACCTGCATCAGGTCAGCTGGCTGGAGGGTCCATCCACACACACCCTGTAGTTGGGCCAGACTGCGCACGTGCAGCTGCTGCCGCCTCTTCTCCTGTCAGAGGTGGGGGGGCGCCACCTCTCAATCAGTGCACATGCATGCGCTGGGCCTCCCCCTTTGCTTCTGCAGCAGAAGCCTTTGCCACTGTCACCGCCATCTTCTTCTCCTCTGCCCACCTCGCTCGTCGTTTCTCTGCTGCAGTGCTGGAGAAGCAGATCTTTGGGAAGAGGGAAGGAAGGAGGAGGGAGGGAGAAAATCATTATGTCTGAAGGTGGTGGTGGTGGAGAGCTGCTGATGGAAACAGACATTGAGTGAATTGTAGGAATGGAAATGCCAGAGTGTATCGGGGGAGGGGTATAAAGGACTGGAGGGAGGTGCATGGAAGGGTTAAAGTGTGTGCAATGGGGTGCATGGCAGGAACTGAGCTTGGAGAGCCATGGCAGGGAGGAGAAATATAGCTGTTGGGAGGAGGGAAGATGCTGAGTGTTTGTGTTTTGGGGAGGTGGCATGCAAGAGCAGGGGTATAGTTGAAGGCTAAGGTAAAACAGGAGTCTTGAGCCACCTTAAAAGACTTCATGAGATTTTGTTGCATCACTTTTATTTTCTAGGCATCTGTACCTTGTTTTTCTCCCCAAGTGGGGACCCAAAGCAATTTACAAGTATCATTCTCCCCGTCTATGTTTTTGTTTTCACAACAACTGTGCAGGTTACCTTAGGCTGAGAGAGTGACTGGCCCAAACCACCCAGCAACTTCCAGGGCAGAGTGGGGCTTATGAGCCTGGGTCTCCCACTTGTTAGTCCCTATGCTCAAACCTCAGCACCATGGGTTTTACATGTGCGTCTTTGTGGAAGGTCAGGTCTTTAAGTGGGACTGAAGTGCACGGAAAGGAGTGGTCAGTGGCAGCAGACTTGAGATGTGGAGGAGCGTGGACTGGTGTGAATGAATCACACAGAGGTGGTGGGAGAAAAGGGCTGATTTAGGAGTTCTGGTCCTTGACAGGTGGCGGGTGAATCTATGGAGATGTCATGGTTTTTGTAGTGGACTGAGCAAGTGTTGAGGGTGGTGTTTCCTGTTTCTTGGAGAGTTTGTGTCCATTTTGGGGTCAGCCACTGTAAGTGGGGAAGAAACCCTACTTCACCCACAAAAATGCTTCCAGAGTTGCAGAGAAAAAGAAGTTGCTGATCTAGTGTAGTGGGGGAGTGTATTTTCAGAGAGGGAAAAGGACCCCGGGATTACTTGTGTGTGTGGGGGGGGATGGACAGGAAAAGTTTCTCTAAGGTGGGAGTCACACTCAAGGCAGATTATACATAGTCAGTGCAGTTGACAAAATGAGACATTCACACTCCTTCCCACCTACCAATGCAAGGAAGCCACAGTTTTCAGGTAGGTGGGGGAGCAGGGGGATGCTGTACTGAAAGATAAACTTTGTGAAGTTGACATTAGCAAAATTTACCAGTGTTGGGGTCTGAATTACCCCTAGCTTAAGGCTTTTGCTTCTAAAATTCTGTCTATGTTTAGAACAATGTGCGTCTGTGAACAGGTCTTTTCTGTAATAAATGTAAATAAATCAAAAGTATGTTCTCAGCTTACAGATACACACCTAAACAGCATACTCAAGATTGCTACGGCACAGATGTTGGCTCCAGATTTTGATGCAGTAATTCAGAAAAATAGATGTTGGATTTGTGGGGATGGTTTTGGATCATTTTTCCATATGTGGTGGTCTTGTAAAGAGATGCATAAATTTTGGACTAGTATTAAGAAAATGATTTATGAGATAACGGGCTTAGATTTGGCTTTGGAACCAGAAATTTACCTGCTTAACATTTTTCCGGATGGGATGTCACGATCTGATGAGAGGATAATAATTTCAATCTTAACTGCAGCTAGGATAACGAGAGCTAAATATTGGAAATCACCTAAAATGCCCGGGAAAGACGATGTTATAGGTAAAATATTCGATCTGGCAGAAATGGATAGGTTAAGCTATCTGATGAATATGGATAAATGTCATAATTCTTTGGATATTTAGTCCAACTTTTATGTTTGGTTAGATGTTGTTAATGGCTCCAAAAATGTGTAAGAGGAAAGTGTAAGAGGAATGTAATATAAAGGTGGAAAATGAATAAAATATATTTAAAACAAGAAAAAGAGGTGTCAGTTATCAAAGACTGTTAAAAAAAAGAAATCCTGTGTTAATGGTTTAAGCATGTTTGTATTTTGAGTTAATTCTCAAATTGTTATTGTTAATTGGGTTTGCCTCTGTCCTTTCTAAAGTTTATATCTCTGGTACCTAGCACTACATTTTATCGCACACATGGCATGGCCCAACAAAGTGGCATGTCAGATCTGGCCCTCCTAACAAATGAGTTCAATACCTCTGGGTTAGGCTGAGAGCATGTGGACTGTCCCAAAGGTCACCCATAGAGCTTCCATGGCAGAGTGGGGATTAGAACCAGGTTCTCTCAGATCCTTTAGCCCCTATACCATGCTGGCTATGAGATTTTGGCCTATAACGTGTTGCTACCTGCCTCTATAACCACCACCTGATCTCTAATAGTAAATCTAGTTCAATTTTCAATCTACTTCAATTTACATTTGTATCATCTTCCATAGGTAACCGGGAAATCAGTACACTTATTAGGTGTGGCAAGGATTGAAGACAACACAGCTGATATATCCATGAAAAAGAATGATGTGTTGGATGCAGCAGAATAGGCACAGGCAAATCTCCTTAGTAAGTAAGGGTATGAGGGATTCTGGGGTCGTTTTGATCTTCATAGGGTCATTAAACAGATTTGTATTAATGGGTAGTACATAACTGTGGGGGGCTTCAATTTCAGCGGCGATCTGGAGACACAAACCCTTTCTCTAGCTTGTCTGGGACTGTCACAGGTATAATGGGTGATGCTGCCATGCAGACCAAGCACATTTCCTTTGGGAATGGTTGCTAGATCAGGACCCTTCTTTGGCTTCAGGATTTGCTATCAAGGTGGATGATGGCCACCCCCTCCACCCCCCGCAATGCATAACTTGGCTTACTTTCTTTGTGCCACCTGCGATTTGGATTGTGGGTACCCATCTGAAGGCTGGCAAGCAGGCACTGGCTGCATTTGACCACCCGATTTTATGACTAAAAGAAGTCTGAATGGGGCTGACAAGTCTATTTTTAAAAAAAGAGGGGGAAAGGATAACCAATGATGGATCTGTTAAATGGTTTTAAAAGAGTTTGGAAATCTCTATTGGCTGTGTTATAGGTAGAGCTGGGAATTTCAAAGTGCCAGTTGTATACCCCCAGGCCCATAGTTCATGACCGATATACATCACTCACTAATTCCATCAATATCAAATTAGGTGCCTGGCATTTAATACTATCGCTTAAAATGCTATTATTAGGGTGGCTGGCTTTGGTGCAGAGTGCCAAAGGCAACAGGGAAGGAAAGATCCTATGATGGAGGGGGCGTTGTGATAATGTTTCAGCCTCCAGGGCTTCTCATGATGGAATAATAGAGCTTTTGTCTCCTGCCTCTCATTTCCATTCCTCCTGCCAGTCTAAAGAAAGCTCTAGGTATAATGCATCATCTGGGGTCACGTTTTTAATCTTCAAGAGCTTTTGTCACCTCATGCCTTTCAAACACCTTTAAGAGCCCGGCACTCAGCAGCCTCCGATAGGGAATCTTTGTCTAGGCTATAGTGTTTGCAAGCATAATGCTCCTTCCAGTCTTTTAGCATCCCTATAGCAAAGGAAATCCATCTCCGTTCAGAGAAGGGGGAAAATTGTTAATGGGAAAAAAATCTTGCTGTACTTTGGGATGCCACATCACATGTTCCTCACGTGAACTTATTATTTTGCTTTAATTTCTGGACCTTCTTCTGCTGCTTAGGTGAGAAAACACCTGAACGTAATTTAGCACAATCCAAGGTAGATGGCAAAAGATTCCACATGGAAGTCGACAGACCAGCATATCTAAGGAGCAAATTAAAATAAATGGCTGCATTGCATACATAAGGGGAATCATCTAGAATTGTAGGAGCAAGCCAATGCCTTTCTAATTTAGCCTTCCCCCCTTATAATATTGGGATTATAAATAACAACATAAATAGATAGGACTTGGTATCACTGAAGTGAGAAGAGTCGCCTACAAGAGTAATTCTTCCCTAACCTGGATGGTTCAGGTTAGCCTGATTTCACCAGATCTCACAAGCTAAATAGGGTCGGCCCTGGTTTGTACTTGCATGGGGGACCACAAGGAGATCCAGGGCTACTATGCAAAGGCAGGCAATGGTAAACCACCTGTGTTTGTCTCTTGCCTTGAAAATCCTGTGGGGGCCACCATAAGTCTGCTGTGACTTGATGGCACTTTCCACCACCCCAATGCCCATTGACTTCAGCGGACTTAAAACAGGTATAACTGGTAAGATTTCACTGGTACCTCCACAAAGACAACAGTTTGGAAAATGGTTGGAAGATGGAGCTGATGCCAAGGAAATGTGGTCCTGTAAAATGCCTGGAAGGGGGGAGTCCCAGGGAACCCTTTTGAGAAGGACACAGCAAACCTGTGACCCACAAAGGTTTTTGGATGTCCATGCAGGTCTGTGTAGGAGCATCAATATATCTGGCATGTTTCCTGCGGGACATTTACATGGCAGCTGGTGGTATTCTGAATACTATTGCAATAAGACAGCGGTAGAAAGTGTGATGGATTTGTGAGCCACTATGCTTGTGCTAAAGAAGTGAGCAGTGGCTCACGAAAGCTCATACCCTGCCAAAATATTTGGTTAGTCTTTAAGGTGCTACTGGACTCTTGCTCTTTTCTACTGCTACACACAGATTAACACAGCTACCCATCTTGATCCATGCTTGTGCTTTTTGCAATATTATCATTCACAATATTCCAGAAAGATTAGCCTACATTTCACAAGGGTGTTTTTATGTTTCAGTCTTTGTTTGTTGCATTTCTCAAGTTGGTAATTCAAATAAATTTCATTTGAAATGTTTAATCCTACACTGACAATGTTCTCAAAAGACACTACAAGTGCCATGTGCCACTTTTAAGAACACCCTAACTTGTCACTTTGGTTTGTTTCTATCATGTTATATGTCTGTTGTCCAAAGATCTCTTCAATTCCTACTGCATTTGCTGTGCAGAAAGGACACTGTGCAGAGGAGACCCAAAGAGTGATTAACACATGGAATTCACTGCCACAGGAGGTGGCAGCGGCTA
The DNA here is from genome assembly GCA_029233225.1 of Lepidodactylus listeri. Lineage (NCBI taxonomy): Eukaryota > Metazoa > Chordata > Lepidosauria > Squamata > Gekkonidae > Lepidodactylus > Lepidodactylus listeri. The sequence goes on along the minus strand of JARCFY010000006.1, from coordinate 85,865,305 downwards.
CAAGCATGGCCAGCTTCAAGAGGGAACTGGATAAACATATGGAGCAGAGGTCCATCGGTGGCTATTAGCCACAAGGTATAGATAGGAAATCTCAGTCGGGGACAAGTGATGCTCTGTATTCTTGGTGCTTGGGGGGGAAGCAACAGTGGGAGGGCTTCTAGTGTCCCGGCCCCACTGGTGGACCACTTGATGGCACCTGGTATTTTTGGTCACTGTGTAACAGAGTGTTGGACTGGATGGGCCATTGGCCTGATCCAACATTGGCTTCTCTTATGTTCTTATGTTCACTGCCCCATGCCAAAGGCCAAACAATTTGTTTCTAATGAACTTGTAGCCATTCATACTTTGTAAGGTTGCACCTCCTCTGAAAAAATTAATCTCCAGCAATGCTAATATATGCCGCTCTTTACTTCTGCTGTCCACATTATCCATCTTCTGATTAGTGTTTGAGCAGGACGCAAAATGTACCAAATTGTATTTTCTAAGTGAGAGCAGCCATTGTGTCTTCATCCCAGCAGCCTTTGGGCTGCCTGAGATCTTTTTTTGCCACCAAAACCCTGATTTAATTAAGCCTGCATAGCATTTCTTCTGGTCTACCTACAGGCTCTGGCAACCTGCAGGCACAGAAGCGTTTTTTTTCACATCCAGCCTGAAGAAGAGTTCTGAAGAACTGGAAAATTTGCCAACTCACTAATCTGTGAAAATTTGAGTTGACCTAATCCTAATAAAAAAAAAGTATCAGACTTCTGGAGAGAGAGAGAGAGAGAGAGAGAGAGAGAGACAGAGACAGGATACAATAAAATATTAAAATCTGTTATGTAGTTATTTACAAACTGTGTAAGATACTGATTAGAACGGGCAGCATATCTGGTGTCAAAGTTTAAAGAGCAGAAAGAGTAAAAGAACCGAATTGGCTAACACTTGACGACTGTCTCTTTAAAAGTGTCAATCATCAGCCACCCGAGCAACAAAAAAGCGCCCCCTCCTCCTTCTCTTCCTCTCTCCCCCCCCCCCCCAGGCTTTCTTTGTGGCTTGAAAGTTTGTTGGGATCGGGGGCGGAGGGGAGCTGCCTAGTAACTGTCCAAGCCGAGGGGGGGGGGGGGGGGGCGGCTGGCTGACACGGAAGGCGGCAGACAAAAGAAGGCGGAACTACGTGGCCTGCTTTCAAAAGACAGCGCTAGCCCCCCAAAGCCTCAGTCTGTGCCAGAGAGGCTCGGCGCACTGATGTACGCGCGCGCGAGAGAGAGATTGGGGTTTCCAGGCGGCGCCGGGAGCGGACAGTCCAGGGCTTGGCTTCCTCGGGAGATGTGCGTCGTGGCGCGCTGGCGGCTGCCGCTGGACGCTCTTCCCCATTGACTTTTTGCCCAGGGCGCCGCGAGCTGCGCGCGGCTGGGCAAGTCGCGCTGAAGACTTGGGCGGCTGCTGCTACTGCTGCTGCTGCACTCAAAGCCGGCTCGAGCCTCCCTCTGCTGCTGCCGATGGAGCCCGGAGGCTCGACCTTCTCCCGCCGCCCCGGGACGGGCTAACGCGGCAGCCGGGAATGGCTCGTGATGCGGGGGGATGCCCGTCTGGAGGCGCCTGCTGCGAGCGCGGCTGGGGAGGCGAAGCTGCCCCGCCGCCTTGCTCCTCCTCGCCGCTCTGTGCTCGGCTGTAGGGGGCGTCGTCGCCGCCGTCGTCTTCCTGCTGCGCGGTGGCTTCTTCTCGGGGCGCTGCACTGACGAGCAGAGCCATCGGATCTTGGCTCGGCTGGTAGGTGGAACCCGCACCGCGATAAGAAAGCCGGGTCCGAATCTGACCAGCAGGCGGGAGGGGGGGAGGGAGGATGCGCCCCTGCAGGGAGCAACCCGAGAGGGCCCTTGGGGGACCCCAGAGATTAGGGCTCAACTTTTCTCCCCGCGGGGCCCTCCAGTATTGTCGGGGCCTCGTCGATTGTGCTATCGCTTGGGATAAAGTTAGCTGGCAGCCAAGACCGGCCTTAAGTTTGACTCTCATTAGCCTTTTCACGAGTGCCCCAGTCAGCTCCCTCGGGCACTTTTGCTCCGGAGGAAGGGCCACGTGGGGGTCAGCGCGCGCAACCCTTTGGCCCGAACTCGGCGGGAATCCCCCTTGAGCAAACGTGCAGAAGATTTGGTGGCGGCTCTATGCCCGCTCACTGAATTTAGCAGAGATTACTTCCGTGTAAGCAAGCATTCTAAGGCGCAAGCATTGCACTGATTAAGGCAGAAGAATAATATGAGCGGACTGAAAATATTTCGGTTTGGGGGGCACTGAAGAATTGCATAGAAAGGCTTCTCAAAAGAATTTTGATTATTTATATATTTCTGTTCTCCCTGTCTCTGAGGGGCTGTTTGGTGACTGCTTTGTGAAAGGAGAGGGGTGGGAAATAAAGTTGAGTCGTGACCTTTTTTGGCTTAAGAAAACCTTTCCCTCAGTTCTAGATGTTGGGGTTTGATGGCTGTAATTCAGCAATGAAGAGTGAGGGCATCAGGACAGGCTCTGAGAAAGAACGGAAAGGTCATAGGCAGGGAGCAGGTGCTCAGGGATATTCTGGAGAGAACATTCAATGTTTGGCCTTATGTGGTGCAGTGTGGAATATTGGACTTGGGCTAGGCAGAGGCTTCAGTTCTGGCTCAGCCAGTGAAATTCACCGGAGACCCTTTGTCTTGCATTCTAGCCTACCTCATAGGATTGTTGTGTGGATAAAATTAGAACCTGCAAATACATTGCCTGTTAGCAGAAGGATGGTCTACCAGAGTAATTGTGCATTAATGCTAAACCACAAAAGTCTAAATACAGGTATGCTAACAGCTCAAAGTATTCAGTTTATTGATTAACGGAAAGCACCAAATTTCCCAGCAATTGTATCTGTTATAATTATTTCCATTGCCTGTGAGGTACCAAGAACTGAACATACAAAAACGAGGCTGATGGGGTGATAAGAACACAAAGAGACATGAGGGCAAATTAACTAAGTCTGGGTCTGTGTCAGCATGGCCTACATTAAATATAACTACATCTATCAAAATGACTTACAGCATTTCCAAAGTAGGTGTGACTAGCGGAGAGCCAACTTGGCATGTGAGAGACTGAGGGAACTTTCTGGTCTGTTGTGCCAAAGAACAAGAAAAAACTGAAGATTCCTTATCTACAGAGCAAAACAAACAATTTTTAAAGCCTTCAACAGCATAATTTTTAAAGGAATTAACAGAAATATCCATAATAGAAAAATCCTTACACCTCATGATAGTGCACTGAAGCTCTGTTTCACTGTGACAAGTGTGGGAAAGTGCCACAGTGTTACTTAACAATTTCTCATCTTTCCAAAAATGTTTAAGAATGTGGTGATCACACCACATCAAAGTTAAGAATGACTAAGGCACTTTGAAATCTATGGGGACTTCAGAGTGCTTTACTTATCTTTCCCACTATGCATGCTGCCCCCATTCAGCAATAGGGGAATGATAGTTGATTGGGGGGGGGGGGGAGAATTATCCTGCTCCTGGAAGAGAATCTTCTTTTTAAAGATACCTGTGCCCATCTTTGCTGCTTTGTGGGGAGGGGAGGAAAATCAGGGAAGCACTGGAGAGCAGCAGCGCAACTACCTGAAAAAGCAAAACAGGTTTCTACTATATTCTTTGGGATTTCAGTATTCAGGAATTAAAAGGATGCCTGAAAGTAATGGAAATCTTTTAAAACCACTGGACCCATACAGTCTCCGTACTATTGTATTTCACTACTCTACTGCAGTCATAATACAGTACATGACACTGCATCATGCTGTGCCATTCCTTTTCCTCCGGAGCTGTTCCACATCAAGGCTGATGAATTACTTTTAACTCACCCCTAGATTGTAGAGGATCAGCTCTTTGAGTGGAGGCTAGTGGAGACTGGTGAACGCCCAGTGCCATGAATAGGAGATTTGTGAAAGTGCTGGCAAAGGAAGACCCTAGAAGACGAGTAGTCCATGCTGATGGAGTTTTGCTGTGTTGGGGGTGGGGGGAGCAAAGGAGAAGCCAGGCTGCTGATTAAGGGAATTGGGCCGCTGCTTGAAAAGCGTTTGCTATGATGGCTGTGTTTTACACCTTCCAGGCAGCAGTTACTGTCAATTAAAGAAGACAGAGTATTCAGCTGCTGGGTCTAATTGATAAAAACACACTGAAATGCCGACTGAAAGGGACCCTTTTGTATTTTCTAGTGGATTTTCAGCACAGTTGGGTAGAGGTTAGGCTGGTCACCTCGAACATCTGCACACCATATCCTGCTCTTCATCACTGTGGTTTTAAAAAAAGAGAATTTATTCTTTTAGACTAGCTGGAGAAAGGTTTGCTCTTCATTGTCTATCATATATCGAGGTATAGTATGTGCCGGCAAGTTTTATGACTCTCGACAGCTTATGTCCTGGAAATCTTGTTGGTTTCTGAGCTGCTGCTGGACTCGAATCTAATCATTCTACTGCAGACCGACACGACTACCCTCTGAAACTACCTTTATGAATAACATATATAAAGTCTGTTATTTTATATTGATTTGAATTGAATTGTTAGTTGCTGGAGACCATGGCTGCAGTCACACACGCTAAATAATCCACTTTCAGTGCACTTTCCAGCCGGATTTTTACTGTGTGAACTGGCAAAATCCAGTTGGAAAGTACACTGAAAGTGGATTATTTTGTGTGTGTGACCGCAGACCACATGTGGGGAAAGGTTGACCCGTACAGTACAAATGCCAAAAATCCCCATGCTTTATAGTATCATCATCTGCCCAACCATGTAATAAATAGCATGGAGGGCAGCGTGGAGACTTTGCTGAACATCTCCCAGTATGGCATAGATGGGGGCTGATTGAAATGTGAGGCTGGCATGGCAAAGAGAACTCACCCATTGGCCTTTGAGCGTGCACAGTGCAAACTCTGTCGCTGTCTGCACAAAGCAGCTGTGTGCCATTTGCAGGTATACTTGCACAACCAGGCTCCTAGTCTCTGGCATCTAATTAAGCAGGTGTATCTGCTTTGCACTTCTTCACTGGGAACAAATTCAGCTAGGCTACTTGAATATTAACTGGTTCTTGCTGTGACCGACATATATTTTCAGACCCAGATTCTATATATTATATGTGCTTCGTGATGGTGCATGTTTAAAAAGAAAGGAACCATTTAACAGTTGCTCGATGGCACTGAAAGGGTTAAGTAAGAAGCCACATTCCTTTATTCTTAAACGGCTTTTGTTAAGTGGGAAAAGAAACCCTAATGGAAATTAAATAATCTATTATGGTAGCAAGCTATTGATGACCATAAATTTTCCTGCGTTCTGCATAATAAACGAAGACAAATTGTGTGCATGCAGTAGCCTTGCCAACTTCTTGGAAATAGCGAGCAAATGGAATTCTTTTTTTTCTGACAGGCAGCTGTGAAGCTTGGATATCTCTGAGATACTGAATATTTTCCATTTCCTCCAGAGCGCCAAAATAATCCAGAGGTGTCTGACATAGCTTTGGGAACATTTGCCTTCCCCTTTGGCCTGTGTCCTAACTTGGATTCCAGAAACAGAAAAGATATTTACAGTCTTATTCACAAGGTAGTCAAGCCAGTTCAGTCTATTGTCCAGGAAATGACTGGTGGCTAAGTCCTAAACACAGGACCAGAGGGGGGTGGTTGACTAATCCTAAATGAGGTGCCAGCATACCTAGTTAATATCTTCCCTCAGTAGCGGGGGAAATGCCAAAAAAGTCTCCTATCCAAGGAGTTGAGAGCACAGCATCTGTACAGGAGTCCATAGCAAGACAGCCAGCATCTGCCAAGCACAGAGTGGCATGCCCAAAACCTTTCCTGTATCAGGTACACATGGAAGCAGCCAACCAGTGCACTCATATTCATGCATGCCTCCCCTGTGTGTTCCCACATACAACACAGTGAAGGAAGAAATATAAGAAATATGGTAGCCTCTGCTACAAATGCCCTATGGGAGCTCTGTAACTGCCATACTTTTGGGGGTGCTGCAGAAGAGAGTTTGAATCCTGTCCCAGCGACCCATTCTCTATTGATAGGGAGTCACAGTGAAGGACGCCATTGCTCAAATACCTTCACAGTTCACTTGGCAGAGAGAAAACTCGTGGCCTCTTCAAGGCAGGGCTCAGATCCTAGCAGGGAAATCTGGCAAGGCAAGGCAGGTACTAGGACAGCAACAAGAGAACATGCCACTGCACTTGCACAGAAGGCATTTCCGTCACACACAGCCCCAACCCATTGTTTGTTAGGAAAGAACACCCATGTGCAAAACAGTGGAGAAGCTTCAAGTCTCACCAAGAAGGAAACTAGAAATAAGTCAATCATTTGGTGAGCAGTCCTAGTCTGCTGCAAAAGTGAAGGAGGGGACAGGACTAGAAGCCACAGCATAAATGCTGCAGAGCAGTCCTCCAACTACAGAACAAGCTGGGCACACAGGAAAATGATGTGCATGGAATGCTCCATTGTCCTGCTTGTCATAACTAACCATGAGTGGCAGGGCAGGTTCAGCTGCTGAGAAAGGAACAGCATTGGCTTTAGTATGCATGGAAATCCCAGTTCATGTCCCACATGGGGCTAGCTACCAGAGCATCCCAGAAGCGTCCCACGCACAGCTGAGGCTCTGCACAGTGAGATCCCAGTCACTGGAGAGAAGCTGCTCATGCTGTGTGGCTGTCCCAGACTAGAGTTATTTTATTCTCTTCACATGTAGTCTTCCCTTTGCTGTATTCATGAGGTTCATTTCCACTGTCTGAAACTGTTCGTCCCAGCACCCCTTATTCTGCGTCTCGACTGTATGTTGGCTACACAGCTTCAAGTGGTCTTGAAAGGGACAGATTCAGGCCTGGGTTTGAATAGCAACAGCTGTAACCCTGATGATCTTTGCTGGGAGAGTAATTTTTAATTTAATTGACTTTATTTCTCCCCAGTGGGAACTGAAAGCAGCTTACATCATTCCCTCTCCTCCGTTTTATCCTCGTGGCAACCCTGTGAAGTGGGATAGGCTGAGAGTGTGTGACTGTCCGAAAGTCACCCAGCAAGGAGGAGAAGGAGATTGGATTTATACCCCGCCCTTTATTACCCAAAGGAGTCTCAGAGCGGCTTACAAACTCCTTTCCCTTCCCCTCCCGACAACAGACACCCTGTGAGGTATGTGGGGCTGAGAGAGCGCTGACAGAAACTGCTCCTTTTCGAGAACAGCTGTGCCAGAACTATGCCTTGCCCAAGGTCATCCAGCAGATGCAAGTGAAGTAGTGGGGAATCAAACCCGGCTCTCCCAGATTAGAGTCTGTGCACTTAACCACTATACTAAACAAGCAGAAAATATGCCAGGCTTCCATTGGCAGAGTGGTGATGTAAGCCTGGGTCTTCCAGATCTTAGCCTGACACTTTAACCACTACACCACACTGGAGTGTCTGAGGAGTGCATCCCCATTGATTCTCCTGGACCTTTTGTGGGTTTCAATCAATGTTCCCTCTAAGCTGAGTTAGTGTGAGCTAGTTTTTTAGCCTCTAGCTCACACTTTTTTGTCTTGGCTCAGGAAGGATGGCTCCAAAGCAAACTATGCAGTACTCGCTCACAACTTTAATGCTGGTAGCTCACAAAGTAGAATTTTTGCTCACAGGACTCCACACCTTAAAGGGAGCATTGCTTTCAATGCCATTGACCAGGTATCCTTCTGGAGAGGCTGGCTTGGTTGAAAGTAGGGGACACACCATGATCTCAAGATGTGTGCTTACATGACAGGCTGGTTCTAGAAGGTGATGCTGGAGGACTGCTGATCAGCCCCTTGGCATTTATGTTGCGGAGTCCTATAGGGATCCGTCTTTTCCCTCATCATGTTTAAAAATCTATAAGGAAACCATGGAGAGACCAGAGATTTAGAGTGAGGTGCTACCAAGTATGCAGGTGCTTTTCTTCTCAACCATTGGGCTGCATGGGTCTGTGGAGGTCCTGATGCCTTGAGAAAGTATTGGGATGCATGAGGGACAATAAAGTGAAGTTCAGTCCATTTCAGACGGGGCAGAGGGGCTGTTGGTCAATAGAGAAGCTGCCCTGGAACTGCAGAATCAGCCTGACCTGGAGGAGTTTTTACTCACCCCGAAGGAGCAGGTTTGTAGCTGGGGGATGCTACTAGATCCTGGCTTATGGTTGAGGAGGGGACTCAGGTTTCCTCCATTGTACATAGCACTCTTGCCAGTTTTAGCTGATAAGCCTGCTGTAGCCCTTCCTCAGAAAGCATGATCTGGCCATGGTGATACATGCTCTGATCACATCCAGGTTAGATTACTGTAGTGTGCTTTACTTGAAGCTGACTTTGAAAACTATCCAAAAACTTGGTTGGAAGTGTGACTGCTGAGCTACTGTTGGGACCTGGATACAGGGATTATATTACGTCTGTGCTGGAAGGTCTGCATTGGTTGCCCGTCTGTTTCTGGGCACAATTCAAAGTGCTCATTCTTATCATTAAGACCCTATGACTGGAGGCCAGGGCACTTGAAGTATGACATCCTACCCTACTGTCCAACCTGTCTGTTAAGATCTTCTTCCCAAGCTCTGTGCTCTGTGCCCATGCCTGCAGAGGTGAGCAGGGGGCAACCAGAGATAGGGCTTTTCCAGTGGTGCACCTCACCTTTGGGATGTTCTCCTCTTTGAGGCTTGCTTGACGCCTATCTTAAGGCCAAGACCTTTTTTTTACTCAGGCTTTTAACTGAGAGCTTATGGTCGACTTGTAGCTGAAGCAATATTTTATGGAGATCATTTAGGCTCCTGATTGTTGTTTTAGGCTGTTTTTGCAGCTTGGCTGGGTTTATATTCTTTTTAGACCCTGGCTGGTTTTTATGTTTATTAATTTTATGCTGGTTTTATTATTTTATTGTGTTTTACTTTCTGAGCTGCCTCAAACAGGTCTTTGGAGAGGTGGCATATAACATTTTTAAAATCTCCCTTTCCAGTTATTTAGCCTGTGTGGTTTATTAAATACCCGCAATGAATAGGGGCATTGTGACCCTAAAGATGACTGCACCTCCCTTTTCTCGAGTGCACTCTCAGCCCTGCCCAGTGTGAGTCCTGTGGGGAAAACAGCTCAGAGCCTAAGTCCATGACACTCTGATCTTCCAATATTGCAAAAACCTATCAGGCACATTGAGTCCCAGTTTAGATTGGGACTGTGGTATGATGGGAGGGGGATTTTAAGCTTCCTGCCGACTGTTTTCTCAACCAGAAATGGCCTTAGAGGAGTGCTATTTGCCCCAATGTGAAAATACACGTGTAGATGTGTGTATTCCTAATGGGGCAAATCACTTTCCTTCTGGGACCTTTTTAGTCATGTAAACAGGAGTAAGACTTCAGAACCACCCCACACTGTGGTCCTGATCCAGGTTGAGTCTCATGCCTCTTACATGACATTTTAAAAATGCTTGGAGCTCCTTACACAGAACTCCTTATGGAGTGTGTAGCTAAGTGTTACGTCATGAGCATGGGGTGAGGGGCAAAAGATCCCTAGGTAGCAGAGCCTGTTAAAAAAGAGCCCTTGTTGTGATATGACTGCAGCAGCATCATAAATGGAGTTCTGAATGCCCCCCAACAGGTGTCTTAAGTGTGCACCACTTGAAACCAGAGAGGTGCTCTGCAGTCTCATCTGAGATATGGTGTCCTGATTTGGGTAGCCTAAGTTGTACTGTGGCAGGAGGCAGGTGGGCAGAATTCATTCTTCATTCCAGAGCTGGGGATTGGACATGAGCTGAGCACTAAAGATTCCTTTTTCTAAGATAGACCTGCACAGCCACAGTGGGTTTGCTCCAGCCTCAGTGGGGCTTTACATACCCTAGCATATCTCCAGAAATGTTGGCATGTGTCAGCATGCATCTGAGTTATGGTGGCCCAGACCTTAATTGCTATCGTAAGTGGTTTATAAATTAGTTTTTAGGACTGTTGCCTAAATTGTCTTAAATCCAGATAAGTCACATTTAAGTAATTCTTTGGTTCCTCAATGGCAAAATGTAAGTCTATTTACAGTCCTGTCCTCAAATCTCTTGAGCAGATTAAATGTGTGAAATTTTAAATGACATTTAAGAGATTTGCAGCCATTGAACGTATATCTGGAAAGCACTGAGTGATAAAATAGAAGCAACAGAGCATTAAATCATACCAAAATGATTAAGTTGCATTGCCTTACTGCCCAATGCCAAACTAGAGGACCTGAAATGTACTTAAATCTGTTGCGTCATACTACTTCATCAGTGAATTGCTGCAAGCAAAATTAGCATTTCTATTTAAATCCAGTTTCTGAGTATCTGCACGGGTTTGTACAAGCAGAAGTTTTTAAAAAGCCTGGCCTTTTGCCTTGATGTTATTTATGTCCTTTTGCTTTAGCCACAAGGTTTTATCACCTCAGGAGACTTCCCGTGATTCTGGAGAACAGTAAATATTGCACATTTGTTCTTGGAATAATCTAAGGCCATGCTTCACAATTTACAAAACTTTGGAAGCGTGTTTGATTGGTTTCCCCTAGCTATGATATATAAACTACACAAACAATTTGGAGGGAAATGAAGAGGAAGCATTTGTTTATACTTTCTTGAAAATATATGAAATGGAAGGTTGCGTAATACACCTAATAGTCTGACATTCAAGACCAGAATGCTCAACTTTTTCTCTGCAGCACACATCATTTGACCTTACTACCAGAAGATGGAGGCCAATGACATGCTTTTATATTACGTTTTGGAAAGGGAATGTCAATTTTTGTTAAAATAAATTTACTAACTATACTTTCATATTGCAGCTGTCTCCTGCAGTGTTCCCTCTAAGCTGTTAGTGTGAACTAGCTCACAGTTTTTTACCCTCTGTCTGACAGGTTTTTGTCTTAGCTCAGGAAGGATGGCTCCAAAGCAAACTAATTTATGCCGCAGCCAAATCGCGCACTCACAACTTTAATGCCAGTAGCTCACAAAGTAGAATTTTTGCTCACAAGACTCCACAGCTTAGAGGGCGCATTTTCCTGAATGCTTCACAAGTTGGTTGGGAAGGCTGGTGCTGGAACCTAGAGGACTTGGGCATCTCTCTGGGGCCCAGATGTACCTCTTCTTTTCCTTTATTTATTAATTAAATTATTTATTCCCCAGCTTTTCCCATGACTTAGAAGTCTTACAACCCAAATTTAAACAATACAGTAAAACCTCAAATAACTCCCTCCCCCTTGCCTGCAGGCTACACCTCATGAAAAGCCCTAATAAATAGAGTGGCCTTGGAATACCTCCTAAGCACATGTAGAGACAGTGCTCCCAGAGCAACTCTGGGAGCCTATTCCATAAAGTGGGTAGAAAGAGCATGGTATGTGGTCAATGCCCAGCTGGCCACCCTAAGCAGGGGAGTGGCTAGCAGGTATCAGCCTGAAGTATGCAGCTGGCACACAAGGGCATATGGAATAGTCCTGATATGCAAGTTCTAGGCCGTGAAGGCTATTTTAAAGGTCATAAACTGGCAGCCAGTGTGTAGCTGTGTTAAAATAGGTGAGATAAGGTTCCCATCTGTTCCGCCCTGACAATAACTGGGCTGCTATATTCTGAATGAGCTGCAGTTTCCAAGTTGTCTCCAAGTGCAGCCTAACACAGAGTGTGTTATAGTAGTCCAACCGTGAGGTTACAAAAGCACGGGTTAGTATGCCCATCAAGGGGACATTGTGTGTATGAACTCTGAGGGTTGTAATTAGGCATGCAGTTGTTCAAGCAGAAAATCCAAATGTATTCCTTGTGAAATAACAATGTAGCTGTTGCTGGGCATTTTCAAACTGCTAAAGCTTCTCTCCTTCATTTCTTGCCATGCAGTATCCTCAGCCAAAATAATAGAAGCTGGCTGGAGGAAGTCCATGATGCTCTTGTTTCCTGGGGCCCAAAATTTCTCTTGAATGTAATGTGGGAAATGGTTGGCCAGCAGAAATAAATATTCAAATACTGGAAGGGGGGGGGGAGAGAGGAAACAGAAATTGGGATCAAGCCATCTTTTGGCTGTTCAGTTTTCTACATCAGCAAAGACCTTCCCCCTAACCCATGTCTTCTCCATAGATAGGCCCTGAATAGACATTGCAGCTGCACTTCTGGAAGGTCTGAATGGACGCATAGTTATGCAGATTGCCTACTGCTAGAAATGGAGGGATGGAAACAATTATGGGTGGAGGAAGGGACCGACAGGGGAAATCCTTTTATTTCTTTCATGCATTTGAGATGACCACATAATCACAGAGCTGCAGTTTCTTCTTAGATTTTTCAGTCATGAGTTGTAAATGCCCAAGCAGTATGAATATACTTGTACATATTTGATAGGTACTTTCCATGCTTTTATCATGGGAAGTCAGATTGTTTAGACCCTGCAAAAATAAACGAGTTGTTTTAAAAATACGTTTTTAAACCTTTCATATTTCCAGCTTGATAACATTCTGGTACAATTTAGGCTGTAATCCACATTTAACTTTGTGTCTTGACAACTTTCTGCTGTGAATTGGGCTTGGTTAAATTAACGGGATTTTATCCCTGCTGTCAGTGTGTGGTCATGAATTTCCTATGTGTTTCAATCGATCTTACAGAGTACTTCCCATGACCTTATGGTATTGCTGTTCTCTATAGGATAACCATGTTGTTGCCAATGTCTTCTCTCTGCTTACACGGCATATGCCTCACTGCTTTTCAGCAAAAGTATACATTCCTATGGGTTTTTCCCTCAAGCTATTTTTACATGTGGCAGAAAGGATTTTTGTTTAATTGTACGTTTGTACTTACTCTTAGCATGCTGACTTAGATCTTTGAGTGCAAGGGTGCTGAGCAAAACTACAAGGCCTAAATCAGTGCGCCACCAGATTTTGGGCCGTTGTAAGTTGTACATTTCTGCGTGGTGTTAGAGGAAATGGGAAAACATACTCTAGGGTACATGCCCTGATTACCACTCCTTGTAGGCCAAGGTGGTAGGTATATTTAAATAAATAAATGTTGGTTGAAACCCAGAACCCTACAGATGCAGAGCCAAAATACTGGGCTGGAACCTGTGAGCCATGATTTCTTAGGCCTTTGTGGACACTTTGTGAGTGCTCCATCTTAAAAAGCATTAGGCCTAAACTAGTTAGCCAAAATTTCCTTGGCCCTGACAATTCTGCCAGAAATTGAACAATAAATAAGGAATGTGTATTCTCTATAGACATTCCTTGTTACGAGCCACGTGAAAGTGGAAAACCTTCTTTAAAGGAGCAGGCTTCTGAATGGTCTCTTCCTCTCCACCCCCCCCCCCCCACGTGATTTAGAATGATAGCTCTCTGCTATCAGTTGTTCATTTCTGTTTCCATATCTCTTTAGTGTCTGGACTATAGGAAAGGAGCTTTGACAGGTGACCTTTGTGACGACTTGTGCGTGGCCCAGAAATTGATATACAAGCGCTGCCTTTATTATGACCAAGGCAAAAAGGTCATCCAAGCTGACTGGAGAGGCCGCCCAGTGATCCTGAAATCCAAAATGGAAATCTTCTCCAGCTATCAGCACCTTGGTTTCCTGGAGGAAATGGAATCGCAGAGTATTCCAGAGGCAGATCTATTTCTTATGGTGGCTTTGGAGATAAAAAATGCTCTGGGCTTGGAACTACCTAGAAATAATACAGGACCCTTGTGGAGTAGGGGGAGAGGCCCTCACTGGAAAGCGCAGTTGGCCAGTATGTGGTCTTTACTCCAACAAGAAGAATATATTTATTTTAGTGTCTTGCAAGACTTCAGTAAACATGTTCTGAGGGTCATTGGCTCTTGTGGCCACTTCTACGCTGTGGAGTATCTGACGCCTGGACATGCTTGGCACAACACACTGTTTTCTGTGGAAGATGCCGTTGGTGCCTCCTTTTCTGGGATTAAAAGCAAAGCTAAGGCCATCACCGAAATCGCCATCAGCTTCTTGGATATGGTGAATCATTTTGACAATGACTTTTCTCATCGGCTGCATCTCTGTGACATCAAACCGGAAAATTTCGCTATCCGAAATGATCTAACGGTAAGTTGGTCCCTGGGCTTTGGCAACTGAATTCATAACGCACTGTCATAACTGGAAGTCGTGCTGCTACTCAGAAAGACTGCCATGTTGTGACAACTTTCTGTTCATCATGTCGGCCACCTAACCTAGTTCATTGACGTAAGCTTACACATCCTCCCTTTTGATTTGATATCTGACATTGCGAATGCTGGCAGAGGTGATCTTTGATCACCGTAGGTTTCTCTGTCTTGCAAGGGTACTGAGATGAATAACTAATAAACGGGTAGAGCCCAAGTTACATTCAACTTAACTGAGAACTACGTAAGTATAAGCTTGTCTCTGTATCGTATATGCAGAGCACTATATGTCAGAATTATTTCAGATGTGACTGACCTGGCAAAAATAGGTTCTCTGTGCTTGGAGACCAAATCAGCAGAGATGTGCCATGCTGTGCTTGTCACATACCTACTTTGCAGTCAGAATCCCTTAATTTGTAATGTCCTAAGGGCCAATCGTCTGTTTATTTACTTACTTCCAGTGGGGACCCAAAGCAGCTTGCATCAATTTCCTCTCATCCATTTTATCCTCACAGCTATTCTGTGAGGAAGATTAGGCTGACTGTGTGTGACTGGCCCTGGCCCAAGGTCAGCCAGCAGGTTTCCATGGCAGGGGCAGGGGGGGATTCAAACCTGGCTCTCTCAGATTCTGATCTGACATTTTAGCCACTACACAGCACAGGCTCTCTAACAAACTCCTTGCGTTGTTGGGGGTTTGGACAAGGGCTTTGTTTCAGATGTGCAAAAGGAATTTTGCACCTTCCTAGATATACACTGGTCTTTCTCTGTTTGCAGCCAGGGTGTGTGGGCGAGGCAGCTTCTTCCTTCCTTCCTGTGCTGTTTTTGTGTCTTCAAACTGACCACTGGAGCCTCTATTGGTTCTGTTATGAAAATTATGTGCAGTTGTGTAAGAAATCTTGATTTTTGCAGTGGAGCCAAAACTGTTTCCATGGGACAGTTTGAAGGTACAGAAATGACCAGGGGGGGCGGGTGGTGGGTGGGCTGAAGCTACTGCTCCCCATCTTCAGTTGTTGCTGTCTGAGAATGGCTGGTATGCCCCTGGAAGGTACAACTGATATAAATCTTCATGTTGTAACCCAACAAGATTGGACCTCACTGGCTTGTGTCTTGCTTTCGTGACAGTATCTTTTTCCTGTGGTTTCATCTATAAATTTCTTGTGTGCCACATCCAGATGATAAAGTTATATAGAGAAGCTTTGTTGTAGAACTTCCTTCTTTTGGAGACTTGAATCCTTCTGGAGTTTTGGCCCTGCAGGTGGACCTCCTGATGGCCCCTGGGTTTTGGTCACTGTGTGACACAGAATGTTGGACTGGATGGGCCATTGGCCTGATCCAACATTGGCTTCTCTTATGATCTTATTTTCACCTAAGTATGTTCAGAACATGCTGTAAATCTTTGTACTTAAAAGGTCTTTTACTAGGGAATTAAGTTTACATGGAGAGGTAGTAGGGATTTTAATTTCAGTGGATTTCGAGGTGTTTAAGTGGATGAGACTGGATAAGCCTGAGGTGTTTTGTTCTTGTTCTAGGTATGTTACAGCTAATTCTGAACCTGACAGGTAAAATAGAAATCCAATTTACTATATACTGATCTCAGCTGAAATTTTTGTAAGGCTTTTTTGGAAGGGTATTCAAATCATGCCTTCATTTTAGCTTCAAGCAAATTAATTTCTTCCTGCAGAATGAAAGAAGACTGTGTTAATTAACACAGCTTCCAACAGACTGTGTATTTATTAAGTATGTGCATAATTTTTTTTTGCACTTGAAGTGTTATGCAAAAGTTAAGCATGTAGCATCTTAAAAGCGTAGAAATATTTTTACTCTTCAAATTATTTTGATGTTTATTCAGGTGCATAATTAAGAACCAGAACAGTGGAGGAGACGCAGTTTGACTGGATCATTTTTCTTACTATGATCAGAAACCTATGCAGCACCTATAGAAATAGGTGGTAGAGGTGGATTTTTTTCCTGCTTCCCCCTTACCTAGTACCAGTCCTCAAAACAGGTGATTCTGGGAACTGTGGGAATTGTGTGGGGAAAAGCCACCAAGGATGGTGGATGTGGGGACCCAATGAGCCTCTTCTGCCTGCCCAAGCATAATTGCACTGGTGGAATTGAGGGATATGAGCCGAACCCCAAGCAAAGTCAGCAAAAGCACTAGAGACCACAATTTTTTATGTTTGTTTTATTTTACCTGCTCCAATTTACATTATCATACTTATAAAGACCAAAAAAATCCTTACTTTTTCCACCTAAAATAAGTCCTTAAAGTTTCTAGCCTATTAAGCACCAAATTCCATTTTTTTCATGCCTTTTATATTTTCAGTTTTTGTCAGAGCAGTTATTCATTTATTTGTTAAGGAAATTTTTATGCCCTCTTTCCTGAGTATTGCTTGAGGTAGCTTAAAGTAGAAACACTACCATAAGATCATCATCAGTCATCAATATAGAACAAAATAAGCCATTAAAAACAATTCAGGAATATAAAACAGCATGAAATATCCATAAAACTGTCTTCAGACTAGTAGACCATAAAATAGCTAAGGAAGATGAAACCATTTAGTTAAAATTGTGGCTAAAAAGAAATGTTTTGGCTTGACACCTAAAAGACAATATGGTAGGTGCCAGGCAAACCTAAAGGTGGGGAGGGCATTCCAAAGGCAAAGTGCCACCATTGAAGATGCCTTGTCTCATGTCACTTTGTTGAAGTTTCTTCTACTGGTCTGGAACTTCATTGTTTTGTTACACACACTCAACTTCTTCTGAGTAGTGAGAAGGCCTAGAGTCTAGTGCATACTTGTGTTCAGGGGTCCTTTCGTAAAAAAAGAGGTGCAGGAGCTCATTAGCATAACTTATTTGCATATGCCACACCCCCTGACGTCACCAGAAGTGTCAAAAGGCAGGCCACACATCCCTGACGTCATCGGCAGTGTGTCAGAAGGCAATACCCACCGCTCAGGCTCCACCTCAAAAATCTCCAAGGTATTTCGCAACTTATAGCTGGCAAGCCTATCTGATGGTGAAGGAAGGAAGGAAAGAAGGAAGAAAAGAGGGAGGAAGGGGGAAGGAAGGAAGAAAGGAACAGTAAGGTAGGTAGGTAGGTAGGTGGGAGAGAGAGAGAAGAAAGGAAGGAAAGAAGGAAGGAAGGGGGGAGAGAGGGAGGAAGGGGGAAAGGAAGGAACAGGAAGGTAGGTAGGTAGGTGGGGGGAGAGAGAGAGAAGAAAGGAATGAAGGAAGGAAGGGGGAGGGAGGGAGGGGGGAAGGAAGGGGGAAAGGAAGGAACAGGAAGGTAGGTAGGTGGGGGAGAGAGAGAGAGAGAAGGAAGGAAGGAAGGAAGAGGCGCTTCTCCCCCCACTGGGACTGGTGTTTCTCTCCCCCCCTTGCTTGAGCCCAAGTGGCGGCTTCTCCCCCTCCCGCGGCCCCGGGAACAATGAGTAGGGGAGGGAAGGGCTTCTCCCCGGGCTGGCGGCGCTTGCCGCGGCCTGGGAAGGGTGAACAGGGGGGAGGGAAGGGCTTCTCCCTGGGCCGGCGGTGCTTGCTGTGGCCCGGGAAGGGTGAGCGGGGGGGAGGGAAGGGGGTTCTCTCTGGGCTGGCGGTGGCCTGCCACAGCCTGGGAAAAGTGGGGGGGGAGGGATGGGCTTCTCCTCGGGCCAGCGGTGGCCTGCCGCGGCCGGGAAGGGTGAGCGGGGGGGGGAGGCTTTCTTCCGGCTCTGCACCGAAGCGTGGGCTGGGAAAGTGAGCTGGGGGGCGGGGCTTTGTTATGTGCCCGCCCCCCCAGCCTCCTCTCTCCCGGAGCGGCGCCCCAGTGCGCCCCGGCCCCAACGGAGCCCTGCTTGTATTCATTCCCTTTGTAGGAGAGTGTACCAAAGACTTAGAGCATTCTTGTTGTAGTTGTTTTATTTACTGGTAGAACACAGACTAAGACACTTCTCTAGGGCAGCAAATCCACACTCTACATCAGATCCAGAGAGAGAGAGACACACACGCACACATACTTTGTATCCCCAAGGTGCTTCAGCCAACTCAAAAACAGAATCTGTCTCTTCTTGTATCCAGGCTGTGCTTCTTTTTTTCACACAGATTCAAGTCCGGCTCAGATCTAGCTATTCTACTGCAGACCAGCATGGCCACCCTCTGAAACTTTTTCCACATACACACCCACCTACTCCATCCCTTCAGTTAGGCAGAAAGCTCACTCATTCCAAACCCTGATGGGCACTTGAACAAAACTGTTTCCTGACATTTCAAGGCCTACTGAGGAGATACCTGTGGTTGTTAAGCCTTCCTTTTGTCTTGTGAGACAGAGTGACTCAGAGTGATCAGAGACAAAGGCTTCAACTTTGATATGCTGTTTCTATCTTGGAGCTTAAGGCAGCATTCATGGGGTTTTTCAAGAGATCTGTCACCAGGCATTGACCAGACTCACATCTCTTTGTGTTGGCAAGTCTTGTGTAGCACATCGATGGAACGTACAGTCAAGAGAAATTAAACCCTGCCTTTCACTCACTGCACTCTGTTACACTCAGCAGTTTTCCTCCAGCCCCATGCACTTCTGTTACTAGAAATCAGGCCCATAGCTATGGTGGGGCTTTGGGGGCCCCCGCCCCCTTTTGTAAAGGCACAGTCCCACAAGAATTTTTCCTGTCGATGCCTTTTTCAATCATTTTAAAACATTTTTTTAAAGGTGTACACTCCTTTAAGCAGAATAGGGTGCTGTAGTTGATTAACTCGCAACTGAGCAAGGGAGTTGGAGTTAGGGCTGCCAAGTCCAACTTGGGAAATATCTGAGGACTTTGGGGGTGGAGCCAGGAGACTTTGGGGGTGGAGCCAGGAGAAAGGAAGTGACATCATTTTGTGATGTCACATCCTGTGATGTTGCTTCCACATGCTTCCACATGAACTCATGAAGTTTCCTAATACTGAGCTTCTGCTGCTGCCTTGAGCTTTATAGGCTTGCAAGCAGCATTACCCAGACTGTGACTTTTATGCCACTGTTTTTTGTCGCTGAACAAGAGTCAGTGTTATGTAGCAGTCAGTTTGTTTGGCTGGGATCTGGGAGAGCCTGGCTCAAAACCCTGCAGTGCCATGGAATCATTTTATTTAATACTGAATCAGGCCATTGGTCCATCAAGGTCAGTATTGACTACTCAGACTGGTAGTGGCTCTCCAGGGTCTCAGGCTATCTTTAATGTCACCTATGACCTGATCCTTTTTTAGCTGAAGAGGCTGATACCTCCTGCATGTCAAGCAGATGCTCTATCACTGAGCAATGGCCCTACTGAATCCTTCCTCATCTCGGCAGAATATGAAGCACTAAGTGCTGCACAAGTACTAAATATGATTTTCATATCATAAGAACAGGAGAGAAGCCACAGTGGATCAGGCCAGCAGCCCATCCAGTACAACACTCTGTGTCACGCAGTGGCCAAAAATACCAGGTGCCCTCAGGAGGTCCAGCAGTGGGGCCAGAACTCCAGAAGCCCTCCCACTGTTGCCCCCCAAGCATCAAGAATGCAGAGCATCACTGCCCCAGACAAAGGGCTCCATTTAGACCTTGTGGCTAATAATAGCCACTGATAGACCTCTGCTGGATGGGGACAGAGAGAGAGAGGCAGACAGACAGACAGACAGACAGAAAAAAGAAAGAAAGGGGGAGGGGGAGAGAGAGAGAAGGAAAAGAGCAGGCAGACCCCAGCAGCTTACCCCAAGCAGCTTACTCCAGCAGCAGGCCACATGCAAAAGCAGGCCCTTCAGCAGAAAGAGCCTCTCTGGGCGGGACTCTCTTGCTCTTTCTTAAAGGGGAAATGTCTGTTGAGGCTTTTTACTGCAGGGCAGGCTCTCTGCAGACATTTCCCTTTTAAGAGGCCAGGACAGGCTCCGACGTTTCCCTGCTGGCAGCCATTGCCTCCCCCGGTGGTCAATTCTGAAAAAGCGGGGGAAAGCTTTAAAAATCGGTGCTTCCCCCGCCCTACCCGGGGACTTGGCAGCCCTAGTTGGAGTAGGTAACCTCTAGGATTCCTTCTAATTCTGTGTCAAGAAAGTGGTCTCCTTTAAGAGAGTTTTTATGCCTAAGTGTTAGCTTTCTTGACAATGGAAGTCACCATCCCAACCTGTCGGCTTGTTATCAGAATTGTTGCTTAGGCTGGCAGAAGTGATTAACTTGCAGCAGCTGAAGTGAACTTGAAGTCATCTAAAGTGGCTGACAGCTTGCTACTTAGAGCTCTATCCTGGTAACAGCTTTCTATTGACTAAATGGCTTTTCTTTCTGCACTGAGAACTTCAGCCCCACCAGAAAAAAATTTGCCCCACAAGCCACAAAATCTGGCTACAAGCCTCCTAGAAGTGAGCAGGGAGAAAAATCCTTTAAGCTACAGAATACTGTGAAATAAAGTGGGGAAGGGTTTAGCTTCCATGCTCTGGTTTTGTGCAATGATAAGCCCTTGTCCCTGCTTATGGACACATTTTTAAAACTTGTGGGCCTTCCCATTACATCTAATTTGGCCCTTAAATTATAGTGTAATTCATACATGTTTTTTTTTAGCACTTTCCAATCCCATTACTGCTGTTATTGTGCATGTTTGGAAAACGTAAAGGCAGTTTTTACATATGTTTTTACCAAGCAGGCCCGTAGCCAGCAGTGGGACGTTGGGGGCAGCACCCCCTATTGATTCGGTGGCGCCCCCTATCCTGCAGCCTCTCCTTGCCCCACTCTGGGCCACATCTCAAAAAGGACATTGCAGAGCTGAAAAAAGTACAGAGGAGGGCAACAAAGATGACTAGGGGGCTGGAGCACCTTCCCTATGAGGAAAGCCTGAAGAGTCTGTGACTTTTCAGTTTAGAAAAAAGATAACCAAAGGGGGACATGATAAAGGTTTATAAAATTATGCATGGGGTGGAGAGAGCTGAGACAGAAATGTTTCTCCTGCTCCCAAAATACTAGAATTGGAGGGCATCCAATGAAGCTGATGGGCGGTAGGTTCAGGATGGACAAAAGGAAATATTGCTTTACACAGAGCGTGATTAAAATGTGGAATTCACTGCCAGAGGATGTAGTGATGGCATGGGAATAAGCAGCTTTAAAAGGGGATTAGATAGATTCATGGAGGAAAAGTCTATTAATGGCTGCTAGCCATGGTGACTGTAGGGAACCACAGTCAGAGGCACTAAACCTCTGAATCCCACAGCCAGGGAGCAACATCAGGGAAAGGCCTTGACCTCTATGCCCTGTTGTTGGCCGTCCGGAGAAACTGGCTGGCCACTGTGTGAGACGGGATGCTGGACTAGATGGACCATTGGTCTGATCCAGTAGAGTTTTTCTTACGTTCTTAATAGCAAACCAAAAAACAGTAGATGGACAGTTCTATCTTAAGCAGAGTTACAACTTAATAAACCCATTGATTTCAATGGATTTAGGATGTAATTCTTCTTAGGATGGCATTGGAATTCTCCTTAGGAAAAAGGTGTCTTATGACAACTTAAAGACTAACGTTATTGAAGTATAAGCTTTCATGAACGGTAATGCACAAAAAAATTCTTAGTCAGCAGATAAACAGGAGAAAATAATTTCAAATAGTGAATTAAAAGGCTTTGAAATACAAGAGAAATAGATTGTGAAACTGTTATGCAAAGATTATTTATTTTAAACCTTTATATCCCACCATGTCTCCTTAGATTAAAGGCAGCTAGTAGAGCAGCAGCTAGTTGTAAGACCACTAAAACAAATTAAAAACAACAGCTCTGACCTGGATAGCCCAGGCAAGCCCAATCTTGTGAGGTCTTGGAAGCTAATTAGGGTTGCCTCTGGCAAGTACTTGGATGGGAGACCTCCTTGGAATACCAAAGCCAGGAGGTGGGGGCAGGCTTTATTCAGCCACCTCTCTGAATATCCTCTAGGCTCCCAGTAGGGGTCAATCACCAGAGGTCACCATGACTTCCAGGTACACACACACATATAAAAATACCAAAAAATTAAAAACAACACATAGTTTACAAATGCAGCCAGATCTATCAAAACAATTTATGTTCTATCAAATCTTGTCTTACATGCTTTCCTGAATGCAGCAAGGGAGAGTGCCCTCAACTTTGGTAGGCCATTCCAGAAGTTTAGACCTAACACAGCAAAAGCCAGTGACCTAACTGTTGCCATGCAAACAATTCAGAGCGGATGCCAGCAGGAGAAGGCTGTCCAAAGAGTGTAGCTGGCGCATGGATATATCATAAGAACATAAGAGAAGCCATGTTGGATCAGGCCAATGGCCCATCCAGTCCAACACTCTGTGTCACACAGTGGCCAAAACCTAGGTGCCCATCAGCAGGTCTACTAGCAGGGCCAAAACCCCTGAAGCTCTCCCACTGTTGCCCCCTCCAGCACGAAGAATACAAGGTATCACTGCCCCAGATGTAGTGTTCCAGCTATATGTTGTGGCTAATGGACCTCTTCTCCATATATTTATCCAATTCCCTCTTGAAGCTGTCTGTGTTTTTAGTTGCCACCACTTTCTGTGGCAGTGAATTCCACATATCAATTGCTTTTGGGGTGAAGAAGTACTTCCTTTTATCTATTCTAAGCCTACTGCTCGTTAATTTCATTGAGTGCCCACAAGTTCTTGTTTTGTGAGAAAGGGAGAAAAGTACTTCTTTTTCTACTTTCTCTATCCCATGCATAATATCCTGGGAGTTCAATAAATAAGATGGATATACTCAGGCGGTAAAGGCCTATAATGGTAATATCCAGCACTTCAGTGGGGCCTAGAATCATGTAAGTATGTTTGATTTGTTAGTCTTTTAAGATGTCACAGCATTCCCTTTTTGCTTGTGTTGCAAGAAACTAACATGGCTTTCCCACTGAAATGTGTAATCTCGGGGCCGGGGGAGAAAATCTTTAAAAAGTTACAGCACACTGAAGAATCTGTTAGAAACCAGACACAGTCTGATATTGCCTGTGTGAACTTGTGAAAGGCCCCAGGGTATGTCGGTCTTCTAAGCTTTCCAAGAAGCATAAAAACAACACTTGGAACTATATATTGTGTTTTGACTTCTCTACTTCTGAAGGGAAAATGAGAGGGCCATTTGATATTCAAAGGGGACTTTCACCCTGTCAGTCAAATCTCTCTGGTTCATAAGCTTCTTGTTCTCTCCCTCCAAAAAATCTTTAATTTTGTAATTTCCAAGTGAAAGGTGTTCTTATAATAGACAGTGTTGTATTGATGGCTTGGAGACTAGAATTTGTTATTTACATAATGAGGATGGATTTAGCAAGTAAATGTCATTAATAACGGTCTCAACACCTTTGGAAAAAAGAGTACCATAAATGAACCCGCTAAGGAAAAGACAGCGTTTATGCCTTGCTTCTGTTCTCTGTCTGTCTGCTGATCATCCTCAGTGGGCTTAGGGATTAAACATAAGGGAGCATCAAGCAATGGCAGCAGCTACCCATTGAAAACCTGTGAGATTTAATTGCGTGTCAACAAAAAGCAGGCTGGGCAGTTTCACTTTATAAAGTGAAGGGACCATGGCTTAGTGGTATCTGCTTGCCAAGCAGAAGGTCCCGGGTTTAATTTCCATTTAAAAGGATCTAATAGCAGGTGATGTGAAAAATGTTTACCCGAGACGCTGGAGATCTGCTGACAGCCAGAGTAGACAACAATAACCTTGATGGACCAATGCTCAGTATAAGTCAACAGTATAAGTCTCCAAGTTAAACAGCCCCAAGCGCTTCAACCTGTCTTCATAGGAAAAGTGTTTCAACCTTTTTATCATTCTAGTTGCCCTTTTCTGCATTTTTTCCAATGCTATATCTTTTTTGAGGTGTGGTGACCAGAACTGTACACAGTACTCCAAATGAGGTCGCACATTGATTTATACAGGGACATTATGATATTGGCTGATTCCCTTCCTAATAACCCCCAGCGTAGTGTTGGCCTTTTTCATTGCAGTCGCACACTGTCTCGGCATTTTCATTGAGTTATCTACTACGACTCCAAGATCTCTCTCTCTCGGTCAGTCTCCGCCACTCTCCCCATCAACATTTATATATAGTTAGGATTTTTGGCTCCAACATGCATCACTTTGCAGTTGGCCACATTGAACCCCATTTACCACGTTGACGCCCACTCGCCCATCCTTGGCAAATCCCTTTGGAGTGCCTCACAGTCCTCCCTGGTTCTCACCACCCTGAACAACTTCATGTCATCTGCAAATTTAGCCGCTTCACTGCTTACTCCCAAGTTAAAAGCATTGAATCCAGTACTGATGCCTGTGGTACCCCACTGTTTTCCTCCCTCCACTGAGAAAATTGCCCATTTATACTCACTCTCTGTTTCCTTTTAATTAGCCAGTTTTTGATCCACAAAAGGACTTGTCCTTTTATCCCGTGACTATTGAGCTTACTTAGGAGCCTTTGATGAGCAACTTCATCAAAAGCTTTCTGGAAGTCAAGGTAAACAACATCTATTGGGTCCCCCTTGTCCACATGTTTGTCCCTCAAAGAACACTAACAGGTTAGTGAGACAAGATCTTCCCTTACAGAACCCATGCTGAGTCTTCCTCAATAGATTTTGTTCATCAATGTGTCTACTAATTTTTTCCTTATAACAGTTTCCACCAACTTACCAGGTATCGATGTCAGACTGACTGGCCTGTAATTTCCCGGATCTCCTCTGGAACCCTTTTAAAAGATGAGAGTGACATTTGCTACCTTCCAGTCCTCAGGAACAGAGATAGAATTTAAGGAAAGATTACATATTTTTGTCAGGAGATCCACAAGTTCACATTTGAGTTCTTTCAGTCTCAGATGTATGCCATCCAGGCCCGGAGATTTATTAGTTTTTAAGTTGTCTACCGCTCATAGGACCTCCTCTCTCATCACCTCAGTCTGACTTTTAACACCCCTCCCGAAACCAGCTGTTCTGGAGTGGGCAAGCACTTCTCATCTTCCACATTGAAGACAGAGGCAAAAAATGCATTCAGCTTCTCAGCCATTTCCCTATCAGCCTTCAGTACCCCTTTTACCCTTTGGTCATCCAAGGGCCCCACTGCCTACCTGGCTGGTTTCCTACTTCTAATGTACTTGAAGAAAGTTTTATTGTTGGTCTTTATGTTTTTTGCAATATGCTGCTCATATTCCCCTTTTGCCTGCCTGATCACAGATTTGCATTTTATTTGCCACAGCCTGTGTTCCCTTTAATCAACCTCACTGAGACAAGCTTTCCACTGCTTAAAGGAATCCTTCTTACCTTTTACAGCTTCCTTTGTTTGTTAACCATGCAGGCCTTGACACATGAAATCCACTGTCACAGGAGGTGGTGGCAGCTACAAGCATGGACGGCTTCAAGAGGGAATTAGATAAACATATGGAGCAGAGGTCCATCAGTGGCTATTAGCCATTAGATAGGAACTCTCAGTCTGGGGCAAGTGATGCACTGTATTCTTGGTGCTGGGGGGGGCAACAGTGGGAGGGCTTCTAGTGTCCTGGCCCCACCACTGGACCTCCTGATGGCACCTGGTGTTTTTGGCCACTGTGTGACAGTGTTGGACTGGGTGGGCCATTGGCCTGATCCAACGTTGGCTTCTCGTATGTTCTTATAACTTTATGTATTCACAGTTGTTATAAATAAGTACAAATCCTCATCTATGAAGACTGTCTGTGCGATGAAAATGCCACTGCTAATAGACTGTAGCAAAAGGAGTCAATACACATTTAAAAATTGACAGAGGAATGGTAGCCAGCACGAGGAAAGGAAACAACATACCTTGCTAGATGAAAACAGGATGTAAAGTTTATTGATATTTTATTGGAATCAAGTAAAACTCCAGAAAATCTGGTGTCACAGTAGCCAGAAATGGGGCAGCTACCCATGCTTTCAAATGGCATTCAGGTATATTTTTTTATTAGGAGAACACATCCCTTCTTTTGACAGATAGGATCCCTCCCTGGCAAAATGTACACAATACAGGGGGGGAAACATAACTCTAAATCCATCCAATAAATATTGGCAAGTAGCAGGGTTGAAACTACAGTTAAAATCAAGTAAATTGATCTTAAATACCACTAAAAAAAAGTACAGAACAGGATGGATTTTGCCTAAATGTTAGCAGTGAAGGAGCCAAGCAGACATCCTTTAGAGGGAGTTCCAGGGCTTAGACGCCACTATAGAAAAAGCCCTCTTTTGATGGACACCAGCTTTACTTTTAAAGACAGGGGTACATTGGGAAAGGTGATGATCTATTGCTGATTATGGTAACCAGTGAACCGATTCCTGTGGAGAAGATGGCCCTTTAGGTACCCTTTAGATATATGCAGATGGGTAGTCATGTTTAGTCTGTAGCAGCAATATGAAACAGGAGTTAAAGCGCCACTGGACTCCAATTTCTTTTATTTACATGGTTTCAGAAACTATGAATATGACAAGATGGGTATGGTAGACATTCAGTTTAATATGGAGTAGAAGGCTACAATCTTGTGTATGTACTCAGAGAGATAAAACTCTCATTCACACACACACACACACACACACACACACACACACACACACACACACACGTGGGAAACCCGCAAGGATTTGCTGGAAGCATCTCAATTCCCCCTCTCCCACTATTTCCTCTTTCCCTTTCCTGAAAGCCCCAATAGTCACTCCCCTTTTCCTTCTTCTTTCTCTTCTAGGGTTGCTTGCCAGTCTCCGGATGGGAGCTGGAGATGATCTCCTGGAATCACAACAGATCTCCCAACTGCAGCTCGAGGTTGGGAAATGCCTGGAGATCGGGGGGTGGAGCCTTCAGAGGGTGAGGTTTGGGGAGGGAAGCAACTTCAGCAGGGTATAATGCCATAAAGTCAACCCATCAAAGTAGTCATTTTCTCCAGGGGAACTGATTTCTGTTACCTGGAGAGCAGTTGTAATTTCAGGTGATCTCTAGCCCTTCCTGGAGGCTGGCAACCCTACTTCCCCTGGAGGAAATAGCTGCTTTGGAGGGTAGAATCTATGGCATTTTAGCCCTCTGAGATCCCTCCCTTCCCCAAACCCTGCCCTCCTCAGACTCTACCCCAAAATTTCTAGGAATTTTCTGACTTGGAGCTGGCAACCCTAGCCAGGCCTGACCCCAGTGAGTTCTCCCTCAGAGGTCAAAATAGGCCTGGATCAGGCCCTGCCCCCTCCCCCCCTGCTTTTTTAACTCACAGGTGAAGCATGGAATACTGTGGTTGCCTAGCAGCAGCCACTGAGGGAATCTGTTGCTTAAAGCTATAGGCACTCCTTTTATCATTTTCAGATTTTTTAAAGCTGCACAGTGCTGGTTTTTTAAAAAAATATTTCACATTTTCCTGCAAACCTGAGGGCCTTTTCAGGTTCATAGAAAGATCAGTCTTGAGAGACAGACAAACAGACAGATAGATGAGGTGACAACCTGGGTGGAAGAGTAGATGGGAGCTTTTGTTAGATTTAACTTCCTGTTGGGCTATTGTTGTGCCCTGGAGATTGTAGGAGTTCTTGAAGGGTGAGGTTTGTTAGACCAAAGGAAGTAGAAGTGAACAGTATTGTTAGAAACCACTATCCCTAGAAAGAAGAATAGTAGCATATTATAAAGTACATTATTCCGAGGTTGGCTTCTGCGTGCCATCTCACTGAATATCTTCACCATTGCTGTCACAAGAACTGTTACATTTCTATTTTCAGTGCTGGTGCTGCTGAGCTAGGCAGCAAAAGCCCTTCCACTTGTAATTTCTAATTTTCCTTTGCTTTTATCCAGGATTACTTCGCTCAGCAGTTTCAGGACTTAGAAACAACAAGAATTGAAAAATGGCATTTTGTGTGGTTGTTTTTGTCAACAAGTGTCACCTCGGATATCTTCCTTTGATTGCAGGTGGTTGCTATAGACGTAGATATGGCCTTTTTTGAGCCTAAAATGAGAGACATCCTTGAGCAGAACTGCACAGGAGATGAAGACTGTAATTTTTTTGACTGCTTTTCAAAGTGTGACCTGAGAAGCAGAAAATGTGGAGCAGTGAGAGCCAATAACAACCTTCAGGTGAGCTACAGGGTTCTTGTTTATGACTGGATGTTATGCCAGTATTCTAAATGACCCCTTACCATACAATTTAGAATAAGTGGCCCCGTGATTGTTGTGATGGGCTCATTCACATGCCCGAGATGATTCCATCACAACATGAACGTTCCAGTCATAATGTTCAGGTATATGATATTTGGATCTGAAAAGTCTCATTCACACATGGAAATCACCACATGGAGCTGCAGTCATCAAGTGATGCTTTCTCATCACTTGATTACTGCAGCCCCAACTGGTAACCTCCATGTGTCAAAGAACCCTTACAGAACAAATTCCACAGATCCAGACATCTTTGATGGGACTTGTGTGTTGTGGAGACAATCCATGCATTAGGAGCCAAATTTCATGTGTGTTTCATGTAACACTATCAAAAATGGCATCTCTAGCATCACATGACATAGGGCCAAACAAGATGATATTGGGGCCATGACATAGAGGGGGACAGGGGCCACTCCTCCCCCTCCACCCTGGTCCCAAGCTTTCCCCCCACGATTAGATTAAAAGCTGCTCTGCCACCTTTTTGATATTAATTGCCAACAGCCTGGTTCCCTTTTGGTTCAAGTGAAATTCAAGCACCAAGGAGATAAAATCGACACCTTTATTGTGGTTCCATAAACAACAACGTCCTTCAAACAGCTACAGCTGCCGGAGAGAAGGAGCCGAGACTGAAGGTGAGGCCTTAGCCAGCCTAATTAAAGGGCTGAGCCCCAACACCACCATGTATGGCAAGCCAAAGAGGCCAATACACTACAAGATTTACTTGTCTTATGAAAGCAAGCTACAACCCTTTTGCCTGGGAAACAGATTTACTGAATCCAAGGAAGCCCCCATCACTTCATTCTTGTGACTAGTAGATTATGTGTGCCCCACACATGTCCCAAGACATGTTTCCTTAAATGAGGTTTGCTGAGGATTTTAATGGATCAAAAAAAATCTGTCCTTAATAATGGTTAATAGTACTGCATGCTTTGTTTAAAGCAGGATCCAAAATGTGAATATTGGCATAAGAGTTCCAAATATCCACTGTTGTGTTTACACTGGATGAGGAAGTGGCTGGCCAAGACAGTAGTTATATTCTCATTAAACAGAATGCATGGTGGATATGTTTGTCAGTGGCAAAGAAGCCATGAAAACCAGCCTACTTTAAAAGACACATTTCCCCCCTTTCCAGAGTTCTGTGGGCACCCTGATATGTTCACAGAGTGCCTGATCTTTAGAGTAGAAGGTTCCCAATTCTCTCGCTTGGATATGGCAGAAGCCAGTCTGCATACCCAAAGTAATCTATGTGTGGGCCAGATGTTTCTACTGAAATTTGTTCTTGAAAGGAGAGCCTCTTGTGTATGTTAGAGCCTAGATTAGATTACAGGATTGGATGGAGTCATCTGTTGGATTTTAACCACAGGGAATGGAAACTATCATTGTGCCCTGTAAACTGGAGGTCCACAAGGCACTGTAGGGAAAGAAGATAAACTATTTGTAAATTTCCTCTCCTGTAGTATCCAGACATCCCTCATACATATATCTGTTGCGATCATAGATCAGCCAAGACTGACACACAGACAGCATCATCAGCACATCTATATACAATAAAATAGGCTGACCAGTAGTACAGACATAATTAATAATTCTCCCTTTAAAACAGACTAATTCCTCCTCCTCCTCCTCCTCCTTTTGTGGCTGGCAGAAACCACCCACTTTGCTCTTAGGTGTAGTAATGGAATATGACTGGCCATTGCCGATATAAAGAATTCTGAGCAAGATGGAGTACTGCTTAATCCAGCATGACAACTATGTTGTTACTGCTATTTATTCTTTGCAAGAGAAAGATTCAGTGTTCTCCTTTGCTGTCATTTGAAACTGCATTGGACAAATGCATCAATCCCTATGTGAGAGAATAAATAGACACGAGTCTGACATGAGAAATTGCAGTACTCAGAAACCATTTGGTGAACCTTTAATCTTCCTAGACATAATGTTGCAGATCTAAAAGTCACTGTTCTACAAACAAAAACTTCAAAAGGGATATACAATATGAACGTGTTGAATTAGAACTCATTAAAAAAATTCGCACTTTCTGTTACTCTGGCTTAAACTGACACTTGGACTTCCTCACATTATAATTTTTAATAACCCAAGATGACTCACATTTTTAAAAACTTGTGTTGAACACGTATTATAACATATCATACCCCTTTACTAATGTTGGTTAATTCTACCATGCTTCAAACTGTCCCTTCATTAATTAATTTACCCTGCTTTATTGCACTTTTGTTAGTTTTTACCACATGAGAGAGCTGGTAAAACCTCTGAGCTCTCTCAGCATCTATTATGCATAACTAGAGAATCACATCTGATTTATACCAGGCCTCTTGTTGCTCAACTCTTCCCCCTTCGCCCCTTTCTTAAAACTAGTCAAATGATTTCCTTTCTTTCAACTGTATCTAAGGAAGTGAGCTCTGACTTGGAAAAGCTCATACTAATGTTGTTAGTCCTTAAGGTGCCACTGGACTTTTATGTTATTTGAACAGAAGACTAGATAAATACTAATTATGGTAAAGGTCTGGTTGGATTATAGGATAGCCACTTTTATTAACATTGTATGTCATCAGAACTTAAAGTCTGGTGGAACTGGAACCTCTCACAGCAACTTACTCTTGTTTTCATTTCCACAGGTCATCTGTGACAAAATATTCCGTCCCTGGTTTTCTCTGAACCTCAGAGGATCTACAGTCTCCTTTCCCCTGCAACTACAGTTGCAGAAGGCCGTGCACGATTGTGCAAAACCAGGTTACGATGATGTTGCTCTCCTCCATAGGACTTCTCTGACTTCTCTTTCCAAGTTATACCAGTTGCTTAGAGCTAGTCAAATGGAGCTCCAGAAATCTGGAAGCTACTCTCATCATGTTCACTAATAATTTTCCATCCAACAAATAACAATTTCGTTTTGTCCCTGTTAACCGCATTAGTTTATACTTTCTAGTGGTGCTTTTGAAAACTGTGTAGATGTAGCGTATATATTATTAATATCCTCTGAAATGTGAAATCGCTTTCTTTGGGTGCTGTTTTTTGCTTGGTTCCTGGACACATGTTGTTCCTCCCCACTGATATTTTGTATTATATTGTTTATCCAAAAAGCAGCAGCACCCATCCAAACTAATGTCTGACCCGAGGGCAGAAAAGCATTTGAATTTCAAAAGTGCTTGAGAGATAAAGTAATAAACCCATTTTTTAAAGTCTAGGTTTTTAAAAAAAATAAGGGGCGGGGTGAGTTGTAAACCTTATGAATGTTTTATTCAGTATTGATTTTAGATGCTTTGTTAGCAGGAAAATGCCTAGATATTTCAATGAAGGACAGATTTTAACCAAGTGTGTAATGTTACTATTTAGAATGCACTATTTAGAGAGCGATCCTAAGTAAGTCAGCTCAGAATCCTACATAATGGGGCTTTACTCCCAGAAAAGTGTTCTTAGAATTTCAGTGTTTGTCTCGTTGAGTGCAATGGACCTGGAAGTTAATAATAATAAAATGGAGGGCCTGATCCTAAATTGTGAGGGTTTACCTGTGTTACTAGATGGTTAGGGTTCATCTGGACCATACCTGATGTTCTCCAGTGTTCTCCAGGAAATGACTCTTGGTGAGGGACTGGGAACTGACGATCAAGAAGTACTATAGCAACTCAGAGATGAATAGGTCACATATCATTTTAAAAACTGCTGTAATTTTTACCACCTGGTTTTCTTTGTATTTTTATTCTCCCTCTTCCTCCTGCTGTGCATCTCACCTGGAGCCCTGGCCACTATGTGGGAGAAGAGAACGACAACCGGAGCAGTAGAGGATGGGGTTGGGGTGGCAGGGTGGGAGTAGCCATAGCTGCTGTGTTTGAGTGGCAGCCTTGCAATCCAACCTTGGAGCCAACTTCACTGACTGCCTCTGGATGCATTTTCCTTCTGTAAGGGTGGAAGAGAGGCAGCCTGAACTTCAGGTACCAGACTGCCACTAATGAGCATCTGCCAAAGTGCCTTGATCACACAGGACCTTCAGGAATTCTGCAGCAAGTTACCCTCTTGAGGATTCTGTTGAAAACATTTAATGCCCAGTAACCTACATGGAAACAATCCCTTGAAGAGACACTGCAGTAGATCAAGTCTAAAATACCAGGAAGTCAATGTCAGTGGATTCACATTTCCTCTAGCATATAAATTTTTAATCATTCATTACAAAGTTATTAAAAATGAAAATACAAAGAAGTATATTGCTGTGTGGATAATTAAAATCTAATACGACAAGGAAGCTCGGATTTCTTAAAATGTCCCCTCCTGGGCTTAAAGAAGGTCATATAAGGAACCTAGGTATATTTCAAGCAAACGACATGTCTGTAAGAAGTCAGCCAGACTGGTTGCCCTCTACCAATTTTAGTCCCGTGAATGAACTTGGCCATCATGAGCATGTCCCAGACTTGAACGTATGAAGCTGTTGTGTACTGCTAGCCTATTGATCCACTTAGGTCAGTATTTACTTTGAGTCTGTCTCTTGAAACAGAGGAAAGTCAGTCTAAACACCTGTTACCCAAGATCCTTTTATTCGAGATGCTGAAGATTGCCAAGGGTTGAACTGAGACATTTAACATGCCAAGCAGGACCCCATTGTCCACCTTACCTTAACCAGAATATCACCCCTCAAATATGGAACTGTCATTCATCAATGAGCTGCAAGCTGTTGGTATAAGAGAAGCCAATGTTGGATCAGGCCAATTGCCCATCCAGTCCAACACTCAGTCACACAGCGGCTAAAAATACCAGGTGCCATCAGGAGGTCCACCAGTGTTTGAAAGCCTAAGCCCTGCATTACCTCTAAACTGTGGCTGATTTATGTCCTAGATGTGTCCTTCAAGCCCACTGCTCCCCTGGTATGGGCACAATACAGGGACATTTTCTAGGAAATAAGGTCCAGTGAAATCAGTATTTTAATGTCAAAGTAAATGTGTTTAATAATGGAATGTGCAATTGGTTAATATCCAAACTCTCTGCCATATTTAGGACTTCCACCTCTGAAGTTCTTTACAGTTGCCTTTTCCAACTAGAACAATAGAGCTGTTGCACTGTACTTTCTGCAATGGAGTGGGAAAGGCCCATTTTTAATTTAAAAAAAACCCTTTGAAGATGTGTACACACATACCCAAATGGCATGTGCACGTGGTTCCTCCCTTATTGATAGAAGTCATGTGCTCACAGTTTAGAACAAAAAACCAAAACACAAAATGAATAAAAACTGCTTATTTATTTACAAAATGTCCGTGCTTTCTTTCTGCCCAGTGAGGACATTGACCTTTTCAGTGTGGCTTTTCTTGCTGAGAAGGAGGAGCAGACAGTAGGACTCATAATAGCTCCCCAGAATGCATAAGACAAGTCCTTGTCACATGGAAGAACATGATTGAAATGTTAGGGATAGGTACAGTCTATGAGCAGGTACAGGTTGCAGCACTTTTAAAACTGTACATTCAGAACACTGTTACACATGCACGGAACAGAAGGAATTCCATCTAATTAACCTGTCAGTATTGCACAGAGGTAAAATCTGTCTGAATATTGTTTAAGAGTTGGTACAGGAAATGCTGAAAACACATTCAAATGGGGTCCTGGGACCTTTGAACAAATCTCATTCCTTGCCTCATAGGATTTGCTCTCCCTTGACAAGGCTTAATAAAACTACATGTGGCAAATTTGTTCCGTGGCCTGAAGCTTTCTGCTGAGGCCTGATTTAAACATCATACTAGCTAAGGCAAAAGTCACCCATAGCACTTTGCATTTACATGGGATTTCTACTGGGTTGCTACTAGGGGTGTGCATTCAGTTTTTGCGAAATGGAACCCCCCCCCCCCCCCAAATCGTTTCAGGTTTCCGGATTTCAGGTATCCCGGGGAAAAACCCCTGGAAAAAATCTGGGTTTTTTTCCAACTTTTCAGGATTTTTAAAATGGCCGCTGCGGGGGTTTAAAATTTAAAGGGAACGCTGGAAAAAGTGTTCTCCCGCCGTTCTCCCCTCTTTCCCGCCTTTTGCTCCTGTTTCTAGGAGGGAGGGGGAAAGAGGGACCTCCTAGGCAGCCTGAGCCAATCACTGCAATGTATTTCCAAATGCACTGCAGCTTGCAAATCTTTGGAATTCCCAGCTACTGGCTTGCTCCTTTCCCAGGGAAGGAGCACTGGCGGCCAATAGGATTTTGGCGTCTGCTCTCTGGCCAATCACAGAAGGTTGTTTCTCTTTGAAATCCTCTGTGTATGCCTAGAGAGCATAAAAGCAGCCTCTCTGCAGCCTGACTCTGCTGCTGTTCCTGGTCTGCTGCTGCTGCTGGTCAGAGAGAGAGCTTGGCTTAGAGAGTGTGGCTGGCTTGCTTCTGCTGCCTGCCCCTGCTTCTCTTGACCCTCCTTTCCTCCCAGTACTGCCTGCCTGAACTGCTGCTGCAACTGCCAGTGCCTAAAACTGGTTTGATTATATTTAGGGCATTTTTTTAAAAAAAAATCTTTATTTCTGGGGGCTGGGCACTGACTGGCACAGTGGCAGAGGTTCTTCTGGGGGGCAGATTGCACAGGTTCTGCTGCTGGCCCGGCTGGCAAACATGCTCCCTCAGTCTGGTTATGCTGCAGGGATTCTCTGGTTTGACCTGAGTGAGTCCTGTTGGGTTTGGGCACTGACTGGCATGGTGGCACTGTCTCTGGGGGGCAGATTGCACAGGTTCTGCTGCTGGCCTGGCAAACATGCCCCTCACCACCTCACTTACTTTCTTAGACAGATTCTTGGGGAGACACTGCCTGCTGCCTGCCTGCCTTTAGTTTTTCTCATAGGAAACAATGGAGAATGGGGGATGCCCCTGAATTTGGATGCCCCTGAAATTGGACCCCCCTGGTCCAATCTTTTCCAAACTTTGGGGGTCCTTTGGGGAGAGGCTTCAGCAGCTACAGTCCAAATTTGGAGCCTCTACCTTAAACCCCGTCCCCCTCCCAGCCCCCTGGAAACTTTTCAGAAGTTTTTTGTTATTGATTACAATGGCCCCATTGGGTATAATAGACCCGAATTTTTCGGGAATCCCCAATTTTTTTTCATATCGGCACTATACCAGTATAAATATTTGGGTTTTTCCGAGAATCCCAAAAAAAATTCGGGTTCAATATACCTGAATCCAAAAAAAAACAAACAATTTTTTTTCACACCCCTAGTTGCTACCCACACAAGGCAGCCGTGCATCATCTTTCAATCAAGCCTGAGTGATACTGTCACATGGAAGTGGCATATACCTTCACATTTTGTGTGTGTGCATTACATTCATTCATTCTTAGTTTTTTTAATTGTGTTTAGTTACCAAGGATGGTCCTGGGACAATGTGTTTCTCTGAAATAACAGATTGGACTACTGATAATGGACTCATATAATTACATTGTTATTAGGTAATCCCAGGAAGTCTGAGGAAGATGTGGCTACTTAAAGTTCTCCTTGGTGCCTGCATGATCTGGCTACAGGAATAAGGTTCTGAGGACCAAGCAGATGTAAATGGAAGTTGATCTGCACAATACCAGCATCTGCTGATTGTTTCAATCTGGGCCTCAACATGCAGCGCACTCCACAGTAAAATGTCATTGGAAAGCCAGGACTGGTCACATCGCAGGTCAATCACTTGCCACATGGATCCACTCATTTCATCATGCAAATTGACTTGGAGTTTCTCTTCAGTAAAATTTAGATCTTATGACTTTAGGAAGTTGAAAAAATAGTAGCAAAGTATCCTGTGAGTTTAGAAATGCTACTCATTTTAACTGGCATATTTATTATACTTTCAGGTTTCATAGTTATCTTTAAGAAGAAAAAAAGAATCTGCCCTTATTATATAATTTCATTTTCATCTGGCAACATTCTATGCTTACCAAAATCAGTTGGCTGCCTGATATGTCACTCAAGCTGTCCCTATCCACTGGCTGCGTTGCCTGAGTCTCGCCACCAATAATCTAAACAATTTGCTGTTCCACTCCCCCCAATAGCCAGTTGGAACATAGAGGTCATTTGCATATGTGGCCTGATTGGCCTTTGCTTCTAACATTCTAATAAGTTGCTGTTGGTGTTGGGTCATTGAATGTGGTCCTGAGGTAAAATACATCTCCCAGTCTTCGCTTAAACGGTCACTGGAGCTGTCAAAATACATATCCCAATTTTGCCTTAAATGATCACTGGAGTTACTAGTCTTCCTGTGGGGCCTGTAGATCTCCCAGAAATCACTGTGTTCCACAGCCACACCACATCCCTTTTGAGGCCCCTCCACACCCCACACCCTGCCCTCCCCGGGCTCTGCCCCTCAAATCTATAGGTCTGGCCCTCCTCTTAGTATTGCCAGTCTCCAGGCAGCTCCTGGAGATCTCCAAGATCAGTTCTCCTGGAGAGAATGGCTGCTTTGGGCAATGGATTCTATGGCATTATACCCTGTTGAGGTCCCTCCACACCCCAAACCTTTCCCTTCCCAGGCTCTACCCCTCAAATCTACAGGTCTGCCCCTACCCTTAGTATTGCCAGCCTCCAGGCAGCACCTGGAGATCTCCAAGATCAGTTCTGGAGAGAATGGCTGCTTTGGGCAGTGGACTCTATGGAATTATACCCTGCTGAGGTCCCTCCCCACACTTTCCCTCCCCAGGCTCTACCCCTCAAATCTACAGGTATTTCCCAACCCAGAGTTGGCAACCCTGTAACTGGCTATGGAACCACTTTCCAGACCCTTGGAACCCAGAAGACATCATGTAGAAGGAGGTGGTTTTCTGCCTTAGCTGCCACTGCATAGCCCAAATCAACATGAGTCGGGTGGAGGGAACCGTACCTGTTACCATGATGCTGTCCTCCCATACTACCCACTTGGGGCAGCAAACTGACTTGAGACAACCCTGCCTTATAACTAACCAGAAGGAAATAAACACGGCTTGCCTCCCTCTATTTTTCTCTTTCCTATGCCGCCCCACTAGCCACAGCCAGGACACTCATCTGGAGCTTCCTTCTAGAGTCCACTGTATTTCTTCCCACAACGGGCCTTACTCCTAGTTACAAATAATTACAAAAATAATAATTACAAATTTGGACCATCTGGAACTCTTGATTTTGAGAACCAATCAGTTGTCTGGTGGAAAATATAACGTGACTCTGGGCTGCTGCTTGGAAGGCTTGGCTGTTGAGTGGGTGGGTACAGCTCACACTTTCCACCACACCAGGGTCTGTTCCTTGAAACTAATTTCTTTCACTGTCACTGCACATATTCATGAGCAAAAGAAATCTTAATAGCTACCAGAACTTCTCAAGAGCCACACCCGGGTCCACACTAGACATGACACAACCTTCTGCTTCAACCAAAAGCAGACTTGCAATCTTGCACATTTGAGTGAGAGAAAGCTAGGAGGATGGGCTGCTTAACTCTTTTCCCTTTGGCCATTTTTTGCTGTTCAGAATGTGTGTGTGTAAATTGCCATCAAGTCACAGCCAATTTACAGCAACCATAGGTTTTTCAAGGCAAGAGATGTTCAGAGGTGGTTTGCTATCACCTGCCTCTGCTTAGCTTCCGGGATCTGAAGAGATCAAGCTAGCCTGGGCCTTCCAGGTCAGGGCTGTTCAAAACAACCCTCCCAGTTTCTTTTCTATATGTGGGGTAAGAAAACTGCCTGCTGTGTCTCTTTTATTATGCTAACACTCCACTTCCTCTCCCCCCATGTCGAATTCAAGGTGGCATAGAAAGTCGTCAGAAGATACCCTGTACCTCAGGAACTGAGTTGGCTTCCTGCTCTGAAGAGTCTAATCCCCAAAACACAAAGACTGAACATCCTGGGTCATGGTTAGAATGCTAGATTTGGACCAATAAGAGAGGTTTGAGGTCCCGCAGCCATGAAGTTCACAGGTTGACCTTGAACTAGACACCATCTCTTAGCTTGGCCTAGCTCATAGAGTTATTGTGGAGGAAAAAGCAGCAGAGGCACTGGAAAGGAAAGATAGAAAAGTAGCTCATCCTCTTAACACACATTTGTGTGTATATGATTGTGGAACCTGGGCTTTCTAGCAAAATCATGCCTCTTAGTTGTGATACAAACCCTGAATACTCAGCCTCAATTTTGGGATAGTAATATTTTAAAAACGGAACGGTTTTTTAGACAATGATTCTTGTAGCTGAGAAAGATAACTTTTTTTAAAAAAAGTTTCATTTAAATGTCACAGTATTTGCAATGCAACAGCAAAAAAATATGCTGCGGCCCGAAGAATGAAGCTTATTGGAGAATAGCCCAGTCTCAATCGGAAAGCTGTCCAAAGGAGAGCTGCGGGACGTGCGTTAGGATTAACTATCACTTAGGTTGCTTCTTTCTCAGACAGCTGTATAAAATATGGCATAACCCTCAACAAGCATCTTGAATGCTTTTCTTCTAAAGGAAAGCTATATCACTTCTGTGGCCTAAGCCAACAGCATGATCCTCCTATTCCCAATTTACAGCTGGTGGGATCACCCTAGTCCACAGGCCAGAAACATCAGGAAATCCACAGCACTGTGGGACTGCTGTTGCATTGGCATTACCTGTCACAGGTGGAAAATCCATCCTGCCATAACTCTACCACTGGGAGATGAATAACTGGGGATCTGGCAGGAGATGGGGACAGGAAAATTGTGGCATGGCAACAAATGCCTGGGAATTGATTGTAACCCTGCACTTGCCAAAGGCCAAGCTAGATCTGATCCCTGTGGATGAGTCTGTTTTTAACCAACAAAGTAGGTGCCAGATGAAGGCTGTGAAGTACTTGTTCCCCACCCCTGCTGCTTAATTTCTTGTTTCCTCTGCCCCCCCAAGCTCCAGAGGCTGTTAGACAAGGACTCCAGAAATGTTCTTGGTTGGCAGAAAAGTCTTTTGGGAGAGAGGCTGCAAAGAGAAAGAGGCCAGCTGTGTGCAAGGGATGCCACTATCAGAATGTACTGCAGAGAAGATGCAAACAGACCTCACAGTGCCTGAAAGCACCTGAGAAAATATCAGATGCCCTGAAAACTATGAACTACACTGAAAAGTAAGCAGACCTGTTACTAGGACTGATAACTCATACAATGGGAAAATGCAACTTTTTATTGTGATACCTTGCATCGGTTTCATTTCAGTTTTCATTAATTTCAATAGGAGCAGTGATGGTCCAGTTCAGCAGCTTTATATACGTTAATTGCACAGTTGGTACAGCACATGCATTTTTCATAGGTCACAAGTCCAATCCGTGGCTTCTCCCATTGAAATGATGCTAAGTGTTGAAAAACAAACTGGGGAGCCTTAGAATCTGGGGAGCACTGCCTGTTAGTATCACCAGTACTGGGTTAGATGGTCTGATTTAAAATAATGTTTTATTTCATTTATTACCGTACTTCTATTCTGCATCCCCCCTTCATCTTTTTGGCTGAGTTCAGACTGGCAGTTTGGCCCGATATAGGCCCGGATTTTTGCAAGCAGATTAAGTTCACACAGCCACAGCTGCCTGGCATTGCCATGCCGCACTCACCCTGTCTTGAAGCGCCTTCATCCCTCTTTAAAAAGGTACCTGGTGAAACCGGTGTCAAGCCATCTGGGTGCGCGTTCGTCCCGCTTCCTGGCAGTGTGGATGCAAATAAGCCACACATCAAACAGCGCTGGTAATGTGAACCCGCTGATCCAGCTGCTGCGCCCATAAGCCCATGCACCTACGCGCAAGTCGGCAAAATGGACCAAAGCTGCATGCCACCGCGGCAGCACTGCCAGGGGCCGCCCCAGAGTGCAAACGCTCCATTCCACCTCCTCCCTGATATGGTCCCACATTAGTCTATGCAGTGCGAACGGAAAGCCCCATGTCAACTCAACCTGGGTCTTTTTGCTCCGCTTCCCTTGCGCTTCATTTTGCCAGTCTGTCCTAACCCTTCGTCTTTACTTTGCATAGCTTTTTATTGACCTCAAACATCTTACCAGAGGAAAATGAAGAGCTGCTTTGTTGCCACTGACTAGCATATTAATCTTTTGGTGTGTAAGATGGATAGGCAAGTCATCCCCTGGCGTCCCCTGGAGACTGCTTAAACATGTGTTGGACAGTGTACTCTTTGCATGGCAAAATGAGAAGCAGGCAAGTCTGAGACATATAGACCAACTGTAGTTGCAAGAGAAAGCAGGAAAATACAAGATTCTTCCTGTTGACCTTGGAAATCCAAAAATCGCTTGCTCAAAAAAAAGGTTCCCCTCAACAGATCGATCGCTTTATGTTAAGTGCTTCAAGAAACTAATTCTAAATATATCACTAATTACTGCTTTTTCATCATGCTCATTTCATTCCCTTTTGACCCATAAACTGCACTAATATCCAGTCCCTCGGGTGTAACTGTCTGAGCCAAAAAGTCAGCCTCTTAAGGGGAATAAGAATCTGGTGTTTGAAACTGGCTGTGCTGTAAAGATTGCTTGGATTTAAGCAAAGGGATCCCACTGGAAGACTGAAACCCCATTCCTAAACAGCTGTATTACTTACAAAGCCAAAAATCATGTCCAGGTCTTATATTTTGGTAACATGTAGATTGGATTTCTTCAGTATGCTGTGTGTGAGGCTGCCCTTGAGGAGTGTCCACAAGCGACAACTGGTACAGAATGCTGC
Source organism: Lepidodactylus listeri (assembly GCA_029233225.1). Taxonomy (NCBI): domain Eukaryota; kingdom Metazoa; phylum Chordata; class Lepidosauria; order Squamata; family Gekkonidae; genus Lepidodactylus; species Lepidodactylus listeri. Next base: position 85,824,520 of record JARCFY010000006.1, on the reverse strand, counting down.
ATCAGAAATGTTGACTGAAGTGGGTTGTGAAAGCATCAGTCCACAGTGGCTCTCAAGTTGCTTCTGGACCCAATTAAAATGCTGGTAATGACCTTTAAAGCCATATACATCTTAGGACCAGCATAACTTAAGGACTGCCTGCTCCCATATGAACCTATCAGGCCATTGGAGGCTCCACCTCATGGACCCTAGTCATCTCAGGCTAAATGGGTGGCAACCCAAGACAGGGCCTTCTTGGTCACAGCACCAGATCATGGAATGCTTTCCTGAGGGGGATGTGTCTGTCTCCCTCTATTGCTGTATTCTGCCTGTTGGTGAAGACCATTTTGTTTTGTTTGACATTCCCTTAATAACCCTCCTTCCTGTATATGTGTATGTGTGTGTGTGTGTACACACACACACACATATATGGCTGTAGTGGCTCAGAGGTTAAGACGCTGAGCTGCAGACTGGAAGCTCGACAGTTCAAGACCCGAGTGCCGCGTGATGGAGTGAGCTCCCATCTTTGGCCGCAGCTCCTGTCAGCCTAACAGTTTGAAAGCAAGAAATTGCAAGTAGATAAATAGGTACCGCTTTGGTGAGAAGGTAACAGCGTTCCATGCGCCTCAGCGTTTAGTCATGCCAGCCACATGACCACAGGAGAAGTCTTTGGACAACGCTGGCTCTTCAGGTTGGAAATGGAGATGAGCACCGCCCTCTAGAGTCAGATTTGCCTGGCTTTCGAGCACGGGAAACCTTTACCTTTACACACACACACACACACACACACATTCAATTGGTGTACCGTATTTTTTGCTCCATAAGACACACCTGACCATAAGACGCACCTAGCTCTGCTCGGTGCCGTGGCTTGGGAAAGGTGAGGGGAGTTTAAGACGCACACACTTCCCCCCCACTTTTTTTGGGAGAAAAAGTGAGTCTTATGGAGCAAAAAATACGGTATTTACTGTTTCATTAAGTTTAAAATTAGTCCACAGACCATACATCAGGCAGAAATACTTCTAAGTAACTGCGTGGTAAAGTGAGTTGCTGATAAAGATGCTCTGCTAATGGTCCCAACAACTGATGACATGAGGTGGGAATGTCCACATCTGCATCAAACAATTTGCTAGCAAGGGGGTAGGCAAATCACAATGCACCTGGGGATGCTTGTTCAGATGCTTATTTGTGTTCACACCAGCTAAGAACAGAGGAGACTACTTCAGTGCAGGCATTTCCCTTGCAGCTACATGACATTGATGTGGTTAAAAGTGACTAGACTTTTATTTGAATGAAAGTGTGCATAGGGTTGAGGTGAAATTAAATGTGCAAACCAGAACCCCTAAAACCAAATTAAATGATGTCCTTAAATTTAACAGAATACATCTGAGTTTATCGTCATACTCAGTGGTTTTGAAAGGACTCTTCTACAGAAGGTCTGAAGATGGTCAGCAAATACTGTGCTTTAAATGAAAGGGACTTGTGGACCCTGCAGAGGCACCTTTTCCTTGAAAGTGAGGAAAATATGGATGTGGTTATTTCCAAAAAAAGTTGATCTGGTATCATTTATCACAGTAACCATGTGAAGTGCGTTAAGAAGAGACAGAGTGAATCCAAAGCCACCCAAGAGAGCTGTATAGCTAAACAGGGATTTGAATGTTATTGGATTTATGTACCACAAAGATTTCAAGACCATCTGCTTTGAAAAATATATATCTGAAATGCAAGGTGAAACTTGCAGTGTTGAGAATAGCAATTTTCATGGGCATCAAAAGCTTTTAAATGCAAGAGTGCACTTGACAGAGTCATTCCTCCTTCTACTATTGTGAATGTGAGAACCTTTTAGTAGATGAATTCCCAGTACTTGAGGTACTGTGTATATTATAGATGTGCATGTGCTCAAACATCATCTGTTACAATGATGTCACATATGTGGTAGCTCACAAACATTCCAACATGTCTATGAATGTGTGAACCAGTCCAGCTCTGCAATATAGCAAAACAAAGGCAATCAATAATGTAAGTAAAAAACGAAAATGGCCTCCTTCCTTGGTGTTCTAGATCCTGTAAACTTTGGTCCTGGTGGTGCCCCTTCAGACATTTGATCTTGCTATAGTTGTGTGAAGCTATTACCTTCAGTATACCCCCACTTTTGTGTTTCTTGTTGCTTGCTCTTGAAAAATCAATTGCAGAAAGTATATTTTGAGGACATCACTACAGTTTTTTAAAGTTATAACCAAATCTGTAGATTAAGGATTTCCTAAAAGGTAGTTGTGTGGTTGTGAATCATAGGAGGAGCCTCTGCTACCCCACTGTGGTGCTGCTGAATGAACAAATAGCTACTGAATCACTCACTGTGGCAGATGTCATAATACAACAAACTATTTTCCTGGACCAATTTGTCACGTTGAAAAGGTGGTTTTCATTATGGAAACTCAAATTGGACTAATGCTGGATGAATGGACCAAATGTACATTTCTCTGCATGGCAGTGACCAGAAAGGAACGCAGGGGGATTCAGTGGGTAATCTCAAAAAAAATAAAATTAAAGCGACAATGATTTTATGGTGGTAATTCTTTCCATAAAATTCTGGCTTAGGTTTATTAAGAAAAAAAGAATTTTGCTATTACACTAGCAAAAGTTATTATTTATTGTGATAGAAGCTATTTTCACTGTAGTGTGATTACTGTGCAATAAAGCCCAGGCACAACTTTAGTCACCAATATGAAAGGCACACTAAACTTCTTGAAACAATAAATCTCAAGAAACCTCCTTGGGTTTCTTTTCATTGTTTTCGTTGGCTCCTTGCCATGGTTTTGAATAATCTACTCTGACAACTCTTGTACTGGCTTCCTTTAGAAATTTCCTCGAGTTAAGTTTCAAATATCCAACACTCTGTTTCTTTGGTAGTATATCTGGTATCTCTTAATAAAAACAAGATGAGGTTCTTTGCAGCAAATATGCAAGAAGAAAATAGCATGGATTTTGTTGATGGTTTATGTGCCACCCCAGTTGTCCTTTAGTTTTCTGTTTAATTAGAACTAACTTTATAAATGGGAGGCTACAAGAATCATTCCCTTAGACTTAGAGCCACAAAAGCTTACTTACTGAAAACATTTATAACCTTGCCTTTTGGCCAGATATATAGAATGTTCCTTCTCAGGAGCACGTTGTTTCTCTTGCCTAAGCACAGATGGAAATGCTGGGCTCAGTTATGTAAGGGTGGCCCCTGCATGTCTTGCTACTGTGTATATGCAAGGATAGTGACACAGTCATGGCAAAAGATCATGGCAGTACTTTACAGTGTAAAGTATTATCTGCTCCACTGTAGCCCTCAATTAAATCTGGGCTGTTCTTTTAGCATTTTTTTGCTTTTGTTTTAAATAGTACCCATACGGATTTGCAGCCAGACTGGATCTGTTATGATGGTGAGATTTTTATCTCATCCTGCCTCAAAGAATGTCAGGGAGACTATAAGGAAGTTACCATTTTATCCTCACCCTATGAAATAGATTAGGGCAAGTTTGACTGATCCAGTTACCCGGTGAACTTTATGGCTAAGGAAACCCACAGTTCTTTCTTGTTCAACACAGTGGCTCTCAGATGGGGTTGCCTGGTCCATCAGAAACACTGGCAGGGGGATGGGGGGGGGGATGTTCCGGGAGCTGGAAGTGTAGCAGGATGTGCCTACATCCCCTGGAAGTGACAAAGGCACATTGGTGCCGTCAGGGGTGACGCTCTGGTTTTTGAGCAAGACTATGGTAAAATCAGCCTCAAACCATAGAGTTTTGCCCAAAAACCAGAGCATTGCCTCCCAACATCACTAACACGCCTACGTCACTTCCAGGTGACATAGGCATGTCATGTTTATTTCTGGCAATGTCATTTGGGGGGGGGGGGGGTTCTTCCCAACAGCCAGCTGGCTGGCAGGGGGCAGAAGCCTGAAAAACCAGGGGATCTCCCCATCTTGAACTGGGGAATGGCAACCCTACTCTCAGAGCTAAAACTCTAACCCTTCCTGTAAACAAACCCCAGCTCTGAAATTTAGCTACATTAGGATAAGTGAAGAAAATTCGGGATAGAATGGAGCAAGCCAATCGATCGTTTATTTTGATACAAAATCAGATACAAAACCAGTTCCAAATGCCCTCCTTAGATTAGAGACCATGGAGATCTCTTTGGAGACCCATATGTGGCTCTTCGCCTAGCTCCCTAGATCCTTGATGATAGCCATTGGTCAGCCTGCCAAAGAGCAATAGAGGGAAAACTCCAGGAGACTGGCCTTTCCCCCCAGGTCTTATTGCACCTTGGGCACCCAAAAGCAAAAGAAACAGTTAAACAGCATCTCTGGGATTAAGCTCTACAATTGGACAGAGCACAGACACGGAAGCACAGACATTCTCCAATATACTAAATGCATTCAACCTGCAGATTACCTCAGATCCCTCTCAATCTCCAAATATCGGAGAAGCTTTACTGTTGCACTCTTTAACATTCTATCTTCTGCCCTCCTGGAAGCCAGATACCATCACATCCCATTCTCTCAATGGCTCTGCCCATGTAGAAAGTTGAGTCCAGTGTTCCCTCTAAGCTGAGTTAGTGTGAGTTAGCTCACAGTCTTTAAGCCTCCAGCTCACACATTTTTGTCATAGCTCAGGAAAGACGGCCGCAGAGCAAACTAATTTATGCAGTAGCCAAATCGCTCGCTCACAACTTTAATGCCAGCAGCACGCAAAGTAGACTTTTTGCTCCCAAGACTCTCCAGCTTAGAGGGAGCACTGGTTGAGTCTACTGAACATGTTCTGCTATTTGATATCATGTCTCAATATATAGCTCCAATTCTGTCGACTTTACCAGGCAGGTCTGAACAACTATACATCTCCCTCCGTCTTGCAGATTTTTCCCAGGAGACAACTAATAAATGTATGAAATTTTTCCTTCAGGCATGTGGGATATGCAAACTCCTGACTGAAGTCCAGAAATAGCCTCCAAGTCGGAGGGAAGTACCTCTTTGCCACACCATAATTTGTGCTCAGTGTTAAGTCCTTGTTGCACTGCATGTGCCCCTTACTTTTTGATCTCTTTAGTTTTCTTTTTATTATTACTTTTTATTATTTATTATTGTGCCCCTTACCTTTTTATCTCTTTAGTTTTCTTTTTATTATTACTGCTGATTCTTTAGAATGGAGCGACTATAAATAGCTTTTCAGTTTAAATGATTAGCTGTCAATCATCGTGTCTTTCACAATGAAAATATAAGTAGAAGAAATAATTGTCTATCGTCACTTATTATTTATGTAGAAAAATTGTGACTATGTTCTGCATTCTTTAAACTTTAAAGATAAGGTTTTGAAGAATATTCTGGAAAACTATATCCAAAGGTACTCATTTAAAGCAAACAGTTATTATTACTGGAAGAAGAACAGGAGGAAACAATTCATTTCATCATGGCACACTGAAAATTCATACAACTTTAATTTTTAAAATGCTATTATTAGAAAGCCAGAGCATCTCTCCTTATATATAATTGAGTAGTGGGGTGGCACTTTCTGAACATTCCACACACTCCTAAAACAGTTGGCTCCACAATGTGTCATTCAGAAGCTGTGCCTATCCACTGGCTGCATTGCCTGAGTCTCACCTCCAATGTTCTAAACAGTTTGCTAGTCCTCTCTCCCCCCCCCCCCACATAGCCAGTTGGAACACAGAGGCCGTTTGCATATGTGGCCTGATTGGCCTTTGCCTCTAACATTCTAAACAGTTTGCTGTTGTGAGTCACCATAAGCATAGAGTACGGGGGGGGGGGGGCTCGAGGGCTTGAGCCACCCCCTGGAAAACGAAGCGCCTGCCGCCATGCCTCCCCAGGTCCGTCCGAGGCCCGGCCGCCGCTGCTGGAGAGGGAGAGGGAAGGGCTGGCGGGGGGGGGGGGAGAGAGGCACCAGCAGCAGCGGCTGGCAGGCCTCAGAAGAACCCGGGGAGGTGGGGCAGTTTCTGGGGGGGAGAACATTGCTCCAGCGAGCGAGCGTGCAAAGCGTGCACACTAAGGAGCCCCCCCCCCCCAGGATTTCCAAAAGTCTACGCCCCTGGGAGTCACTGAATGTGCCCTGAGGTAAAATATATCTCCCAATCATCCCTTAAATTGTCACTGGAGTTGCCAATCTCTCTGTGAGGCCTGGAGATCTCCCAGAAATCACCGTGTTCCCCAGCCACAGCACATCATTTCCCCTACAGAAAAATTTCCAGCTATTACAACTGATCTCCAGATGACCAAGATCAGTTCTCCTGGAGACAGTGGCTGCTTTGGGCAGTGGACTCTATGGCATTATACCCTGCTGAAGTCCCTCCCCACCCCAAACCTTGCCCTCCTACCTCTCAGATCTACAGGTCTTTCCCAACCCAGAGTTGGCAACCCTGTAACTGGCTATGGAACCACTTTCCAGACCTTTGGAACCCAGAAGACATGGCATAGGAGGAGGTGTTTTTCTACTTTAGCTGCCACCACATAACCCCAAATTAAGATAAGTCAGGGGTGGAGGGAACCATACCTGTTACCATGAGGCTGTCCTCCCATACTACCCACTTGGGACAGCAAAATGACTCGAGACAGCCCTGTCTTATAGCTAAGCAGAAGGAAATAAACATGGCTTGCCTCCGTCTATTCTCCCCCTTCCCTCTGCCGCCCCACCAGCCATAGCCAGGACACTCACCTGGAGCTTCCTTCTAGAGCCCGTTGTATTTCTTCCCACAACGGGCCTTACTCCTAGTCTTCTATAAAATAGAAAGGAAAATAAAATCTAGAGATTGGTTGCAATATCTTGGAAATTACTGAAATCTAAAAACTACAAATACATTGCATTGATATATAAAGCAAAACTAATGAGATACTATCACTAGCAAATGCATTTAAGGCCTTTAAAGCTGTACTCTTAAACATACTTGATAACGAAAAAATGCTGAAGGCTTTGTGACTGTTGCAAGGTCTATAAACTGTCTGCCTGGAACCTCTGCTTATCTGTATAGGTGATGCAATGAGCTAATTAGTGCCTTGAACTCAGTTTAATATTATCTTCATTGGTGGAGTAAAATATTCAGGATTAAGGATTTTTAAAGAGCCTCAACTTCTTCCCTTCCCTGTGCCATTTTAGAAAGTGGTAGGCTTTTCTCCTAACACTATAGCCACACAAAACTGTAATGAGCTGGGAAGGCTTGAAAGCCACTGTGGTGCAGAATGCCAGATCAGGACTCTGAAGTCTGGGTTCAAATCCTCATTTGCTGCAAAGCTCAATGACTGTGGGCCTCTCATACTCTTTCAGCCTCACTTATCCAGGGGATTGCTGTGAGGATAACTTGCAAGAAAGTACAACCCTGCGCTCCCTAGAAAAATAGCAGGATAAAAACATGACCAGTAGACATCAGTAAAGAGACTTGATATAACCAAAGGCTGTATGTTCCAGCAACATGCATCTGTTAACAAATGAGTTTGATTTTGGGTCAGACATGGCTCTGGAGTTCCTAGACTGGGACCATCATATGCAACGTGGGGTTTCAGCCTTCCCACCAGGGTCTTTGGCTGAGGACAGACTGGCAAAATGAAATGCAAGGGAAGTGGGGCAAAAAGACCCGGGCCAAGTTGTTGCGGGGCTTTCCATTCGCACTGCATAGACTGATGCGGGACCATACTGGGGAGGAGGTGGAACGGAGCATTCACACTTAGGAGCAGCCCCTGGCACTGCTGCTGCAGTGGCACACGGCTTTGGTCCATTTTGCTGACCTGCGCATAGGCGCATAGGTGCATGGGCGCAGCAGCCGGATCAGCGGGTTCACATTACTGGCGCTGCTTGATGTGTGGCTTATTTGCATCTATACTGCCAGGAAGCGGGATGAACACACACCCAGATGGCTTGACACCGGTTTCACCAGGTACCTTTTAAAAGTGGGGTGAAAGCGCTTCAGGACGGGGTGAGTGCAGCACCCAACACCAGGCAGCTGTGGCTGTGTGAACGGGCTCTCTTAATCCGCTTGCAAAGCTGGCCTATATTGGGCCAAACTGCCAGCCTGAACTCGGCCTCTGAGTGAGACAGCCCCACTAGTTGCCCTGTTGAGGAAATCTTCATGTAGTCCTCTTCCCAGGTGGCAAACAGCGGTTTCCCAGGGCCATTTCGAGTTAGAAAACAGCATGGGGGGAGGCTGAAGTCTCCTTTTTTTTCACATAACCAATCCAAATGAGACTTGTGCTCATCTGGGAATTAAGTTCCCTACTGGGAACTCCCAGAACATGCCTGAAGAAAGTTAATGTGGGGGACACTTGTACTTTATAACATGCAAATCAGTCTGGACAAAACAGAAAGAAACACCTCAGGTCAGACCTGTACAGAGAGCAAAGTTGTGATGTCAGCTGACATCCAAATACCTCTAGGGATTACTCTATCATTGTGCTGCAGATATGATTCACAACTGGATTTTCCTGTGTGGATAAGCCATTCTGGTAGCGAATGATTGTTGTGGCAGAGAGCCAGTTTGGTGTAGTGGTTAAGAGTGCAGACTCTAATATAGGAGAACCAGGTTTGATTCCCCATTCCTCCACATGCAGCTGCTGATGTGACCTTGGGTCAGTCAAAAGTTCTTTCAGAGCTGTTCTCTCAAGGAGAGTTGTCTCAGAGCTCTCTCAGCCCCACCTACCTCACAGGGTGTCTGCTGTGGGGAGGGGAAGGGAAAGGAGTTTGTAAGCCACTCTGAGACTCCTTTGGGTAGTGAAGGGCGGGGTATAAATCCAATCTCTTCTCTCTTCACTACATTAGCACAATATCCAGCTAAGTGCAGATGCAGCAATTGACTCTTTTTGTCAGGCTATAACCCTAACCAGTTTGGAAATACAATTTTCATCATTCCTTTGCTGAGTCCATTCTAAGGAACAGTACACCTTGTCCGCCTGGAACCTCTGCTTATCTGTATCTCCATATGCCTGTTTCCAGGAGAAATGAATACCAAGAGGCAAGCCCCTGACCCAAATTCAATTGAGCCACAACTTCACACTCCCTTTGCAAGATTTCGCCATCATAGCATCTTTAATTGGCTGACAGCCCTAATAGGTATCTAAAGAAGGCTCAGAAATGATATATTTGGCCTGTGTTTATACTGGCTTTTTTTAAAAAAAAGAGAAATTCATCATCAGGCTTTCTTGCTGCCTTCCCAGAATACAATATTGAAAAAGCCTTAGCAATAAATCATTCATGATTTGCTTTTGCTGTATCATGTTTTTCACATTGCATTTAGGGCTTGAAAACAAACCTTTGGGACCTCTGGACAGAACAGCTCTGAAATAACTTGTAACTTGCAGGGCAATGATACAACGTAAATAACTATCTGGAGATGTTACCCAGTTTTTCTTTTGCTATTTCAGGTAAAATGTCTGTATTGTAAAAACACATCTACACTCATTTCATCCAGCTATGAAGGAACATTTTTAGTTTTTGAAATTGTGTTTCTAATAATTAGGTTAAGTTTGCATTGTTTTAAGTAGTTTTAATTGGTCGAGGCAAATGGAGTGAGATTTCCTACAGAAAAACGTTAATGCAAGCTCATGTCAGTAGTGTTCATTACCATCTGACCTTTATGTAATAATGTGATGTCTTGGACTGTTTTCCTTCTTGGGCAAGAGCCTTTTCTCTAAATCCACTGATATTGCTTTTGGCCAGTATAATAGGAAACCCAATAAAGGAATGAGCCAACTACTACTTCCAAACTGGCATTCATTTTCTTTCCATTTCAAGAGTTCACTTCTTTGGCTCACATAGTACAAGAGTAGAAAAAGAAAATTTGATATACTCCCTGTTTAGACATACGTTTTCATTCCCTATCTGTTTCGTCTCTTCCACCTTTTCATTGTTATCAATTAGTATTTTGCAATACCTTAACTATTACATTGAATATATATATATATTGTTTTCTGAAGCCAGAGTCCTAAAAGAATCTCTGTTTCAACAATGTATTTGTTTTAAGCTAAGTTCCTCTTTTCAGTTTTCTCGTTGTTGTTCAGCTGCCTCCAGCAGATTTTCTGCCATGGTAGCATAAAAGTTTTCCAAGTAAATAAATAATCTAGTATATTTTCATCCCACCCTTCCTCCAAGGAGCTCGGAGTGGTATATGTTGTTTTCTCTTTCTCATTTTATCCTTGTACAACCCCTGCAAGCTTGGTTCGGCTAAGTGACTGACCTAAGGTTACCCAATATATTTGAAAAAGTGTGTGCATACGAAAGCTCATACCTTGAAAAAATCTTTGTTGGTCTTAAAGGTGCCACTGGACTCTAAATTTGTTCTACTGCTTCAGACCAACATGGCTGACCACCTGCATCTATCTAAGGTTACCCAGTGAGCTTCATGGCTGAATAGAATTTGAACCCAGATCTTCCCGGTCTTAGTATAGTATTCAACATTTCCAGACAACCGCATGTGGGGGAAAGGCAGTAGGCATGGCTCACATGCACCACTGAGGGTGATGGCAACACACAAAGATGGCTGTATGCTGGAATTCCCCACTTGAAAATGGTGAGTTCTGATCCAAAACTTTGTGGAAAAGCAGGGTTCAGAAACTGTGGTAAAAGGATGGAAGATTTGGATAAACTCCTGATAGGGCAAGATCTTTTGTGGAACCTTTTGCTTGGTTCAAATCTTTAAGAACGCCAACGCAGGGGAACTGCTCTTGTGAACAGAAACGGTCCTAGACAGAAGTGATCTGGCCATACTGATCCATTCTTCTGCAACTTCACAATTGGATTACTGCAACAGACTCTACATGGGGCTGCCCTTGAAGACAACAAAGAAACTACAACTGGTCCAGAATGTGGCAGCCTGACTACTGTCAGGGGTTAGCCGCCAGGAACGTATCTTGCCTATTTTGGACCAGCTTCACTGGTGTCCAGTCTGTTTCTGAGTTCAATTCAAGGTGCTGGTTACGACCTTTAAAATCCTTTTTGAACTAGGACTCATATATTTGAAAGACCATTTCCTTCCATGTATCCCTGTGAGCCAACTATGGTTATCAGGCAGCCATTGTTGGTGCAGTGCCAAGGACCAAATATTTTGGATACTAAAATGAAGTATTTACATTTTATGGAAGTGCATGCTGACCTGATCCATTCACTTCCAGGGAAAAGCAGCTGCATTTACGTTGTTTAACAGCAAATTTCCCTTGTGTACCTCACCCTGGGGAATCAGAGGAGGCAAAACTGATGGTGGTTTGTGCGACAAAGGTAAAAGAAGTGCTAGTCAGATTTGTGTTCATGAAAGCTACTGCGGGCAAGTCACCAGAAAAGTAATTCTGAACAGAATGTGGGTTTTTTAAGCAGCCCAATTTACAAGCCAGTTAGGCTGAGATACTTGGTTTTAAGCCCATTGAGTAAGTAGTCTTGGGACTAAAGCTACCAGGAGACTCCCCCCCCCCCCCAGTCTAAACAGAAATCTTCTTCAGTCTACCCCAAGTACAAACAGCTTGTGTGGTAGCACATCATTTACGATTCAATCCAAAGTCCAAGAACTGTTTGAAAGAAATCGATTTCAGAGAATCCAAGGCAAAACATCACATTCTCCTATTTTCCTCAGCCACAGGCTTATGTCTCAGCTGCCCTTGGCCATCCTGTTCTACCTTGCTGCTTGGCACTCAGCCTTGAAAGCCAAGTTGGCTGGGAACCCAAAGGCCCTGGTGTTTGAAAAGGTCCTTTCCAGCCCTGCCCCAGCAACAAACTCCTTTCCCTCCTCGTCAAGGGCTCATCATTGGCATTGGCTGCCACCAATTATTTTTTTCTGTCATCTGTGATTCTGGCTGTTTTGCAAGCTAGTAGTGTCTGGATTATGTTTTGTGCGAAAGATGCTCTTCACCACTCTCCCACTCTTGTTAGCATAACAGAGTAGCATTTGGCAAAACAGGACTGAAATTCTTCCAGACAGTCTTCAGAAATCAACCCAAAGATCATGAGTGTAAAAGACTATTAATAATGAGGCATAAACCATAGAAAACACAGATAATTGGGAACAGACTAAAGACATGCAGATTTGAGGCAGCACACTACCAAGAAACCGAAACAGTATTTTGCTAACTAACCTTTCTTTGTTGTACATTTTCCTTGCTGTGAACGGGTCCATCTGGGTCAGCACTGCATGTCCTGAATCTTAGCAATTCCCTAGTACAGAGAGGTCTTTCTTAGTATTTTCCTATTTGCTTTTGCTGTAGATGCCAGGAATTTAACTTGGGACCTTCTTCATGCGAAGCAGGTGCTCACCTACTGAACCATGACCCCCTTGTTCTAAATAATGATGTGTAATAGACTGTAGCACCTGCCCTTACTGCTGCCACTGAGCTGTCAAACTGGCTGAACCTTTTAAATTAAGAAAATAAACAATATTAATAATTTAAAAACAGTCATTACATAAATATTTGATGCTTTCCGTATACAATGAGAAATAATGATAGAAGAGTTTTCCTTCCAAGCCACTTCTAGGGAGGGGGAAACAAACAAACCAAAACCCTGCGCACATTATTAAAAAGGAAACGGCACCGTTGTGCTGAGAATTAACTTTTCTAATATGTGCCATTAGGCATTCACGGTGGCTCTAAATGAGTTGGGCTTTGCTTCAGCGTCCCCTTGGGCCACGTTTGGAACAGCGCACTTAGAGAACACTTTTGCATCTTAAAAAAGACAGAGACTTCAAAGGCTCCTCTATATTAATGTAATATTGTGGCAATGTTGCTTAAATGATCTATGTAGCCATGCCAAAGGCCAGAGTTTTCCCCGCGGCTGCTGGTCTTAAAAATTAATGATGTAAGTGTCTAACGTCAGCTCATTTCAAGTCGAGTGATAAACACCTGCCTGCAGAAGCCAAGCAGGGGTTGGGAGGCAAGCACCGCCAGCTGGAATGTTGATGCGTGAATGAAGAGGGAATGCTTGCCGGGGTGGGAAGATCAAATAGGCTCCTCCTGAGACTCTGCAGGGTTTTCTTTTGTTTTCCCACTAAAGCTATACTTGCAATATTTCAGTTGTGTTTTCCCCTCCAATGGTATGGTTCCCATGCTGGTCGTAAAATGTAATTGTGAGACGGAAGATTGAAATCAGATTTCCTTAATAACCAGCATGCGTACAAGGCATATTTTCAGCAGCAGAGGCAAGCAAAGAAAGAAATCTATCCTCCCCTGCTTTCTTGACTGCCCCAGTCCAGTCCCTCAGCTCTTTGACCTTCGGGCCTCTTCTTTCCAGCAGCACACAGCCACTCTCGTTCTTAGCACTTGTGTGGATTTTTTGCACTAGCTCAATACAGATTCTATTTCCTTGGTGGTATTTATTATCATTTAAAGTGCTTATATTTCACCTCCCGGTATGACTGCTCACCAGGTGGACTTCCAATGTTAAGAAAGGAAAACAATAACACAAAATAATAGGGGGGAAAATAGAGCAATCCAAAACGAAAAGTGAACTCACCTCAGAGTACCAAAAACAATACATTTTTTAAAATGAACATAAGATTGAATACTCCTTGCTGAGATGCTTGCTGTCTGCTCTTGCCAGCCTACAGGTGAGGCCTGAAGATCTCCTGAAATTATAGCTGATCCCCAGACTGAAGAGATCAGTTCACCTTGAGAAAATGGCAGCCTCGGGGGGTGGACTGTATGGCATTATATTCCACTGGGGTCCCTCCACTCCCCAAACTCCACTTTCTGCAGGCTCCACCCCTATTTATTTATTTATTTTACATTTATACCCCACCTGTCCAGCAATGCTGGCTCCAGGTGGCTAACAATAAAGATCAAGTCCATACATAATAAAGATAAAAACCAGTTACTAAAAAACACAGTAAAACCTCCAAGGTGGCAATATAGAAACAACCCCGCCGAGCACAGCAACCCACCTGCACCAGATCGGGGGGCTACCACCAGTTGGGTTCCCAGGCCAGCAAATTAAACCAAAGCCATTTCCCCCAGTGGTGGCTCCTCCTAGCAGAAGAGCTCCGCTTTGCAGGCCCTGCAGAACTGCAATAGGTCCCGCAGGGCCCTAATGTCCTTCGGGAGCTTGTTCCACCAGTGAGGAGCCACCACCAAGAAGGCGCTGGCCCTGATGGTTGCTAACCTGGCACTCACTGGAGAAGACCCTGATGCTGGGAAAGACTGAAGGTAACAGAAGAAGGGGATGGCAAAGGATGAGATGGCTAGACAGTGTTAGCGATGCAATGAACATGAAATTGAGCAAACTCCAGAGGACACCAGAAGACAGGAGGCCTTGACTGTGTGACTGAACAACAACAACAAAAGTACGGTATACTTTAATCAATGTTCTGTTTACTGCTAGAACTTCCTTCTGGAGATGGAGACCTTTAGAAACTGTAGTTGCTGAGAACTCACTGTGTCTTCCCAAACGACAATCTGGTCCTTTGAGTAAACTTTAAACCCAGTGATAACTTCCGTATTTTAGCAAAATACAGGCTATTACGAAAATATACCACTACTGACTTGCTGGATTACATTTCTATCCACTGCATCACATTCTGGTAGACAGGATCAAAGAAACTATAGACAGTAGCTTCTTGTATAATCAAAATAATATGCACTGCTTGAGTCTTTCCCTAGCTGGTCAGCACTTCAGTAGTCTTAAGAGCCTATATGCAAGGGGCGTGGTTGGACTTCTCTTTTTCTAGTGCTGCTGCCAAAGAGCATAGGCAACAGGAAGAACAAATCCTCCCTCAAGGGAGATAAGTCCTGTCCTCCTAAATAGATTTCCTCCCGCCATACCTGTAAGGTTTTCTAAAATACAATTATGTTGTGATCAGGGGTCATTTCGTAGAAAAAGAGGTTTTCTAAAATACAATATGTTGTGATCAGGGGTCATTTTGTAGAAAAAGAGGTGCAGGAGCTCATTAGCATAACTCATTTGCATAACTCATTTGCATATGCCACACCCCCTAACATACTGGAAGTGTGTCAGAAGGCAACATCCACCCCTCAGGCTCCACTCCACAGGTGAGTGAAACTGACCTGCTCTTCCTCCATTCCCTTCCCCATCCAATACTTTGTGCAATAAAAATAAGCGTTAAGAACACACCCTCATTCTCTTCCTGCTCCCTTGAAACCACCAGGTTTCAAGTAGACTTGAGATACCTAGGACATGTGCACCATCCATCCCTTCCCCCTCCCCTCCCCACAACAAGACACCCTGTGAGGTAGGTGGGGCTGAGAGAGGTCTTTTGAGAACTGCTTATGAGAGAACAGCTCTGAGAGAACTTGTGACTGGCCCAAGGTCACACCAGCAGCTGCATGTGGAGGAGTGGGGAATCAAACCCGGTTCTCCCAGATTAGAGTCCAACTCCTGACCACTACACCAAACTGATAAGGTGGAAGCTGCTGAAGGGTTGGTGAAATTTCTCCAGTACTTATGTGCCATATGCCCAGATAAAAAATGGTATACTTAGAAAATTTATATGCCACCTTGAGCAAGTCTCTGGAAAAGCAGCACACAGTCATAAAAGGAACAATGATAAAATTATCAATATTAAAACAAAACATTAAAAACAATAAAGACCCTAGCAGGGCTTCCCCTGAGGCGCTGCGCCTCTGCACTGCTCGGAGAAGCCGAGGAGGGGGTGGGGCTTGGTCATGTGCCCGCCCCCTGGGCTCCTCACTCCCGGAGCTGCGCTCCTGTGCGCTCCCGCTCCAATGGACCCCTGGTTGTGATCCTGGAAAATGACCTTCCCAAGGTCAGCTCTTGATGACTGCACGTTAAAAAGATCAGCACAAAGATTTCCTACCGGGGAACCAAAATAATAGTTGCAGGTTTAGCCAAATTATTTTCAGATCTTTCCCATCTGCAGACTCTGTGGCAAAGCCCTTTTTGCCATGCTGGGCATCTTCACTGAAATAGGGAATTAGGGAACAGATTTGTTGTCTTATCAAAAAAGCAGAAGTGATAACATTGCTGCTAATGAACTAGAAGGAGAAACTAGCAAGTGGTTTTGTTGTGATTAATAATTGTTCGTGTATAATTAAAAAGTACCCCAAATCAACAATTTTCTCAGAAATTTTCTCCTTTTAGGTAGTATTTCAACAGAAGGCTACTTTATAGATTTGTAACTCTAGGATTAATGGAGACAAATGCATTCCATTTGACACAGCTTGGAGAGGTGCCCACATGTAATGAGCCACACAGTTCCTATTATTGGACTGCATTGATTTACTTTTCTAAAGAAAGAAACCGTAGACTCTGAACTTTATTGCTCCTCTTTCTTACTTTAAAACACCTCAGAGGTAGACTATCTCATTAGTTCTATAAACCCAAAATTCAATCAGATGAAGTTTAATCGATAGGGCAAAGCAAGGTGTATATCTGGCTGTAAGACACATGCCCTCAAGCAGCTCTGAGGCTCAATATAAATCAGATGGTTTCGTTAGTCAGCAATAGATTCTTCCTCTGAAGAACCTGTATATTTACACATTTGAATTACAGCTAATGGGAAATATCCTTTTACAAAGTAGCACAGAATCACTTTCTGTAAATTCTCGGAAATGCTATGAAAATGGCACGGTTTTATGGCATGATTCTGGTTGACTGTCCATAAAAATCAACACTGTACTGGAGTCATTAAACTCTAGGATACATTTATTTAGTAATTAAAATATTTACACCCCATCTTTGCCTTGTGGCTCAAGGTGGCATATAAAATATATTTTTAAAAAAAATCCAGTTAACCTTCCTCCCAAAGAAAATACCCGCAGCTTAAATCCCATTAAAAACCTTTGCAAATAAAATAGCCTCACAGTGCATCCTGAAGATGGTGCCCCCTCATTGTTCCAGATTCAGAGGAATCCCAAACAAATGATATACACGATCCAGGTTTGCTTACAAGGAGATTTTTAATAAAGCATCAGACTTACAGAAAATGCAGGCTGAACTTCCATTAGCTGAACCTTGAGTGCATACACACACAACAAAACTTGCCAGAATCTGAGGCCACATGCATAACTAAAACTAGGCATGTTGTATGCTAAATGCTGGCTACCAGTGAAGTCATCATTAATTAAGCTATCCCAAACACTAGGATGAGCTGGATCATCTTGCACCTGGTATCCAGTAGTGGGAAGAAACAACCCAGGTTTTAAAGATAAGGGCTGCTAACAAGCATGAGAGAGAGGAAAGTTCTCTTGGGAGCAGCTGACTACTGTTCTTTCTCAAGACTCGGGGCAACTAAGATGTAACAGAGATTGAGTTATGCAGGCCATACATTCATCTGTTCAGGAAGCCTGTTCCACAAGATGAGAGCCACTATAGAGAAGGAATGAGCTCTAGTAGATACTGAGAGAGCCACCTTAAGCAGCAGAACAACTTGAAGGTGGAAAACAGCAAAAGGTGCAATAAATCCATTTTTTATATGTAGAACAGTCAAATAGGTCACATACTGACTGGGTGATCTAACATTCAAACCTAAAAGGGGAGCCGTAGACTAATAAATCAATCCCATCACAGGGCATGATACAGCCTGAGCACCTAAAATTGAACTTTAAGATCCTGACCCAAGGAATTTGGTTTTGCATCAATTTATCTAATTCTCAACATGGGACAATCTGTGGGTACTTACATCCAGAGACTAGGCCATGGACAGACAAGACAGCTCTTCCTACAAACCTTAGAAAAACCCCAGGTTTGCAGAAAATTCTGAAATCTGAGAAAGAAAAGAAAAAGACACTGGGTGGGGTTAACGCAAAATGATAAAAGCTTTAAGAAATGGTTACCCGCAGTAGCGGTTGCTAAGTAACCACAGCAGTATTGCCAACATACAAATCTTGGTTTCTGTCAAAAAAGGCAAGGGAAGGGGTCAGGGCATTTTCCAGGGCTGTTTTGGCACTTGAAAGAAGATTCATTGGGACTATGCATGACTTGCATGGCTATTATTCAACAGTAGCCACCCCACCAAAGCAAGTGTGGCGTTAGGGGTTGAAGATTCACACTACGATCTGGGAGACCCAGGCTGGAATTCCCACTCTGCTATGGAAGCCCATGGAGTGACTCATGGGGCTCAAGCCAGCCACATATCCTCATCTTAACCTACCTCACAGGGTTGTTGTGAGGATAAATTAGAAGAAAAGAAAATGATGTAAGCTGCTTTAGTTCCTTATTGTGGAGAAATTGTCAGCGTAGTGTGCTGGGGGGAGACAGACATAAGAAAAATAAAATGGAGGGAAAGACATAGATGAAGCTGGAGAGGAGAAGAGCAAAAAGGGGGAAATGGAAAACCTGAAGATGGGGGAGGAGACAGTATATGAGAGAGGCTGACTGTGTCAGGGAGAGGAACAGAAAAAGAGGGTGAGTGGGAGAGAAGAAATGGAAAGGGCAGACAGGGAGACAGAAAACAGAGGATGGGAGGAATGGGGAAATAAGTTTCCCCATAGGTCTTCATAGGTCTTGTATTATATATAATGCTAAGTACATAAGCAATTATATGAATTTGGATGAAAATTGAGTTCAAAATTTTATGCTCCTATCAGACACTAAACACATAATTTCTGTATTTCTAATACATAATTTCATAATTTCTGTAGTTATCTATCACTGCAATTCATGATACGTGCTAAACAAACCATAGATCAAAATCAGACTTACTTCCTAGTTAGGGGCCTGAGCCTTAATCATATATTATTTCACATGAATATTCTCAATTAATATTGTTATATCTTCTTCTGATTCAATACTGCCACTGCAGTGCAAGTTTGCAAGACAGGATTGCAATACTTTTAAAACAAAAGGCAATTGTTTAATGAGGTGAATATTCAGCCCTTAATTACAGCAACATAATTAAAGCCAATTAAACATTGGCATCTCCTGCCCGCAAATGTAAATGGGTCTTTTTGTGAAATATTATACTATGGGAACTCAAGATACAAAAGGGAAATTATATCTCATGTATCAACACTTTACATAAAATTTGGCAACAATGACTGACTCAGAACTTGCTAGCCAGTGTGAACTATGGACTAAAATGGTTTTCCCCTTTTCACATACTCTGCAATTTTTCTGAAACCATCTGTCCTAAAATATTAAGTGCATGCATGAATATCAATATACTTGGAATGAGCACTAGCTGGAATGAAACTAAAACTATTCAAGAAATTAACTGTTTCATATCAAGATGATTCAAAACAAAAAGTCGTTTAATACATTGTATTCGAACCAATCAAAGTATCACAAAACACTGTGTAAGCTGTCAGACTCTCAACAACTCTTCATCAGACAGCAACAAAAATAAGGAGAGAAAAAAGATATTTGAGGACATGATAGTAATGTTCCAGTTCTGTATGTCCTCTAGGATCTGTTGCTTAGGTGCTGGTGGGTGGAACTGGTTTCAAGTTGTAGCTAAGCCTTCTGGGAAGAAGGAAACATGGCAGGCCCCCATCTGAGAATATAAAAGCCAGCTCTTTATAAGATATCTCTCTATATAATAATTCTCTGATGGTGGTGGCACTCTCTAGAACATTCCACACACCACCCCAGCCTTTGGTCCCCTGGCCTATCAATCAGAAGCTGTCCCTATCCACTGGCTGTGAATACTCGCATGCCATTGGCTGGGTCTGCTCCTCTTCTCCACCCACTCCTTCAGCCTCTGTGCCCTGTCAGAATTCCTGGCAGACAGTTTTTTTGCTCTTGACGAAGACACTTCTCCAGCTTCCTTCCTGTGGGAGGATTAACTGTTACCTCAGCAGCTGCTGGTAGGTGAAACGAAATGACAGTTACCTGTGTTTATAAGATGGCTGCTGCCTGTGGTTTGTTTAAAATGTTCCCCCATAAGGTTCAACTGTTACCTCAGTGGCTGTTAGTGGGTGAAACGAAATGGCAGTTACCAGTGTTTATAAGAGGGGCTTCAGAGCAAGGTAGGTTGATGCTTGGCTGGGAAGGAGATGGGGTTGCCAACTCCAGGTGGGGAATTCCTGGAGATTTGAGGGGTGGAGCCTGGTGAGGGTGAGGTTTGAGGAGGGGTGGGGCCTCAGACAGGTACAATGCCATAGACTCTGCCCTCCAAACCACCTTTTCTCTCTTGGGGAGCCACTGCTGCCAATTTCCAGGTGAGGGCAGGAGATCACTCAGAATTACAACTGCTCTTCAGGTAGCAGATATCAGTTCCCATGGAGAAAAGGGTGGACTCTGTACCCTGCTGAGGCTGCCACAGCAAATTAATGCTGAGTGCCCAAGGCCTTGACACTCTCCAAGAGCCTCTTTCTAGAGCCCGTTGTATTTATTCCCACAACGGGCCTTATTCCTAGTCTCATATAAGATAAGATGGAATGTGCGTGCTCTGGCCTGCAGGCCCTATTCCACTCTGCCCTCCTAAGTTTTTCTCAGCATCTGGAGAGGCTTTTCTTTCACTCTCGGGTAGTTTGCCACCAGTGTTCCCTCTAAGCTGTGGTGTGTCATGACCAGAAATTCTACATCGTGAAGTATTAGCATAAAAGTTGTGAGCGAGCCTACCTCAAAAGGTTGTTGTGATGATAAAAATGGAAGAGAGGAGAACACAAACTACCTAGGGTCCCCATTGGGGAGGAAAGCAGGATCTAAATGAAGTAGCTACATAACTAAGAAATAACTAAGAATACTATGTACAAAGGCAACTGTGGTCCCAGGAACAAAAAGCAAGGGGGGATTTTAACCATGTGAGTGTGTGTGTGAGAGAGAGTGAAAACAACAACTGCAGAGCAACTAGGGTTGCCAGCCTCCAGGTGGGGATCTCCCACTTTTACAACTGATCTCCAGCTGACAGAGATCAGCTCCCCTGGAGAAAATGGCTGCTTTGAAGGGTGGACTCTATGGCATTGTACCATGCTGAGGCCCCTCCCCTCCCCTCCCCAAACCCCACCCTCTCTTGGATCCATCCCCAAAGTCTACAGGTATTTTCCAACCCAGACTTGGCAACCCTAAGAGCAACCTTCCTAGCACCCATACATTGCACCCATGGGGGGGAGGTATCAGGTAAACTCCAAAGTCTAAGTCAGAATGCCTTCCTGAGTCTCAGTCTGCTACAGCATGAAGTCCCCAGATGGCAGCCATTTGTGAGCTTCAACAGATCAATAGGCCATCATTGCAAACCATAAACTAATATTTTATAGTCATCCCATTAGGGTTGCCAGGTTCCCCCTGGCTATTGGCAGGGAATGGGGAGGGGGTAGACTTGCCAGATCCAGGTTGGGAAACTTCTGGAGATTTGGGGATGGAGCCTAGGAAGGGCAGAAACCTCAGTGGGGTACACTACTATGGAGCCCACCCTCCAAAGCTGCCATTTTCTCCAGGGGGACTGATCTCTGTAGTCTGGAGATGAGCTATAATTCCAGGGGATCCCCAGGTCCCACCTGGAGGCTGGCATCCCTACAACTGATCTCCAGATGACAGAGATCACCTTCCCTGGAAGATACAGCTACTTAAGAGGGTGGACTGTAGCATGATATCCCACTCTACACAGGCTCCCTTCCAAATATCTAGGAATTTCCCAACCTACAGTTGGTCGCCCTACTCTGGGTAGAGAAACCAGATAGAATCCAGTTTCCAGAAGGGCCCAGTCTGACCCACCTGCAAGACCATTACTGTAAGGTCAGAATTAAAGTTAACTTGTACTACATCATCCAAAAGGATTTGAAGCAAACTTATGTCCTTGTATACAAATGTATCTATTGGGTATCCAGATAATAAATGGAAAGTTTATGAGGAAACTGCCTTGCTTTGGAGAAACATTAATAAAACACCACAAAGCAATCCATTCAACAGATGTACTCCAATGCCTACAGAAGTGTTCAATACCACTTTGTTTGGGGGACAGAGACACATTCTGGGACCAAAGCTAAAACATTTAAAATCATTTTCAACTGAAAAGGCATTGGGGAGGTGTCTTACAACACCCCTTTTAATTTCTTCTCTCTCATATCAAAGTTTGAAACAAGTATTGACTCTTGGAATGTTGGTAGGTATCTTGCAATGACAGCATCTTATTTCCAGTCCACTACAGTTATCCATTTATTATTTAAAAGCTTACACAGAGGTGAAGGATACAAATCTAAGAACAAACAGCCATATACCTTTGTCTGAATTTTTTTTCTTTGTCAAGGGCTAATATAGCCCAGCTCCATAACGGATTCTGAGTCCGACTAGTTGTTGTTGTTGTTTTTGTGGCGGGGTGTGGATGACATCACCCCACTGAAGAGAAGAAACCTTCAGGTAAGCTCCAATGGTTCATTCTCCTTCAGTGGAGGAAGTCATCCAAACTGGTTATATGCCCAAACTACAACCTGAGTGGGATCCTCATTTTTATTTTTATTCTGTTCCACCACTATGTTGCAGACCCTTCTACAAGATGAAGCTTCCACAGATTTTAACTGGTCCCACCTACTATAGTGTCTCACACAGTTATAAAAGGTGGACCAGGTTGCAGCTCTACCGGTTTCTTCCACCAGAGTCCCTTTTAATATTTAGGATGAATCTCTTAAGCGTCACAGTGTCAGTGTCTGGCTCCCAAAGGAGTTTATGTCAGTATCAGTGTCTGGCTCCCAAACCTTGATGGCCCTGGTGAAATTTGAGAGCCCGGGGGTGGTGGTGGTGGCTCTGATTGTCAGAGAGGCTGCTTCATGGGATTCCCTAGGGCTGTCTCATTATTATTACTATTATCCAAGGCTTTTTTTGTAGAAAAAGCCCAGCAGGAACTCATTGGCATAATAGGACAACAGCAGAAACATATAAGCATATTAGGCCACACCTCCAACAGTGCAGCTCCTTCCCAGGATCAGCTTCCCCAGGTGCCCTGTGGCTTGTGGGGCACCTGGGTAACCCAAGGAGGGGAGGCAGTTTAAACTGCCTTCCCTCCCTGGATCAGTTTGGCCAATTCAGAAGCCAGCCGGAACTCCGTTCCTGCCCAAAAATAGCCCTGCTATTATCCACTGAATCCTTAAACATGTTGTCCCTATCCTTAGACAATACTGTTCCTGAATGTAAGACAACTACCAGAGAATCCAGCAGATGAGTCATCTTGGCTGCCAGAAGGATGGAGATTTTTTTTTAATGCCTGTAATAATGTGCCATTGTCTGGAACTGTCCATTCTGCCTTTAGCATGTAATCAAAGAATTCAGGGAATGGAAAAACAGAGGACCTTTTGGATGATCTCTTAAAACCCTGTAGTATCTAAATTGGCTGAAGCCAATGATCTAGGTTTTACTGTTGCATCCATTTGGTAATTAAGAAAGGGGAAAAACATCTTTTTTAATCTCAGGAAATGTTTCAACTGGAAAGGCCTAGAATAATTTCCCTAGGCCTAGGAGAATTTCCTGACCATTTCCCTGTGGTTGGAGGGAGCTCCTCCACCCCTGAAACCAAGCCTGTCACGGGTGGTGAGGGAGAAGGAAAACATCTCTTTTGACTAGCCATCGAATGCTCCTGATGCTAGCTAGCATCCTTACAATGCTTAGGTCCGTATGGGAGAGATCAGCCACAGCCACCGCTTGGCCACGTACTCCTAGCCATGGAAAGACCAACATGATTCCCGGTTGCATATGCATGGGAATGCGGGAGGCCCAGGCTGGACTAAAGGCCTGCATTCTCCAATCTGTGGAAGGAGGGCTGAAAAAAAGGGCAGGAAAACCTAAGTGGCTGCCCTATTGAAATTTTCCAGACCGCTGAACCTGCTGGGAAAGGCCACAGAGAGGCTGGGCAGGGGGGCAAACTGCTTTGCTGTGCTGCTGCTCCTACTTTGATTGACCCCTTGTTCACATTGGAGGTCCTTATCCCACTGCCCCAATATATCTCAGAGGACAGGGCTGTCTCACGCTCAGCTCCAATCCTCTCGCTCCCTGTAGGCCTAGAAGCTTCTGAGTCTATGGGGTAGACTACCTGCTGTGATTTCTTCATTGCTGTTTGGACCCAGTAGATCTCTGCTGGGCTTTTCCAGAGCAGTCAGTGGCTAGCTCTGGAATGACCCAAAGCCTAGGGTCTGCCAGCACCAACAGCCGATGCATCCTCCATCCTCAGTTGGGAGAGGCCTGTCACAATGGTCTCTCCCTTCTTTCTAAGACCAGCAATGGGGCCCTTCTTCAAAGCCTTTCCGTCTTCCATACCAACAAGGTAAGATACTCCAAGAAAGCAGGTCTAGGCTCTGACCTGGCAGATGTCTGCCAGGCTGTCCCTGTGCAGTCGAAGACCAACTGTAGAACGACACAACGTTTTGGGTCTGTCAGCACTGATGGTGGCTTGTGTCTCTGTAGATGAATCTGCCATTGGCCAGACTCTGATGCCTGGAACCTCAGGTGGGAGAGGCTTGTCTTAACAGTTCCTTTTTTTCTAAGGCAGGCGATGGGGCCTTTCTTCAAGGCTTTTCCATCTTCCATACCAATAAGGTAAGAGTCCCCAAGAAAGCAGAGCTAGGCTAAAGAGTCCTGCTGGAGCAGCAGAGCGATCAAAACTGGAGGGTCAGCCTCACTCCGTCTACACAAATTTGCATTGCCATGCCTGGAGTGAGAGGAGGCATGACCTAACCAGTTTGAATGACTTCCCCTATGGAAGGAGAACTGAATATTTTTACTGCATTTCCCAAATGGTGGTTTCCACCAACTACATGGAGATTATTTCCATAAGAAATAAATTCCATGTTTCAAGATGTATAGAGTCACTCTGATCCTGAATTCCAAACTTAGGAATTCCAGTGTGAGCATAGACCTGCTTGCTCACAATATCTTCATGATTCATTTCCATGGAAGGAAATAAGCAGCATATAGATTCATTTGTGTGCTCGTATTGTTTCACATAATTCATAATTCAAGCAAGCAGAGACTCCTGAGCACACACAAGAGGCTCTGGCTGCAGTCCTGAGAACACTGTCCTGGAAGCAAGCCCCACTGAGCAACCGAGCTTAGGCTTGGTCCCTCATTTTTGCATCTGTGTGCACTTAGAGTTGAGGAGAGAGACAGGCAATTTGGTTCTGCTGCTTATAACAAGGAAATTTAACTGTTTCATTATGCAAAGTTCAGTTGCTTCAAAATTCCATTAGAGAAACATGGTTAATTTTTTCTTGCTCTAACTGAAAACTTTCATAATATAGTGCACACATACTTTCCCCCCCTTTCTCTTCTATGGCCTTATTTTAAATTGCAGATTTATTGGTTCTTGGTTTCTTTGGCTTTAAATAGCTTCCTCCTCCTTTTTGCTGGCATATTAAAACATTAAAGCAAATTACTTTTACATTTAAGAGAATTAAAACATTTTCTTCCAAGTACCACTGAGCCAGGCCGGTAGCCATGGGGGAGGGGCAATGCTCCCTCCCAAATTTTCCCTGCTCCCTCCTCTCCTGGTGCCCCCTCCCCTCCCCCATGGTCTCCACCATCTGGGAAGCCTGGGGAGGAAGGAGAGGAAGCCTGGGGCAAGCAGTGTGCTGTCCTCCTCCCCTGCCACCCTCACAGTGAAGTACTTGGCTGGGAGGGAGGGGGAGGAAGCCTTGGTTGAGTGGTGTGCTGCCCTCCTCCCCGCAGCTCAACTTGCATGCTGCCTTGGGCTTCTTGGCCAGTGGCGCCTTGGCGGGGTGGTGGCGGCTGCATGAGCATGCTGGGTGAGCAGAGCTGCATGGCAGACCAGCAGGATGGGCAGGGGCAAAGGTGTATGGGGTGGCAACCTCTTCTTGGCCACCAGGACTGCCTCTCTGGCTGGCAGCTTCCTTGGATTTCCCCCTCCACAGACTCCTCCATCATGCATTTTAACTGCCATTCCGGCCGGCCTCCTCTTTCCCCTCCCTCTCTCCCTCCCACCCACCCCTACATCACTTCCTGGCATGTGTCCCCCATTACTCCCCCACAGAAAATTTTCTGGCTACGGGGATGTACTGAGCTAGCAGCTACCTCAACAAATGTCATTCCTGCCTATTACATATATGTATATTCATGTGGTGATGTAATATACATACAGCATATGTGCATCCATTAACTGAGCAGCAAAATATCTGAGATTCCCTTCTAAACGTTAGGATAAATAGTAGCTAGGGTATTTTAAGCAATAGTACAGAAATGGTTTTCTACCAGAAAAAGGAACCATTTCAGTCATAATTACAAGTCAATGGCCATGATAATAGGGAAAAGACTATGCAACAGGAAATGAATGCAAACAATTCTATTGTAACAAGCTAATACGAACAAGCTTTATTTGTCAGTATTTTCAGAAAATGTTTTCCTAATCTCATCTTCTTATTAATATCTTTGTAGATGTTATTACTAAACCTTTATCTGGTGTTTTTTTGCCAGTTTGGTCTGGTGCAGAAGTCAAGTGGATTTCACCTTCTGAAAAAATCTGGCTCAGATTCACATCCTTACAACATAATGACTCATTTGTCTTTAGCATAAAATGAAAAACAATCTTTCAGCTATTCATTTACAATTTCATATCATTGTAAGAGTAGTAGAAATGGGACTTTTACATTATTCTTGTGTATCTCGTAATTGCAGAACATCTGTCCTTATGTTGACATGAAGTATTTGACGCAGTAAAGGATAGCTGCATTCAGAATTCCTGAGAAGTATTGGGGTCGGGAGTCCATGGAACAGTGAAACAGCTAGATCTTTATTGCTGGTCTGGATGAAGCATACAACCCAGGGCTCGGAGCCCTCCTTTTATGCTGGTCAGGGATAATCCCCTGACCTCACCCAACTGGCCTGATAGGCTATTATCAGTCTATTTACATCTCATAGGTTCCCTGGGAGAAACCTAGATACAAGATTGGTGGCCGGTTTTAATCCACCTGGCCTTTGTTCTACCTGGCTGAAGCTCAGGTAGTTTCTTGGCCATGTGCTCTGGCCACATGGCGGTCGCCATTCCTGGAGCACATGGCGACCGCATGGTCAATACATAACAATTCCGTAAAGTTTGCAACTCAAGGATATCCTCATCCCTTTCTCCTGTCTGCTTAGATAACTGGCCTAGAAGTCAGTATGGAGCAAGAGTATAGCCTAAAATTCCTTGTTAAAGAAGGGTTATAAAACACAGCAAAGTGGAGGTAGGGAAGCAACAGGAAAGGCTGAGTCTGGGGGGGAAACAGAGTTGCCAACTGCAGGTCAGGAAACTCTTGGAGATTTGGTGGTGGGGCCTGGGGAGGGCAGGGACCTCAGTAGGGTATAATGCCATAGACTTCATCCTCCAAAGCAGCCATTTTCTTGAAGGGATCTATGTATTCTGGAGATCAGTAGTAATTCTGGGAGACCTTCAGGATCCACCTGGAGATTGGCAACCCTAGGACAAAAAGTGGAGGGAGCAGAGATAGAAGGAATTGGGAAAAAGGGAAGTAAGAAGACGACAGGTATTTCCCAGACGGCTTGTATGTCCAGAACTGCCCCTGAGAGCAGTAAGATTTTGAATTGCACTGACCTCCTCTTCACTGATCATTTGTTAGTGCCATTTAATCCACATTACCGTTAAAAAAAAGTTGTACATCTGACAATACACGTCCCTCTCCTTAAAATAAAAATTGTGCAAAGATCAAAGACAGGACCAGCTGCACTGCTTTTGCCATCTAAAGAAACCATCAAAATGCAACCTGCAGCTAATAGAATACTTCTGCTGAAATCAATGGGGTACCTTTATTCCTTTATCTGAATGTCCTTGATGTTGGTCTAGTTCTAAGAAAAGAATAAATATGTCTAATTATATATCCTACTTTTCGTTCGAGGAGTTCAGATAAGATCACAATTAGGCAGTCTCCCATCCAGGCTAAGACCTGCTTTGCATTAGGAAGGCAACACCAGTGTGTGTCCTCAGATTATGATCTGAGGACTTATATCTGCGAAGTTTGCCATAGCTGCATATCTTTTTTTATGTATAAGCCACACTACACACCCTGTGCCAATCACTAGGTAGTTCACATGGGAAATCAACATAATTGTGGGAAATCAATGGCTAAGCCTGGGGGGCACAGTCAATACACAAGAACACATGGTGTCCTGATTTCTTTTCTTCTTTTTTTTAGGTTTCCAAGATTACTGTATTAATTACTTTACCATACCTGTAGGTTTTTAAACTGCAACTGATAACTGGATATGTTAATAGTATCCAAATTCTTTTTGATCACCTCCTCTTGTGGCCTTCCTGCACGCTGAACTGCTTAATCTGTAAGCATTTGTATTTTCTTCTTCAGTTGGACTTCATTTTTTAAATAGTTTGGAATTTGTCACTTCTAAACGTGAGCCAGATATGCAAAGAAGAGTTTTCTTTGATCCAGTATTTGGGATAACATTCCTTGCAGTTTTTCCACCCACTTTGTCACTGGATTTGAGATTTTCAGCTTTGTGCTAATGTTGTTGGATAACTGGTGTGTGATGTATCCATTTCTAAATAGCCGATGACAAAGAATTCAACTTTCTGGATTTTATTTCACTCACATTCTTCTCTAAACCTGCTCCGTTAGCTAACATCTGTTCACCATTCTTTTTTCTCTTTTAGTGCCCATTTTACATTGCTTACCCAATCTGTACCTGAAGAACACTTCTGACTAATTTTTTTTTTAAAAAATGATGCATTATGTAATGATTTGTTCTCTTGATCTGCACAATGCTGGTATACAGTCAATTTAGTAGCATCAATTTTTGGAGAATATTGTGGAATGGTCTGTTTTTTTCTTTCCAGGGAAGCCTTCTGCAGTTTGCCTATCTGTCTTTGGCTGTTTTTACATCTGACTTTTCCGCTGGAATCATTCTAGTTCCAAAAAACCCTGCCCATACTTCTGTGCGGTGTGAAACCGTGCTGCTACTGAAATGTCCACATCTACTAATTGCCCTCCTGTGGTCAAGCTAGTATGCAACCGGCTTCATTCTGCTTTAAACAATTGCTGTTGGCTCATTTTACACCTCCCCTCTAAAGTAGTTTGACTGCTGTCTTTTCCTGTGCTGATTTCACAGTGGTGTGAAATTTCACTCCAGGGGGTCTAAGTGCACTAATCAACAGCAATTGTTTAAAGCAGAATGAAGCCGGTTGCATACTAGCTTGACCACAGGAGGGCAATTAGTAGATGTGGACATTTCAGTGGCAGCACGGTTTCACACCGCACAGAAGTATGGGCAGGGTTTTTTGGAACTAGAATGATTCCAGCGGGAAAGTCAGATGTAAAAACATTAGTGCACTTAGACCCCCTGGAGTGAAATTTCACACCACTGTGAAATCAGCACAGGAAAAGACAGCAGTCAAACTACTTTAGAGGGGAGGTGTAAAATGACCCTTTGAAAATTGGAATGGTTCTGGTGGAATCCTTTTTTATTTTCCTTTTTGAGAACCTGCAAATAAATACTTTTGCATTTTAAAAGATACAGTGGAGTGGAGTAGTTATGCAGGTTCACCTGAAGTTTCCCACTGTAGGATTTTCTCCCTGTTACTCCTGTATAACTCCCATCTTCTGCTTATAAATGGAGATGAGAGAAAATGCCTGCTTTTAGCAGGCTGGCTTTAAGCCCCATCTTGTGGTTAGGTTTTGTAGCACATGCTGAAGAACTGAACATACCTCTCTTTTTTGGAATTTTATGAATCAAAATTACCTTGCAAATCCTTTTCCCAGTGAGATTGTCTGGTTTAGAGTTTACTTTCTAAAATACAAGGAACCAAACAGTGTAACATGAATTACATGTGTCGCTTAAGTATTTTGCATACAATGAATTTTTATGCAAGGGATGTTATATTTTGCAATTAATAGTTATTTTTAGAACAGAACCAATATCATGTGTAAAATAAATTGAAACTATTATTTTCCCATCTCTGAGTTTGCCAGAAAACACTGTAAACTCCCCATGGGAGTGTAACCTGGTGTACTGCTAGTTCCAGGAGCATACTAACATTTTAGATATACCTGTCAATTGTTGCCAGAGGTGCTGCCTTTACTCTTGGGTAGCCCCAATAGCAAGGGGTACCCCACTTCTAACCTGAACCAGAGACCCACAAAACTCAGGCCAAGTAAGACACTCCTGGTTCTGAAACAGAGCAAGTCATAGCTCTGGAAACTGGGATTTCATATTCAGGTGACAAACCAAGACAGCCCTCAGCAAACCTCCAGTCTTCCCCCTCCACCCAGAAGAGACTTTGCTTATGGAATAACAATGGGTTCCACCAGTTCTACATTTCTAAAGGCTACTCAGAGGCCACCTGGCGAATAGTCCTCTCTCCAGAACCTTACCCAACCCTTTTGTGTCATCTCATGTCTATGTTCGTTGTCTCTCCTTGCCCCATCCCTCAGGATACCAAGATACCAATCAAACATTCAAATTATTAACAATCTTTCCTGACGCTAATCAGGGACCCATCTCCCTCTTTTGTCTGTATCTGGGAACCGATTCAACTGCCTTGGCAGAACCCTCAGTGATCATAAAATCCATTCAGCTAGCCCTAGCACACTTGGCTCCAGTTGTTAATCCAGACTCTGCCCTCTCTGGAAGCTCATTGGTCACATCTGGGCCTTGCCCATCCTGATGCCACACACCCCTGGGACTCATCATTGGTCCAGGTAATCTATTGTTCTTACCTGAGACCAGCCCCCAAGACCTTCCATTGGTTTGCATTGTTTTCCAATGCCTATATCTGTGAGCACATGGCTTTAGGCTGTGTGCTTCTGCCCTGATGCCAACTGGCAGTCCACTCCTAAACCCTTTGGGTTTAGGCCATAATCCTTTCTTCATGGACCTCTGCAGATCTGGATAGGTAGTATCACCCTATAACCCCTCCATTAGCTATCAATCACCTCTGCTTCCTTAGTTCTCTATTGTGTGTGTGAATGCTTGGTTTTATGTTTGTATGTTTAAGAATTCTTTAGTAAAGAAATCACTGCTTTAGTAATCTAGCTTCTGCGTCTATTTTTGGGTTCTTGGGAAAAACAACTTTAGTATACACAGGCCCAATCCTATAGTTATGCCAATGCACATTAATATCATAATTCCCCAATCTACTATTAAGAAATAGAGCAATTTGGCTAACAGATTACTGGTGGAAAACACGTGGCAGATCCTGCATGTCTGAATACATGTGAGTTGACACACATGTTTTTCAGGCAGGCAGACGTAGGAGGACGTTTTCTCAGAGCACCCTGTTTAGGCACATATGATTAGTTTCTGTCTCTGTGTGTGGCTCTAGTGAGCAATCTATCCTGGATTGGCTTTTCCCTTTTCACCCCCCCTCCTATGGCCATTCCCGGGCCATATTGTGGGTGGGATCCAGAAAGTGCAGTGTAGGGCCTTTCATCCCCGCACCATACTTCCCCTATAACACCATGTTTCTCTAGAAGCATGCCAGCACTTAGGAGTGGAGTCACTGCTTGAGCTTAGAGTGGTACTCAAGGAATCTGGTGAGAAACTGCCCAGCACCCTTCTTTTCATTTTTTTATCTAGCACAGAGCTTTTTCAGTAGACTGGTTGGGAAATTATCCAGTTAGGGTGAAGAGGCCCAAAACCTCACTGGTTAGGAGGTTCTCCAGTAAGGGCAGGAGGCCCCAGACCCCATTATACGGGTTAGTAGGTAATCCTGTTAGAGAAGCAAGGAAACAGGCCAATCCCGTTCTTAAAACCTGACAATAAATAGGCTGCGTATCACTAAAAACAATTAAAGGAAAGGAAGGTTAGGGAGAACCCCTTTCCTGTTAATGAAACAGTCAAAATAAGCTAGAACCTTTCCAGTGAGCTCTACTCACTGGTCTGACCATCCAAGTTTTAGGATACTTGGACACCAAGAGCTAAACATGTACACCATTAAGCTCTGACTTTGGGCTCCCCATTTTCAAGTGCTCCCCAATCCCTTTAGGTTTTGTTGTTAAAATTGTGTTTGTGTGTGGGAAGCTGCAAACCAGCATCCCACACACACATTGAAGCCCCTGAATTCAGTTACTTCTGCTCGGTGGCTCTTGACCGAGATTGGCTTGTTGGTTTGTAACATAAGTTTGCTCCTCAGTTTGTAACATAAGTTTGCTCCTCAGATCCGAGAATCTGAAGTTAGTTAGGGAGACCCCAGGAATCAGGGTCTTTTCCCTTTGGTGGCCATCGGCCAATTTGGTTATTGTAACATAAGGTTTTCCTCAGACCTGGGTATCTAGGGCTGCCAAGTCCCCCGGTAGGGCGGGGGAAACACCGATTTTTCATGCTTCCCCCCCGCTTTTTCAAAACTGGCCACCGGGGGGAGGCAATGGCTGCCAACAGGAGGGGAACGTCGGAGCCTGCCGGGCCCTCTCCCTTCCAGGCCTCTTAAAGGGAAATGTCTGAAGAGCCTGCAGTGAAAAGCCTCACCAGACATTTCCCCTTTAAGAGTTAGCAAGAGAGCCCTGCCCAGAGATTAATGAGGGACTAAGCTCTTACTGAAGGGCCTGCTTTTGCATGCGGCTGGTGTAAGATTGAAAGGTTGCTGCTGCTGGGCCTGGGGTAAGTCCATCTGCCAGCTCTTTTCCTTCTCTCTCTCTCCCCCTCCCCCTTTCTTTCTTTTCTCTCTCTCTCTCTCTCTCTCTGTCCCCATCCAGCAGAGGTCTATCAGTGGCTATTATTAGCCACAAGGTCTAAATGGAAGTAAGTGCCTGTGCCAGCTCTTTTCCTTCTCTCTCTCTCCTTCTTTCTTTTTTCTGTCTGTCTGTCTGTCTGTCTCTCTCTGTCCCCATCCAGCAGAGGTCTGTCAGTGGCTATTATTAGCCACAAGGTCTAAATGGAACACTTTGTCTGGGGCAGTGATGCTCTGCATTCTTGGTGCTTGGGGGGGCAACAGTGGGAGGGCTTCTGGAGTTCTGGCCCCGCTGCTGGACCTCCTGAGGGCACCTGGTATTTTTGGCCACTGTGTGACACAGAGTGTTGTACTGGATGGGCTGTACTGGATGGGCCGATCCACTGTGGCTTCTCTCCTGTTCTTATGATATGAAAATCATATTCTGCCGAGATGAGGAAGGATTCAGTAGGGCCGTTGCTCAGTGATAGAGCATCTGCTTGACATGCAGGAGGTATCAGCCTCTTCAGCTAAAAAAGGATCAGGTAATAGGTGATATTAAAGATCTCAGCCTGAGACCCTGGAGAGCCACTACCAGTCTGAGTAGTCAGTACTGACCTTGATGGACCAATGGCCTGATTCAGTATTAGGAAACTTCATGAGTTCATGTGGAAGCAACATCACAGGATGTGACTTCACAAAATGATGTCACTTCCTTTCTCCTGGCTCCACCCCCAAAGTCTCCTGGCTCCACCCCCAAAGTCCCCAGATATTTCCCAAGTTGGACTTGGCAGCCCTATGGGTATCTGAAGTTAGGCAGTCATGAAATTTTTGAAGTAAAAAGCTCCCCTGGAGAGTAATAATAGTGCTCATCAGGGCCCCTGTTCAAATTTTAGAATATTTGGACTTCCCAGTAAAAGCAACTAAGCTATATATTCTTCGGCTCAGGTCCAGTTTGAGAGAGGGAAGTGGTTTTATTATGCAATCTAGCCTGGAAGAAAGTTCGTTATTTTCATTTCTCATGTTTTATGGTAAACTATTCTGAAATATTTTCAGGATTACTTCCTCTCCTGGCATCTCATCTCCTCAAAGAAGAACTATAAATCAGGCCCTAAGGAATATAATCCTAAACATATTTAGCAGGCATTAAGTCTGAATGAATTCAAAAAGACTTCTGAGTATACATAGATTCACATGAGTAGCTGTGTTGGTCTGAAGCAGCAGAACAAAGTTGGAGGCCAGGGGCACCTTTAATAAAGATTTATTCAAGTTACAAGCTTTTATTCACGTTATAAGCTTTCAGATACATTGAAATGGAAGTTACCAGTCCATGCATATAGTCAGAGGGTGAGATGCAAATTAGTATACAGCATAATACAGATGTTTAACAGATGCAATGATCAAACTGGAATAACAAGCTTAGTTCGTATGGTCCCCATTTGTTTTGGTTTAATTCTAGGGGGAAACAAATAAATATATCAAAATCGGAAATTGATGGGCAGATATACCATTCTTAACTGTGGAATGCTGACAGTAATTAACTAAGACCCTGCTCCATCTATTGTTATTCCAGTTTGGTCCTTGCATTGCTGTCCACTAGCAGTGAACTCCGGTTTAATGACTTTGTTAGTTTCCTTTTGTCCCTCTTGAATCTATTGCCCATCAATGTCATTAAATATCATCTGGCGATAATATATAGCTTGTCTTGCTATGAACAGACTATCTTTGCATTGAAATGCAAGGACCAAGGAACTAGGCTATGTCTGGTCCAGGAGTCTTAGAAAAGAAACATTTTAAAGAGTTCAATGGCACCTTAAAAAGCACCCATGTTTATTCCAGAATACCCTTTCATGAGACAGAGCTTACATACCCAGAAGCAAGGGGAAGAACTGTGTATCAAAATCCTACTGTAAATTGCTGTTTTATATTTTCTCTCAATAACTTCCTACATATATATGTCTGCCTAGTGAAGATCTACCACATGCAACTGATGAAGCAGGTTCTTTTTTCTTGTTGCCATCAAGTCACAGCTGACTTATGGCAACTCGGTAGGGCAGGGGTCCCCAACACTATGCTCAAGGGCACAATGGCACCCTCCAACACCTTTCCCATCACCCGCCAGGTGTCTTTAGTAAGTGGATGGTTCCATGTAGGGCTTTGGCCCAGGAAGGCTTCTGCCTACTGAAGCATTTGATTGGCTGTGCAGATTTTTTAAAATGTTACTTTGGCGGCAGCTGCCACCACAGCACAAGAATCTCCACTGGGTTACTGAAGTTAAGCTGTGGCAATCATTTTGTGGCAGGCTCCACCTCCCACAGCAGCCATTTTGTTACTGCGCCCAACACGCCATGTTAGAATTCCAAATGTGCCCTCAGGCTCAAAAAGGTTGGGGAGCCCTGCCACAGGGTTTTCAAGGCAAGAGATGTTCAAAGGCGGTTTGCCATTGCCTGCCTCTGCATTACTATGATCTTGGTATTCCTCAGTGGTTTTCCATCCAAATACTGATTAAGGCTGCAGTGGGTTCTAGTCACTCTAAAGACTTCTGTTGGAATTTTTTAAAAAGGAAAACCCTTGCTAGACTCTTAAAGGTGCTGCAATAAACATTTATTTTTGCCAAAATCACTCTAAATGCAGTTTGGCCTCCTCTCAAAACACCTTGCAGCCAGGATCTTTGATCACCTTTGACCTCTCAGAGGCTGGCTGCCTCTCCCTCCCATCCACCCACTTCCACATTCTGCCTAATACCATTCCTAGTTGTCCTGCGATGATGAGATCGTGCCCACTAATGGCTACCAAACTTAAGTGGGACTTGGACTCTTCCAAAATGGATCAGACCCTGTTTGCAAAGCAATTCCCCCATACTTGCCCACCACCCCGACACGAAGAATCTCACTTCAGAGAACACTGATCCAGTTTGAAATATTTTTTCTATGTTTCAGCATTTCTAAGAACACAGAACCATGAAGCAAAGAGCTGGGGAAAGCAGCCCTGGACTAGGGATGCCAGAAACCGGGGCCGGGGTTTCCCTGATTTTCCAGACTTCAACTCGCCCACCAGCCAACTGGCCCCGCCCCAAAGACTAGCCCCCTGCACCCAACATTCTCCCTTCTATCCTGAGAGCTTTAAAGGGCACTCCAGCTGCTCTGGAGGGCCATGTAAATTTTGCAGAGAGAAGAGAGGGGGGCGGCAAAAGATTGAATGCCTGAACTCCAAGTGGCGATTTCTGGTGCAGGACTAGGCTGGGCAGAAGAAGTGAAAGGGACCCCTTAAAGGGCTTCAGCTCAAGCCCGGAAAGGTGTCCTTTAAATCCTAATGGATTTGGCACTCAGAGATCAGGCGTAAGGGGATCCTCCGCTTCCCCCAGGCCCAGGAAGGTGACCTTTAAATTCTAATGGCCAAATGCATTCCTCATGCCTGATCTCCCCTCATGCCTGATATCCTCAGGGACCCACTTGGTGCGAGGGGCATTGTTTCCCATTTGGACTTAAAGGGACCCTCCCCTTTTAAAAACTGCAGCGCCCCCAACCCAAGTTCTCTCTTTCTCCCCTGGATGAAGCTGGGCAACTCAAGCCCTGGATTCAGTCAGTTTCATCAGTCAGTGTTGCTCTGTTTTTAGGTGTGTGTTCACTGAGCATGCCCAGGCATCCTGCTGGGAGAAGCTTTTCAAGAGACCCGGAAGGCTTCTGCAGCCCATTCTTGTGCTGGTTCCCGTTAGAACTTAAAGGGACCCTTCCCAGGCTGCTCAGGGACCAGGCACGAGGGGTTCCCACACCTCCCATGGGCCTGGGGAGGATCCCTTTAAGTCCAAATGGGAAATGGCGCCCCTTGTGCCTGGTCCCTGAGCAATCTTGCTGCTTGCCGCTCGGGGACCAGGCACTCAGGGTTTCTGTGGGCCCGGGGAGGGTCCCTTTAAGTCCAAATGGGAAATGGCGCTCCTTCGCTTGTCAGGCTGGCTGGGGAAGTGAAGGAGAGGTATTTAAAGATGTCTCCCCATCTTGTTTCTTTCTTTTTTTTTTTGCTTTCCCAGCCGGCCCACCTTGGCAGGCCGGCTGGGGAAGCAAAGCAAGATGGGGGAGGCATCTTTAAATGACAGGGGGTGTGACATATGCCAATGAGTTATGCTAATGAGCTCCTGCACCTCTTTTTCTATTAAATGACCCCTGTTATTACCACATTCCTCCCCTGACTGGAATAAAAAGTGTTGCTTATCCAGATCATCCCCAGTTACATTTAGGAGAAAAGACTGACTCAGGGTTTCCAACCATATTAACCTGTGGCCACTTTTGGAAGGGTAAAAACAGGTGAGAGCAACCCAATAAAATAATTTTGGACCACTTCAGAGGTCATGACTTTCACCAAAGAATCCTGGAAATTGTAGTTTGTTGAAAACTCTGTTGGATATCCCCATGCCTCCTTCTGCCCACCCCACGTGGCTATAGTTTGCAGAGTTTCTCCTTTGGAACAATTAATTGTCTGTAGTGTGGTCCCCAGGGGCTGCCATTCCAGTCCCAGAAGACTCCTGCTACCCTAGGGGGTTGTCATTCCACTCTGGGGCCTGTCATTATTTATTTATTCCTTTTGTTCCCCGCAAGAAGGCTCAAAGTGGCTCATTCCAGTCCCAGGCCACATCTGCTACCCCCAGGGGCTGTCATTCCACTGTGGGGCCTGTCATTCCACTTTCAGGACACTCCTGCTACCCCCAGGGGCTGTCATTCCACTCTGGGGCCTGTCATTCCAGTCCCAGAGTAGTATATATGGGACCAAAGTCCTTAATGGAAAATCCATTCTGCATTATATTTGCAACTCTTCTCGCGCTGTAATGTATTTCAGTGGAACCCATGCAAGTCAATTAGCATTCCTGACTCTCATTATTTCCAATGGGCCTTCTAGCCGCTCCCATTGTTTCCAATGGGCAATCCTGTCCTTCCTTTTAGTACATCCCTTACTGGGGTTTTGCTGTTAGGGCAGCGACCGGTCTGCAACTCACTCCTAACCACCACGTGACTGTTTTCGACTGCTTAGGCCAACGTGCATTCCCCCCCCCCCCCGCCCCTTTTCCTTTTTTTCCTCCGGTCGAAAGACAGCAGGACGCCCAGCTTCTCCACTTCTTGGCATCGAGGGTGAAGGAAAGAACAAACAAGCACGCTATCCAGCAAGCCTTTCGGACGAAGTACGACAGCGTCCCGGGTAGCCAATGAGAATCCAGAGAGGAGGGGCCGCGGGCGGGACTGCCCAGTGGGGGACCCAATCGGCCTGCGCGAGGGAGGAGGCAGTGGCAAAAGAGTCTCCTGGGTCACAGTTCTAAGCTGCGAGATCCGTGGTCGCGCTTGGCGAAGGCTGCCGGGTGAAGTCGGGGACAAGGCGCCGAAGATGTCGGAGGCTAGCAATACCAAGGCTGCGGAGGAGGCTTGGCGGGGCCGCTATTACAGGCTTGAGGAGATCCAGGAGCGCAAGACTAGCCAGTCGACTTGGATCCTCCTGCACCGCCGCGTGTATGACGTCACCAAGTTCTTGGAGGAGGCGAGTACGCGGGTCGGCTGGTGCCATCCTTGCCACAAACATTGCGCGGAGGAGGACGGGGGGGAGTTAATAGTGCAGTTCTATGCACGCTTGCTCCCGGGTCGCGGGTGGCTGCAGTTGAAATTCTTTGGGAGCCGCGGAAAGGGCAGCGGCGTCCCAGCGGCAGCTGAAGTTAAAGTCCCGCAAGATCCTGCGTGCTTGTGACGTGTATCATGGAACTTGGCCTTCTGCAGCGAAGTGCTGCAAAGGCTGCTTGGCTAGATGGTGGAGATGCGTTTTCTGAAACGGGGTGGAACTCGTTCAAGGGCCTCTTTCCTTAACGCGATATATTAGACATGATCCATCTTTTCCTGGTGTGTCTGTGTGTTTTAGTGAGGGAGAGAATGACAGCCTAGATTGCAGCTGCATTTTTCATTTAAAAAGTATGTAACTAGTACGAGGTCTGATCAACGTAACCAGTTCGATCTGGCTAATGTGTGAAATGCTAGGCTGTGAAGTTTCTGGTTGTCTGTGCAGGGAAACTTTGGTAACTGGACACTTGGTGTCCACATCCACTAAGCAAGATTACACCTTTTTGCCTATCAGTGGATGAAAAAAGTTCAGTATAATGTGGCTGTTACGGAGTAGCTGGCTAGCAACAAGGCATGATCACTAGAATGATGGATTGCTTCACTTTCCCCCTGCTTTCTTTTAAATTGCGGATACCAGTAGACTATATGGAAAATGTGGTGAAATAGCTGCACTATGTCTGTGCATATCTACTTAACTTTTTGGTATGTTTTCACCTCACTGTTCCTCCAAGGAGCTCACAGATGAAGACCCAACACAAAGACTCTCACAGTTTTGATTGCCCTCTGTAATTCCTTGCAAAGCCTGAGGAATATTTCCGTTTATAAAATGAGTTTCAGGCACAAGTAAGAGCAGAGGGCCAGAGTCACTTGTTGAACATTAAGGAGGCACACTAAGCTAGCAGGTCAGCTGTTTTCAGGCCAAACTTTGTCATCTAATGAACCATGTATTGGCAGGGGTCCTTTCGTAAAAAAAGAGGTGCAGGAGCTCATTAGCATAACTTATTTGCATATGCCACACCCCCTGACGTCACCGGAAGTGTCAAAAGGCCACACATCCCTGACGTCATCGGCAGTGTGTCAGAAGGCAAGAAGGAAGAAAGGGAGGGAGGGGGAAGGAAGGAAAGGAACAGGAAGGAAAGTAGGTAGGTAGGTAGGTGGGGGGGAGAGAGAGAAGAAAGAAAGGAAGGAGGGGGGAAGGAAGGAAGAATGAAAGGAACAGTAAGGTAGGTAGGTGGGGGGGAGAGAGAGAGAAGGAAGGAAGGGACAGGAAGGTAGGTAGGTAGGTGGGGGAGAGAGAGAGAGAAGAAAGGAAGGGAGAGAGGAAGGAAGGGACAGGTAGGTAGGTGGAGGAGAGAGAGAGAGAAGAAAGGAAGGGAGAGAGGAAGGAAGGGACAGGAAGGTAGGTGGGGAGAGAGAGAGAGAGAGAAGGAAGGAAGGGGGGGCGCTTCTCCCCCCCACTGCCGCTAGCATTTCCCTTCCTCCCCCCTCTTGCTTGGGCCCCAGGGGCTTCACGCCTCTGGGGCCTGGCTTCTCCCTCCCTTGCGCCCCCCTGGGGCCCGGGAGCAGTGAGTGGGGGAGGGAGGGAAGGAGGAGGCTACTCCGGGGGCGGCGGCGCTCGCCGCGGCCCCGGGAGCAGTGAGGGGGGGAGGAGGGGGCTGGTGCCGGGGCCGACGGCGCTCGCCGCGGCCCCGGGAGTTTGAGGGCGGGGAAGGCTGTTGTCGGGGCCGATGGCGCTCGCCGCGGCCCCGGGACTGGGAGGGCAGGGGGAGGGCGGGGAAGGCTGTTGCTGGGGCCGACGGCGCTCGCCGCGGCCCCGGGAGTGTGAGGGGGGGGGGAGGAGGGAAGGGAGTTCTCAGCGGGCCGCGGCGGCCTGCCGCTGCCGGAAGGAGTGAGCGGGGGGGCGGGGCCTTGTTAAGTCCCCGCTCTCCTCTCTCCCGGAGCGGCGCTCCGGCGCGCCCCGGCCCCAACGTAGCCCTGTGTATTGGATTGGCTGGTTGACTCTTGTCCTGTAGGGGTTGGTGCCCTTTCCTCACTACCCTCATGTGGCACAGTTCATGTTGAGCAAGAGGTTCATGTGATGGGGAGCAGATTTTGTCAGACTGACCTCCATCAATGAAATCCTGCCCCTATTTTGATGAAAAGGGGGTTTGGATGGGATTTAAATGGCAGTTCATTGTAGAGCCTCGAGTTCTGTCTGCACAGTTCTTGTAGCTGTGAGAGGTGAGCTGGTAGTGAAGTCTGAAACCTTTAGGTGTTTAACAGAACCTCAGTTGCAGAAATAAGCTGCTTCTTGAGGTGATGCATGGGATTTATCACAATTCCGCAGGGCCTGCAAGTCGGAGCTCTTCTGCCATGCGTTTGAGTGAGGTGCCACATTAAATTGCCTAATACCAATCAGGTAACCTGTGCCCTATAATCCATCCTGGCTGCCTGCTCTAACATCTGCACCCACACTGAGGAACAATGCTTCAAGGAGCCAGACACCAGCTGGACCCATTGCAGCTGATCAGGACAGTCTTTGCCATAGGCGTAGAGTACGGGGGGGGGGGGCTCGAGGGCTTGAGCCACCCCCGAAATTTCCGGGGGGGGGGCTCAGCCGCCCCTGGGAAAACGGAGTGCCTGCCGCCGCGCCTCCTTGGGTCCTTCCGAGGCCCGGCCGCTGCTGCTGGAGAGGGAGAGGGAAGGGGTGGCGGGGGGGGGGGGGGAGAGAGAGGCACCGGCAACAGCGGCTGGCGGGCCTCAGAAAGGCCCGGGGAGGTGGGGCGGTTTCCCGAGGGGGGGAGAACATCGCTCCAGCGAGCCCCCCCCCCCCTGGATTTTCAAAAGTCTACGCCCCTGGTCTTTGCCATCGCATATATGTAGCACCTTTAAAATTTGTTTTTATGCTTTTAACTTGTTTTTATTGTTTTAATGTTTTTATGATGCCAATGGCCTTGTAAGTTGCCCTGAGCCTGCTTCAGTGGGGAGGGCAGGGTATAAATAAAATAAATCATCCTGCTGCATCTTTTAAATAGACACCAGGTTTCAACAGCAAGGAAGCTGCTTGAAACCCTCTAGCAGGCACTAGCTGTTGTTTGCACTTTATCCACAGTTGTGTGTCCTGAATTTGAAATTGCTTGAATGGATAGTTAAGAACATAACATAAGAGAAGCCAATGTTGGATCAGGCCAGTGGCCCATCCAGTCCAACACTCTGTCACACAGTGGCCAAAAACACCAGTTGCCCTCAGAAGGTCCAGCTATAATTGGACTGTGAACCTGAATAATAAGAGAAGTACAGGGCTATTTCCTTGGTTTATTCTTATGGGGAACTTGGGAAACTAGCTATCTATGCATGCCGCATCACATCTGGACAGTACAGTCCTGGAAGTTGTAAGTTTTTGTTAGTTTACATGAAACAATATCCTTTGTATGAAAACTAAATTTCCTATGCTTGCTGGTGCAAAAAGAGTTGTAAGCATGCTTGCTTTCCTATGCAGATGCACCCATGATTTAAGCATTTATTTGTTTATTTTACAGAACTCATATCCCACCTTTCTGCCCTCATAAGGGCCAGCATGAGGAAAATGATTTCTTGGCAGACAAAAGCAAAACTTGTTGCAGTTCAGATTATTTGACAATGTTGTGTCAAGTATCCCAGAGCACATGATGCATGTGCTGGAGGAGTTGATTCCTGAAAACTCGAATGTCTCAGAAACAAAGTAATCGCAAAGGCAAATTAGCAGAAACTTGTTTGCTCAGTGCTCACCCTTTCACCTAGCCAGTTGTATTACTAGACATACAAAACAGATAAGCTACTGGCATTCCCAAACCTTACACAGCTCTCCTATTCAGGACACAACTGTGGATAAATGGACTTTTGCCATTTAAGCTTTGCATTAGTGAAGGCTGAAATTGACCACCTCTTGCTTTGGGACTCCTTTACTGCAAAGTGGGTTGAAATTTGTGGTTTGAAATATAGACAAAAGTCTCTGATTTTTAAAAAAATATTTATTGCAATGCATTTATTTCTGAAAATAACACAGCATTACTACTGTTAATAATAATAATTTTAAAAACTGAGATTTGGGAACAGATATGCATGTGGAAAAAATTATTTATCTGGGGAAAGTGTTGCATTTCTCAAGTTTTATCGTTCCATAAAATTAGAAATAATAAGGTATATGTTGTGTTAGGAACACAATCTCCGTAATACCTTTTATAAGAGAAACCTGATGACACACCAAACAGGTTTTGAGTTCACTAGATCGCCAGGCTGAAATGTTAACCAATAGAAACTGCTTTGGGAAAGGAGAATGACACAGGCTGTGGTGTTAAGTCCTGTTAGTTTTCCTTGGGAGCAGATTCTAACAGCTGGTTTCAGGTTACTTCAGGCAAGAGGCAATGAAATGGTTACACTCTGTAAATTAAGCAAACTCCCACATGTTTGCTGTTTCTCTAAACCTCTAAACATTCCTATTGGGAAATGAGACTGCCAATTTCTTGAAACACTTTGTTGCTTTAAGGGGACTTAACATCATGTCCTGTGGAAATGTCCCTTTGCAAAGCACTGTTTAAACTGGGGGGGGGGGGGGGGGGGTCAATGAGGTTACAGCCTAAAAAAGAGTTCTGAAGAACATGAAAGCTTGCACACTGTTATGTGTCATTGGGTTGCTCTTAATAAAAGGTCTTACGTGGAATATTTTTTTGGCTTTTTACTTTTGGGCCAATTCATTTGTAAACAACTTTTTGATACAACCTGGCAATTTCAAAGTTGTGATTAATGTTTTTGAGATAATTATTTTTGGGAATTATAAAAGTGTACATGAATGTTATACTAATGCATAAATGGGGGGATAAATACACATAACATATATAATATCATATAAAAATCAGGTTAATAATTTACCTGGTTGGCTGTGCTGGTCATTTCCAAACCAAAGTTGATAGTTTTATTTCAATGGCTCTTCTTAGATGGTGGAATGGATATTTGTAATAATTGGTCTGATATGGAACTTGCACATTATTGATTGTACAGAATATGGTAGTGAAACTGAGGTACCCGTCATGAACAATTAAATTCTGTTGAAGTGGACAAACGGGCAAACACATCCATGGCATATCACACACAATTCTTTCCATGTATTGTAATTAGTGTGTGAAAATTTTCTTTGCCTTTAGGTTTTCTTTCTTAAATTTAAGGTTAGGTAAAGACACATGTTACAGTGTCTTTTAATGTTTTAAAAGCATCATTACCAATAGATCATTTCTATTGCATGCTTTGAATTTGTTTAAACATAACATTTAAATTATGCTTGATTTTTTCCCCTCATAAAATAGTTCAGTTGAAGTTTTCTGTTGCTATTGTAGCAGAAAATTAACATGGGGTACTTTTTTGTTTACTAAATATAAATCAATATAAGGGTACAAAATAAGATCATACTATCAGAAATTTTCCATTTCAATTTTTCCTGGAAAACCAACATCATTGCTAGGTGACATAGACTCTCAGCCTAATCCACCTCACAGGGTTAGTGTGTGGCAAAATGAAGAATAGTGAGCCTTGCTCTGAGTTACTTAAAAGAAGGGAGGGGTAATAAATACATAACTGTAAATAACAACTTTAGTTTGTTAGTCTTTTAAATAAAAAACCTTTAGGGTTGTTTGACTATGGATATCCACTCACAAGGGAAATTCCTTTTTGCAATTCTGCTAATATCTAAGATACTAGAGTCAAAGATGGGGTGTTATTTAGTGCTTTGTACTGCTGTCTAAAATAAAATGGAAATGACATATTAGTATGCACCATTATATCCTGTGTGGAATTAACCAGTTGGTAATTTTCAAACCATGTTTCCTGGAGGCTTATCAGAGGTTCCTCAGTGAGAAAAAGAGTGTTTCAAAAAAGAGCATGTTCGATGTGTAGTATATTATGTGTAGTAATAGCTAGGCCTAATAAACCTGGCCAGTGAAAACTGCAATGCTTCTGCAGGTGATGTGCAGAGAGGGTTCCTTCAGGCAAATTAATATGGAAAGGGTTTTTTGAGGAGAGGAAGATTTAAAATAACGCTGATACTTACTGAAGGTAAATGTTCACTTCAGTTACATGGAATGCTCATTTTAGAAATTTGAAAGCTGTGATGAGCATTAACTAAGCAATGTGTGCTTAACTAACATACAAATCCATCTACTAACAATGGTAAAAGAACTGGTTTTTCTGTGCATCTGAATTTGTGATGTGAGTCAGATTTATTTCATGCTCAAATCAAACAAGCTGAGGCAAGCAAGCTTGATGGGAATTAAAGGTTATAGAGAACTGAAAACTAGCCTGGGTGTCACATAGCTGCCAGTTACATTGTGTTTTTGGAAGGTATTACATGCAAGTCACATTTAAACATTTTTAAAAATATTTTAAAGTCTACTGGGATAATAAAATAGACTTGGAGAGAACACTTATTAACCGTGCCCTGGCTGTTCTCTCTAGCTGTTTTGCCCCTGCTGTTACTTGTCTGCGTTATTACCTTGGAGTTGAACATGAGTATGACTGAGAGGAGCACACTCTCCAGAAAGGTTTACTTAGGTTGCGATCACATGCACAAGTAACTCCGACATAGGTGTGAATGGATTAAAGGAGTGCGATCACACAACAACATCTGGGAAGTGCCCTACAGCCGTTGGCAACCTGATTTGCTTTGCTGCACTAGCGGATTTAAAAGACACCTCAGAAAGTCCAGTAGCAAGCGGGTTGTTACAGGCCACAGACGGACTTTCCTGTGTCTGATTGCTCCAGCGCACTCTAATGGTATCGGGATGGTTCAATCAGGCCAACTCAACTCTGTGCCATTGTTTTTTGCCCTTCTCAGTATGTGCATCATCACACACTCGATAGGGAGCCCTCAGGGCTGAGGTGCAATTC
This sequence comes from Lepidodactylus listeri, assembly GCA_029233225.1. Classification (NCBI taxonomy): domain Eukaryota; kingdom Metazoa; phylum Chordata; class Lepidosauria; order Squamata; family Gekkonidae; genus Lepidodactylus; species Lepidodactylus listeri. Next base: position 85,779,596 of record JARCFY010000006.1, on the reverse strand, counting down.
ATTGATCCCTTGTTTAAGCGCATCGGAGACAAACAGCAAAAAAAGAAAAAGACCCGACTCACTTGCGGTTGCATCTGATCACGCAGTGGCGGTCTGTGTCTGCAGCTTCAAAAGATTGTGATCGCGCAACTGCAGGACAACTTCCGCCAGAGGAAATAGCTTCTCTTCCCCCCTGCTTTATTGTGTATGTAACCGCAACCTTAGAAAAGATGCTGAAGTTGGATTATTCTTGACTTCTCTGGATGAAGTTCCAAAGCGCTGACATTTTCCTTCTATATCACAGAAGTCTGGAAGGGAAAAGCTGGGTTTTCATCTCAGAATGGGAGGTTTGCGACATAGGTAATTAATTGCATAACCTGACATGTTTGTCAGTAGCCTTGAGCATATTAGGAGAAAGGGCTCCTTTTTTCATGTTCAGCAGGAGTAACTCTCATCTGTCTGACATATGAGTGGTACATTCAGATTTTTGTCTGAATTAAACTCTAAGGCCACAGCACTACAATTATGTAGGGACTGGGAGCAGTTGTTTGTGGGCTACTTACATGTGAAAGCCAGCATGGTGTAGTGGTTAAAGTGTGGGGCTAGGATCTAGGAGACCTAGGTTTGAATCCCTCCCCTGCTGTGGTAGCTTGCTGGGTGACCTTGGGCCAGACACACACACTCAGCCTAACCTGCCTCACAGGGTTGTTGTGAGGATAAAATGGAGAAGAGGACAAATGGTAAGCCACTTGGGGTCTTCATTGGGGAGAAAGGAGGCGTGTAAATAAATGAATTATGGCGTGTGCTCACGTTTGGCATGCTCCAGAAAAATCACTTGTATGTATGCACCTGGGATTTTTCAAATATTTTGTTTTGTACAGCAGTACTCCCTCACCTTTCTCCCTGTCCAAATACTGGCTGCTTTTGACATACTGAATTTTGGAGGAAGCTTGAAGGTTTATTTATTTATTTCATTAGATTTTAGTCCACCTTCCCCCTGCTAGGTCAGGGCTCAGGGCAGTGTACAACATAGTAAATTCATGACAAATATAATTTTAAAAGTTTTATACAATAAAACCACACTAACTGCCTATGAGATGGGGCTAAAGAATTCAGTAGTGCCACTAGCACGCTGGGGAGGGGCAGGGGATGGGAGTGTCAGAAGGATGAGACTCTCATACTCAACCAAATGCCTGGTGGAATATCCTTACAGGCCCTGTGGAATCGCATCAAGTCACACAGCTCATGGATGTTATTTGGCAGGGAATTCCACCAGGTTGGAGCCAGGGTGGAGGTGGGAAACACCCTGGCCCTGGTCGAGGACAACCGGACATCCCTCAGGCCAGGGACCACCAGTAAGTTCTGATCTACTGAGTGCAGTACTCTTCCGGGGTTATAATGGGAGAGGCAGTCCTGAAGATATGTGGGTCCTTGACCATTAAGGCCCTTGAAGGTCAACAACAGAACCTTGAACTTGATCTGGTACTCCAATGGAAGCCAGTGTAGCTTTTACAACACAGAATGGATGCACACTGTATACGGTGGCCCTGTAAGGACCTGTGCAGCTGCATTCTGTACCAGTTGGAGGTTCCAGGTCAAACTCAAGAGTAGGTCCATGTAGAGTAGTCTAATCTGGAGGTGACAATTGCATGGATTACTGTAGCTAGATTAGGGTGAGACAGGTAGGGGCCAGTTGCCTAACCTGGCGCAATTGGAAAAATGCCAGTTTGGCAACATTTGTGACATGGGCCTCTATTGTGAGAGAAGCATACAGAATCACACCCAAGATCCTGATGGTTAGTGCTAGTCTCCAGGACATATTGGCAAGAGCTGAGAGTGGGCTCTCCAAACCTGAATCTCCCTACCCCAGCTACAGAATCTCCGTCCTGGAAGGATTCAGCCTCAGCCGGTTCTCAGCCCTCACCACAGCCTCCATCCCTGCAGCCAAAGGTACCTGGATGGTATCTGGCCATCCCCCTAATTAATAGATAAAGCTATGTGTCATCAACATACTGGTGACATCCCAGCCTGAAACTCAGCACCAGTTGGGTGGAGGACTCATGTAGTTGTTAAACAGCAACAGGGAGAGGAATACCTTCTGAGGGACCCCACACTCTAAGGGGTACCTAAATGACATCCCCTCTCCCAGTACCACACTCTGTCCTCGACCTTGGAGAAATGAGGTGAGCCACTTTAAGACTACCTCATGAACTCCTACATTGGCGAGGCGGTGGGTCAAGGGATTGTGACTGACCATGTTGAACACTGCTGTGAGATCTAACAGAAGCAGCGACGCCAACCTGCCTTAATCCAGCTGCCTGCGAAGCTTGTCCATTAGGGTGACCAGTACCGTATCGGTCCCGTGGAGCTGTTCTGCTACTTCTCTCTCAGTTACCTTACCCAGAAACAAATGATTTGAGACTGGGCAGTAATTGGAAGGATCCAAAGTTGGCTTCTTTGAGAGCGGTACGACAGCTGCTTTCAGTCTTGCTGGGTAGACCCCCAAATCCAGGGACAGATTAATAATGTCTATGGGAGAGCCTGTATTCCCTCACCACCGGCTTTCATGAGCCATGAGGGACATGGGTCCAAGAGGCATGTAGTCAACTTAACAGCACCCAGGATCCTGTTGACATTGGCCCAGGAGAGTCAGCTGAAGCTGTTGAATATCGAATCCAAAGATGGCCAAAGGGTCTCCAGTTCACTTACTGTATCAGTATTGGCTGGAAGCTTGTAGCAGAGTGACAAGACTTTCTCCGCAAAAAAGCTTGCAAAAGCCTCAGAACTGATGGCCAAATTCCTAATATTTTGGGTTCTCTCCATGAGAGAAGTTAAAGATCTAATTCTCCTAAACAGTTACGCTGGACGAGAGCTAGTGGATGAGATGGTGGCTGTATAGAACTCCTTCTTAACAGCCTTCACTGCCACCTCATAAGATTTCATAAATGTGTTTGAAAGATGTGCTAGCATGCAAAAAGATCTGTGTCAGCAGATCAGGCTTATGCTTTTACTTTTGTTTGTAATTATGATGTTGGCATTTTTGTTGGTGTGATCTGAGAGTTACTATTTGAGTGTGCAAAATGCTTTCATTCTTGGTTAATTAGTTCTCACAAGAGCCCTAATAGGCAGAACAGTTGGCACTGGTGGGTATTCACTGCCACTGCATTACTCTTGTCTTCTCCATCCCAACAAGATGGCTCGTAGTTAGCTTTGTATGTAGGAAAATGTAGATTGGAATAAAAATGTGAATCTCTGCACATATTTGCAAAGAAATGCAGGTCGGTCAAACAACTGAAAGAGCATTGGGCAATCCTGATGTCCCAGCTGTTTCATGCATTACATGGGAGAGACCTCAGCTTTGGTGCCTCAAAAAGATGGCCAGCATATCTATGCTTTTAATTGTAACACCTGAGATGGATGATAGATGAACTGGCCCACAAGCACATCTTCTTGGTCCATGATTTCCATTACAGAAGCCCTAGTATCTAATTTGGCGTTTCATGCAGTTTGGGTTTCAGAACTTCACTTGGGTACTTTTATGAACTTGGGTATTTGTGTTGTAAAGCAGTCATTATTGGCACTATTTCTCCCTCTTCTTCTTCCTTGTGCCTCCAGTGGGGCTACTGGTGTAATATGGAATGAAGATAGGCTGTGTGTGTTAGTAGCTCATCACAGTCATAGGAAGCAAAATGCTTCACTTACCTGCCTGAGAACATTTGGTGAATGCTTTGGATTCCACTCTCTTACTTCGTATGTGGGTTCCTTGAATGGGAAGAAGATTGAAATGAAAGGCTGGACCTGTCTTTTATGGAGATTGGGTATGGTATTAAAAAACAGTACAATTAGGTCTGCAAAAATTTGTGTAAACATGCAGGGTTAGCATTTTGTAATTTTGCGATCTCCCACTCCATCCTGGGAAAATACATAATTGCACCTCAATATCTGTTTTATATATCACATCAATATATCTATTTATATATCTTCACTATATATCATCATATAGGGTATGAGCAATAGAGCTGAAAAATGGAGCTAGGAACAGACTGGGAAAATTTCTCTTCAAACGTAAAAGATGTTCCAAGCTTGCAGAAGAATCTGAAATCTAAAAAAAGAAAAAAGAAAGAAAAAAATGTTGGTTGATTAAAATCCCTCCAAATAACAGAAACGATGCCTTACTGTCACCGGCTGTTGTGGGTACTAGGCAGCCACAGCAACATTGCCAAGCCTTGGTTTCTGTAAAGCAAAGGTGAAGGGACAGGACGGGAGGAGTGGTCTTGGAGGCTGAAACAGTCCTAGAACAGTCCTCTTTCTGTCACTGTCATGTCCCCTCATGGAGGACTCATCAGGGACAGGCCCAGCAGTAACTACTGGAAACTCATTACCTACACAACTCAGCCTGGTCTGGTGGTGGCGGTGGACACTCTACAGTTCAGTGTTAGCCACTGTCTAGCTCAGCCAGATTTTTCCAGGGGAGAGGCTGCTGGATAGAAGAGAAGGGAAAACTGAAGATATGGAAGAGGATAAAGTGGAAGCTGCTGTGTAGAAAGAGAGGAGAAAAAAAAGCAAGCCTGTAGCTGGCAGCTAGTAGACTACTTGGCCAGACTGTTCCTGGGGAGAGGCTTCCGGGGGGAAGGAAAACTTAAGATGGGGGAAGATAAAGGTCAGTTGGTTGGTGGGTGAGAAGGAAGTAGGAAAAGGGGAGAGGCTATGGGGGCTGTCCAAAGGAGGAAATAGTTGGGAGGAGAAAATGAGATGCCCCCTGCAAGTCACCACGGGTCCCCCACTTGTACCTTTTCTAAAACACTGATAATTAAAAAAGTCAGGAGTCATTTAATGTGGTCAAATTCAATTGCTGTGATCTTCAGGAAAACAGTCATCAATAGCAGGACTTTAAGATTTACTTGCAGTGTAGCTTTCTGCTTTCTTGAACTGCACCACTGTTCACATCCAAGGTCAGATCCTATATTGGTCTTCAAAGCAATCTCTCATTTCTTATCCGGAGTCCATAATATGGAGCAGTGGATCCTCTCTTCCCATCTACCCCAGTTTGCTTTGTAAGTTTCCTACAGTTTCTCGGGGTGTTTGTCTCACAAAATGCAAAAAAAAAAAAAGTTTTTAAAAATTGTACACTGGAGGTGTTTTGTTTCTGTGTAGAAATGATAATTCAAAAACAGCTTGTGATTTTTGAACCTGGATTCACTCTTTCTGAAGGCTTGTGTTAGATAAGCGTTAAAGTCCAATTTGTTTTCTGGACTCTGTTGATGAAGGCATTGTAAATCCCAAGGTAGTCTGTTTCAGTTGCTGCCCAAGACCTTTGCTCCAGTTGGTTCTTTGTATAGTTATCTGAACTGATTCAAGGGCAGGATTTGTTAAGAGAGTGCCTGTATTTGCACGCCTACCTTGCGTAATCTCTCTTCCACATACACTCCCTTAACCTTTTTTTTTTTTTAAGTGCTTAATCTTTATTCTCCATGCTTGTATAACTTCCCCCCTCTTTTTTGCTTCGTCATTGTGCGTGAGCAGTGTACATGTCTGAATTTCTTGGAAAATAGTACATAATTTCTTTTTTTGGGGGGGAACAGTTAATATTGTGTGAGATTTTGAGATCTCCAGTTGGGCAGACAGCCTACCCACAGTCAGTCTGAGGTGTTGGAGCAACTTTCTGGTGGGAGGGACATCAGAAAGTGTAGTGTGTGATTTCTCCCAGTGCTCCCTCTAAGCTGTGGAGTCTTATGAACAAAAATTCTACTTTGTGAGCTACTGGCATTAAAGTTGTGAGTAAGCGATTTGGCTACTGCATAAATTAGTTAGCTCTGGAGCCCTCCTTCCTGAGCTAAGACAAAAATGTGTGAGCCAGAGGTGAAAAAATTGTGAGCTAGCTCACACTAGCTCATCTTAGAGCAGGGGTGGCCAAACTCTTAACGTAAGAGCCACATAGAATAAATGTCAGATGTCTGAGACATGAACAAATATTACACGTTTTTATTGGGAAAATATGCAACTTTGCTTTTTATTAACATTAAATAAGACTGCCAAAAATAACAAACGGGGTAAAGGCAAATATTGATAATGATTTTATTTGTCCAGTAATATTTATTTCTGCTGGGAGCCGCACAATATGTGTAAAAGGGCTGCATGTGGCTCTCGAGCCACAGTTTGGCCACCCCTGGCTTAGAGAGAACACTGATTCCTCCATGTTCTTTTTAGTTCTGAGAACGCTATTTAATTGGTGGTGGCAGGGTTAAGCTGAGTAGAACAATTATACTTCACTGCTACCAGGTGACCTGCCCATCAGGAGATCATGGCAGGGTGCAGGGATCACTAGGGCATTTCCCTATTTTGTGGAGGAGGGATGCAGGTCTGTCTGGCCCATTTTGACCCTGTTAGCATTGGCCAAGTTTTGTTGGTGCAGGTGGGGACAAAAAGAGTGAGGAGAAAAGCACATCAAAGCAGAGAAAGGGATAAACAGCAGCTGCAGGTGTTGGAGCTATAAGGAAGTTAGAGTTCCTGTTTTGCAGTAGGGAGGGCACTGATACCCTGGGATATGAATACTGTCTCCATGTTTTTGTGTGGGCCCTTTTAAAATCACAAAGAGCTAATTTAGAACATTGGTTTAGATGAGGGGTGGCCAAACTTGCTTAGCATAAGAGCCACATTGAATAAACATTGGATGTTTGAGAGCCGCAAGATATGAACAGATATTACACACAAATTTTTATTGGAAAATATGCAGATTTGCTTTTTATTAACATTAAATGAGACTGCCAAAAATTAAAAAGTGGGAAAAATAGATATTGATAATGATATTTATTTCTCCAATGATATTTATTTGTTTTCTAATGGTATTTATTTGTCATAGAGAGAGAGAATGAATGAATGAATGAATGAATGAAACAGGTGGGAAAGAAAAGAGAGAAACGAAGAAAGGAAATAGATGGGGAAGGGAGGGAGGAGGAAGAAAGGAAGAGACAGCCGCAGTTTGGCCACCCCTGGTTTACATCAAAATTCTCATTTTGAAATTCATATATTTTTTGGATCAAGCATGCCTACTAACTGGTTGCCCCAAGAATCTAAAAATAATTGGTTTGCAACTAACAGGAGCACTCATGATTTTCTTGAGGCAAAGAAATTGGTAGCTTTACACAAAAGCAGAATTTTTCAGTGAGCTGTAAAGTAATACCCATGCTGTATGGTGAGAACAATAAAGATTCTTAATTTGAGAGCTGCTTCCTTTGTGGAAGATTGTTGATGAAGAGCATGCAATGGACTCTGTCAGTTCTGATTCTGGTGATGTGCTAATTCTCCTAAGTGTCTAGGATGATTTGCTAGTCCCTGGGTCCAGTCAGCAATCCATAGTATGAAGCATGACTTACTGTATTCTGTAACAGGATGCCTTTTAAAATGAACATATTGTTTAAAAATATTTCCTTGCATACATACCGCTTACCTCCAGTTATACAGTGAATATACTTATGCTGTTAAGGCAGTTGCTGCTGAAGGAACTTTTAAAAACATCTGCACAGCCAATCAGAAACAGGGTGGAGTGTGGGCAGTGAACTCCAGGTACAGTGGGGCATCTCTGGAAAGCACTACTAAGAAGAAGTCATCGGAGAAATCCGGTTTTATTGTGGGAAGGTAGAGAGATGGGTGTGGAGATGTTTACTATTCCATAATAGTTTCTCAACAAACTCCAAGTCCTTTATAGTTTACTGTGACCCTATAACACTGACTTACCATATAAGCATGCACGTGCTAAATATGTTTATTTTGTGGGGTTTTTTTTATAGCATCCTGGTGGTGAAGAAGTTCTAAGGGAACAAGCGGGCGGAGATGCTACGGAAAACTTTGAAGATGTCGGCCATTCCACAGATGCTAGAGCATTGTCGGATACATTTATTATAGGGGAACTTCATCCAGTGAGTACACCTGTTCATGAATAGGCTTATGTTTTTCATAGCTTTCATATCTTGATAGATGCACCCAACTTCAAGATATTGCAAAACAGTCTCTTCTAGTCTTGCCAAAGTACTATGTGCTTGGAGTTCAGTACATATCGCAAAATCTCAACAATGACAAATGTGTTAGTTGTTCCTTTTTTTTTAAGTGTCAGTTCAGCTCTAGAGTGAAAGGTTGCTGGATCCCTGCATTTCAAGTGGCAAAGTTCATTGGTGCTTCTTCGCAAAGTCACTCACATATCTCTGTCAGGTTTTGTCACTCCACATTGGCATATCACAGTAGTGTGTTAGGTTGAAATCTGGGATTGCAGAAAGCAGTGTTTAAAGGGAGAAAAGTGAAGTAGCAAAGGTACACGTTCTGAGAGTTCTCCTTTTTCAGAGAGCTACTTTGTTTTGTGCAGGCCATGGTTTCACATATCTGCCATATGAAGGTTCTAAATGGACTCCTGAGTGCTGTGTGGTTTGCTGGGTTGGATGTACCCCAGTCATGCATCCAGAATCACACAGGCTGAAAGATGGACTCTGCGCTTGGAAGATGACCCTAACAAGGGGTAGAGGAGATGGGAAAGGGGTGGAATCAGCTTTTCTTTGTGCTAAACTTTGCAAACACTTGGAAGTAGCCATACATTTTTTCTGTTTGTGTGCCTCCAAAGTGTTGTGCAAGATTGCAGAACAGGCCCTTCCTGGGTCCTCAGCACAGTTCTCTGTGTTGCACAGACAACTGGGAACTATTATTTGTGGAACGCTGGCCTTGAGGTGTTGCTTTGGGCTGAACACGTTAAATACAGTGGAACCCAAGCATGCCCTGTCTGCTTCAGAAACAAAGGCCTCTGAATTCAGCGCATTTCTGTTCAAACCAGTTCTGCCATACTTAAAATGTGGTATCTGTCTTCATTCTTACTGTTCTTCTGTATAAACTATTAAGAAATATTTTTTGTTATTTTTGTAAGCCAATGGACATGGACTGGAAAAATGCAGTTTGTGTGTTGGTTTGTGACTGAACCATGAACCAAGCTGGGATGTTCGTTTGTGAACTGAATCAGTTCGTGATTCATGGCCCCGCAAATCCCATTGGAAAGGACTGCAGTCCCTTGAAATGCGGTTTGCAGAAAGCCCCAAAAAGGAGCTGAGAGCAGCCTTTTTCCTGCTGCTCAGCTGTTTCGGGCTTTTTTGTGCAGTCACTTTAGAGGTGATGGCAGGCGATCTCTGCTGCGCAGCTGTTTTTGCTTTCTTGCACAGTCCCAAGGGACTGCACAAGAAAGTCCAGCTAAAAGTCCAAAAATCAGTGCTTTTTTTAAAAAAAATGAATTTTTAAAATTTAAATCAGGTTCAAAAGAATTAAATTGGATTTTTTATTGGATGTGTAGCAGGTTGAACCAATAACACACAGAAATGCCAGCTGCTTTCAGAAGACAAAGAGTTTATTAGACGTCTGACCAGCCCGTGTAATCTGAGGTCCGAAGACACAGTTACATTCAAATCAAAATTGGCTGGCCCCTATTTCTTTGTTCTTGTGAGAGTTCTGCTCGAAGTAGTCAAGGATCAGATCTTGGTTGGTTAACCACAGTTCTTTATTCCCTATTTCTACATTAGTACAGCATCTCGGATTATTGTCAGAGATGAGACAAATTATACAAGCGGGTCTATTATACCATTCCAAGGAGTTTGAATTACCCATAGATAGCCAATCCCCTTAAGGGAAAATTGGCGGGCTAAAAGGTGTCCGGACCGTTTGGTTCTCACAGGAAAAAAGTGAGGTGTTAAGCAGTAAATTTCCTCTCCCAAACCAGACCCCTCAGATGTTTCGAGTTCACATAACAATCAATGGCTCCAAGGTTCTTTGCATGTGATAAGAGATGAGAGGCGTCCTCCCTTGAAGTTACTGCCGGAGCAGCTGGAATGCGGAGGCAGGGATGTGAGGCCTCCTTGTTCTCGCAAATCATGGTTGTCACCCTCCCGGCCTGGACAGACATAATACATCATGGCTACATAGATCCCCATACATGATAGATACATAGGATAGTGAAGGACATGCATGCAAGAAGCTAAGTCTAGGTCTGACTAATACATTGTCTGAATTGGCAGATTCTGACACCCTGCCCTCCTCATAATTCACTTCACCTAGCTTTATCAGGAAACATTTTATGAAACAATTTTGTCAGTTTGGGAGCATGAACATGTTCTGAGCGAATCCACTCGTTGTGTTCTGGGCCGAAATCCAACCATCTAACTAAGTAATATAATCGGCCTCTCCGCATTTTGGAATCAAGGATTTCAGTTATCTCGAAGTGAGGGGCCCCCTCCTTCATCAGTGGAGGAGGAGCTGGAGGAGCTGGATGCCAAGCATTCGGCCCAGGATCTTTCTTCAGCAGGCTGAAATGAAACACAGGGTGTACAGAACTCAGTGATTTAGGTAGTTCTAGTTCAAAAGACACATCCGATATTTTACGTAACACTTTATAGGGTCCAACATATTTCCATCCCAGTTTTCTGCTGGGCTGCAACCCATGGATATTTTTTGTGGAGAGATAGACAGAATCCCCGGGTCGGAGATCCCAGCCTGCTGCTCGTCCTCGGTCAGCATATTTTTTATAATCCTCTTTTGCCTGGTCCAATGCTTTGCCTATTAATGGCCAGGAGTCTTGGAGGCTAGACCACCAACTTTTAAAATCCGATGGGGAAGCATTGGGGACATTCTCAATGGTAGGCAATGGTTTCCCTTCAAACCCTCCTACCGCCATGAAGGGAGAGACTCCCGTGGAAGAGTGCACTGCGTTGTTGTAGCTATATTCTGCAAATGGCAGTAAATCCACCCAATTGTCTTGGTGATAATTGGTGTAACATCTTAAAAACTGCTCCAATATTTGATTAGTTCGTTCGGATTGGCCATCGGTTTCTGGGTGGTAACCCGAACTCAGGGCTGGTTCTATGTCCATCATTTTTAGGAGCTCCCGCCAGAAGCTGGCAACGAACTGACTGCCCCTGTCGGATACCACTCTCTTCGGAAAAGCGTGTAATTTTATCACGTGATTGAAGAAAGCTTTGGCCATCCCTTTAGCGGTGGGCAATTGCTTGAAGGGAGTGAAATGCGCTTGCTTCGAAAACGTGTCTACCACCAACGTGGTGGGCGGTGGGCAATTGCTTGAAGGGAGTGAAATGCGCTTGCTTCGAAAACGTGTCTACCACCAACGTGGTAGAAAACGTGTCTACCAAATAACTGTTTTTCCCTTGGAGGGGGGTAAATTGGTGATAAAGTCCATGGCTATGGCCTCCCAGGGCCGCGAGGGGGTGGGTAGTGGGTGCAACAGTCCAGGAACTTCCCCCCCCGCTTTTTGCACATTAAACAGGTTTGGCAAGCCGAGACGAAGTCGGAGACGTCTCGGCGCATGCGCGGCCACCAGAATTGACGCTGGATTAAATTAAGCGTTTTTAGGAAGCCAAAGTGCCCCGCAAGTTTAGACGAGTGGCAGGTCAACAATATCTCCTTACGTTTGACCCTTGGCACCACTAGTTTATCTCCATGAAGCCAACACTGATCTTCTCTCCTGGAGCATTCCTCCAAAGCCTCTAATTCTTCCACTTCTTCGGGAGCATAATCCCCCCCCAATCACATTTCCCAACATCCAATTGCGCCTTCTTAGCTTGGCTCCGGGTGACTACTGCCCCCCCTAATTGCTGGGGGGAGAACATGGAATCAAACACCTCCTCCTTGACACTCTCATGTTGGGGCAATCTGGACAGTGCGTCTGCCAAGGAGTTAGCCTTCCCAGGAAAATGCTTAAGCACAAAGTTAAACTTGGAGAAAAAATCAGCCCATCGCAGTTGTTTGGCGTTGAGGGATCTCTGAGTGCGCAGCGCCTCCAGATTTTTATGATCAGTCCATATTTCGAACGGAGTTTGCGTGCCCTCCAACCAATGTCGCCACGTAGTGAGCGCCAACCTAATGGCCGCGGCCTCTTTGTCCCAAACCGACCAATTCCTCTCCGTGTCGTTAAATTTTCTCGAAATATAAGCCAGTGGGTGTAATTTCCCTTCCGGCCCACTTTGTAGTATAGCCCCCCCCATGGCTACATCAGATGCGTCTACATGAATTATGAATTCTTTGGTTTCATCAGGGTGCGCCAGGATGGGCTCAGAAGTAAAAAGAGTCTTTAAGGTCTCAAACGCCCTCTGACACTCCCCGTTCCAAGCAATCTTTTCTCCTGGCTTCCCCGCCTCGGGCCCCCTCCCCTTAGTTTTTAGTAAGTCCGTTAAGGGGAGAGTAACCCTAGCAAAGTCTTTTATGAAGGTTCGGTAGAAGTTACAAAATCCTAATAGGCTCTGCAATTGTTTTCTCGTTCGCGGAGCTTCCCATTGCACCACCGCCTCCACCTTCCCTGGGTCCATCTCCAGACCCTTCTGAGAAATGCGATAGCCCAGGAAGTCCACTGACTCACGGTGGAATTCACACTTGGATAACTTAACATAGAGCTGGTTTTGCAGTAAGGTGGCGAGGACTTCCCTGACTAATTTCACATGTTCTTTCTTATCAGTAGAATAGATCAAGATATCATCTATGTAACATAACACGCCTTTAAATAGGTGCTTGTGCAACACTTCGTTGATCAAACTCATAAAGACCCCGGGCGCGCCACTTAAGCCGAACGGCATCACTAAGTATTCGAATTGTCCCAGGGGGGTATTAAAGGCAGTCTTGGATTCATCCCCCTCCCGGATGCGCACCCTGAAATAGGCATCTCGTAAATCCAGCTTGGTAAAAACCTTCCCCTTAGCGGCTTCCGCCAACAAGTCCTTTATTAAGGGGAGGGGGTAAGCGTTGGTAGTGGAGACCGCATTCAGTCCCCTGTAGTCGGTGGATAATCGCAAACCCCCGTCCTTTTTCTTCCTGAACAGCACCGGCGCGGCAAAGGGGGACTTAGCTGGGCGGATGAAGCCGCGCGCTAGATTTTTGTCCAAGAACTTTCGCAGCTCTTCCCGCTCTAACGGGCTCATGGAATACAATTTCCCCTTCGGAAGTTTCTCTCCTGGGAGTAGCTCGATAGCACAGTCCGACAATCGGTGGGGGGGCAGCTCATCCGCCTCGGTCTCGCTGAATACTTCCAGCAAGTCTCTATACTCTTTGGGCACCATGGTGGGGGTGAGGGCGAGCGCGAGGGCCGGGGGAGGAGTGGTCGGCGGTCCGGGTCCCCACTCCAAGTCCCATCTATGCGTAAGGCAGCGTTCGTCTACCCAAGAGATCTTCCCTTCGCTCCATTTAATATAGGGGTCGTGCGCACCGAGCCAGGGACTTCCCAACACCATAGGGAACTGGGCATTTGGGGTGATGACAAAAGCCCGCTTCTCCCAATGTTCCCCCGTCCCCAAAATCAGGCTCTCAGTCTCTGCTATGCACTCCTCCTTCATCTCGGACCCATCCATTTGAGTAAACTTCAGGGGTTCCGCCAAGGGGGTAACCTTGGGTCCTAGCCCCTCCACTACCAATGGGCTAATCAAGTCCCGCGCACATCCAGAGTCAATTAAGGCGTGGACCCTCATGTGGGTACCTGATCCAGGGGTCACCACCGTCACTACCATATATAATAGGGGGCCAGGGATGCTCACCGGAGATGGCGCTTCTTGGCGGGGGACCTGCAGTTCTGCGCCGCTCACTGCAGGTCGTTGGAGTTTCCCGACATCTGCGTCTCCATCAGCTCCAGCTCCCCCTGCTCACTAGTAGCTCCCTCCAGCTGCAACGCCCGGGGTTTTATCGGTGTTTTCCCCCGGCTAGGGGTGCTCCCCGCCACCGGCGTCGAGGTCTTCGGGCCTCTCCCTCCTCCTCTCGGGCAGGCTGAGGCGAAGTGGCCACTCTCCCCACATTTCATGCACAGCCCTTGCCGAAACCTGGCATCCCGGACGTCTTGCACACTGGATCGGGGCTTAGCTCTGGGGACTGCTTTGCTGGCCGCCGTAGCCGAGGCTCCCATTTTGATCAAGGCGAATCTCTCTTCCATGTCGGTGGCGGCTCTCATCCAGGTGGCCAGCGTGCCCGGGCGCCCCCCCAGCAGCACGGTTTCGTAGATTTCCGGGTTAAGGCCCTCCCAGTACTTCTCCATGAATAACTCCTCCAGCCAGCCGTGGATCTTGGCCGCGATGCGCCTGAACTTGTCAGTGTAATCCCTCACCGTCGATCTCCCCTGGAACAGCTTCCTCAGTTGATTACGGGCCTTTTCCTCGCCCAGGGGGTCTTCGAACTGATGACGGAGGGCCCACATGAAGTTGTTCAATGAACGCAATTCAGGTCCTGGGGAGTCGTGCAGGCTCACGTACCAATCGCTGGCGGTGTCTTTCAGCTTGGAACCAATGTAACCAATCCGTTCTCTCTCGGTGGGATAGAGGTGGCCCCAGCTGTCCAGGAATCTCTCGATCTCCAGCATGAAAAAACGTAGCTTCTCCGGGTCCCCATCGAAAGTGGTCGTCAAAGGGTCGGAGGGGGCTGGGTGGACGGCGGGCGCGACCGGGACCGGGGCGGGTGCTGGAACGGGCCCTGGCACCGGGGCCGGGACGACCGGCTGGACTGGCTGTGCCGGCAGAGCGGGCACCTGAGGCTGAACCGGGACCCCTCCGGGCGCCGCTGGCTGTTGCTGGACTCCTACCCCCTGACCGGGGAGAGCTCCTTGCACTACCCTCATAGCGTCTCGAAATTGGTGCTGGAGATCGAGGGCCAATTCGCGCAGTTCTGTGGTGAGTTGGAGTCGCAACTCTCCCATCATCTGATCCAAGGGGGCCATCTGCTCCTCTCGGTACGGATCGGGCCCATACGGACCCGTCCCCTCTCCTTCGAAAGGCGGGCGACGCGGCTCTCCACGGTAGATCGGCTCGCGGTCGTCTCCGAGGTAACTCGGTCTCCCTCGATCGAGCTGGTCTCCGGTGAGCGAAACCCGTACCCCTTTCCGATCGTGTACCCACGAATCCACGGTCCGACGACCGAAATGGCTCCAGGCGTACTTGGGGGTCACGCTCTGATGAGGATGTAGGCGCGGGATGTAGTGAGCCCCCTGGCTCGTAGTCACCGGCACTTCGGTGCCTCCTCCGCCGCCACCACCCCCGTTCCCCGGGTCCTTCGGGGTAATGGGAGCATCTTCGGGGGTAGGGTTGATGGGGACCGTGTCGTCGTCTGACATGGTCAGGAACGGCTGAGTCCCAGTCAGAGATCTCTGACAATCTGTGAGAGTTCTGCTCGAAGTAGTCAAGGATCAGATCTTGGTTGGTTAACCACAGTTCTTTATTCCCTATTTCTACATTAGTACAGCATCTCGGATTATTGTCAGAGATGAGACAAATTATACAAGCGGGTCTATTATACCATTCCAAGGAGTTTGAATTACCCATAGATAGCCAATCCCCTTAAGGGAAAATTGGCGGGCTAAAAGGTGTCCGGACCGTTTGGTTCTCACAGGAAAAAAGTGAGGTGTTAAGCAGTAAATTTCCTCTCCCAAACCAGACCCCTCAGATGTTTCGAGTTCACATAACAATCAATGGCTCCAAGGTTCTTTGCATGTGATAAGAGATGAGAGGCGTCCTCCCTTGAAGTTACTGCCGGAGCAGCTGGAATGCGGAGGCAGGGATGTGAGGCCTCCTTGTTCTCGCAAATCATGGTTGTCACCCTCCCGGCCTGGACAGACATAATACATCATGGCTACATAGATCCCCATACATGATAGATACATAGGATAGTGAAGGACATGCATGCAAGAAGCTAAGTCTAGGTCTGACTAATACATTGTCTGAATTGGCAGATTCTGACAGTTCTCCCCCTTTTTATACAGTATGAATAACATAATTCTATATTACGTGAACAGCGTCAGAAATAGCTCTCTTCAAGGTGATTGGACAGCATCACATATAGCATAAGATATAAAGTTTAGAATTTCAGGTGATCTCCTTATCTGGTTGCCCTAGCAACTCCTAGCAACTCCTAAGTCACAGAGAGTTCAACTTTACTGGGCCCCCCATCAGTGTCTCTCTGTACCAGGAGATCTTCCCCACCTCAGCGCTACCTGTCAAACCTTTGGTCAGAACAATTTATGATTTGGAATTCCTATGCAAAGTTTAAGGCACTTGAGGGGGGGGGGGGAGAGAGAGAGCTTCTTGATTATATCACATACACAAGAGAGAGAATTGATTATATGAACAGAAAAGAAATAATAGTCTATCAATATAAAGAATAATATTTTGTTTCATTCTACAGATGCTTTTTGAGGAAAAATCTTAGTTTTTCCATTTAAGGTAACATTATAGTCTAAAGGTTTTTTGTCATGAAATACAGATTAGTTTTTAATTATATAGCATGAAGCTGTATATTCATGCAGTGTTTAAATTTTTTGGTAAATGAATTCCATTAATCTATTCAGAACGTCATGCTCCTCCAGAGGTTTCTATAAAATTATTTTGGGCAGTTTTTCTGTCTAGAAGATATTATCACAGATGCTTAATTTTGCAGTTCTCAAAACTGTGAATTTCTGTCTGCAGAGATAACTTGCCTCTTCTTCACAGCAAAAATGTTATAACATAAACATACAGAGTTGAGAAAAAGACCTTAATCCCATGGTTCCTCTGCAAATCTTCGTACACAGAATCAACCCCTGACCTCTTAAATGCTAAGTTTCAAGAAGTTTGTGAATAGAAGATTGTTGGGAGTGGAATAGAGCTGCGCAAGGAGCTAAGAGTGAGAAGGGAAGGGCAAGCAATGACAATGAAAGCGAAACCTTTTAGAGCAGAATACTCCGCAAGCCTTGGGATATGTGTGTATATAGCCTGAGGTTTTATCACATTTATTAATGCATAACCAAATCAGTAATTTTTTGATATAACTGTAAAACCGATTTGAAAAGTTATTCTAAAAATGATACCTTCATCTGGTTGTAAATACTAGGATTATACCAGTAAGAGTCTTTATGTAGAAAACCATGCTTTAAATCTAGTCCTTCTGACTAATGATTTAAATCAAATACACCCTGCAAGAAAGCTAGGGTTGCCAAGTCCGGATTGGAAAATACCTGGGGACTTTGGGGGTGGAGCCAGGAGAAGGTGGGGTTTGGGGAGGGGAGGGGCCTCAGCATGGTACAGTGCCATAGAGTCCACCCTTCAAAGCAGCCATTTTCTCCAGGGGAGCTGATCTCTGTCAGCTGGAGCTCAGTTGTAAAAGCGGGAGATCCCCAGGCCCCACCTGGAGGCTGGCAGCCCTAAAGAAAGCCCAAAAAACAACTGAGCTGGGAGAGGTACTCCCTGCTGCTCAGCTTTTTCCCTTTCTTGTGTAGTCCCTTTAAAGGAACTGCACATGAAACCCAAAAAAAAGCAGAGTGGCAGGGAGGTGTTCACCGCCGCTCAGCTGTTTTTGTGGCTTATGTGGGGAACAAAAAGCAGGGGTTTAAAGGGGCTCAGAGTTCCTTTAAACCCTTGATTTCTGTTCTATCCGTGAACTGCTTTAAAAGTTCATGAAAATCCGTGATGGTAGACCTGTCACAAACTTTGGGTCACAAACCATGAACAGGGCAAAATTCATGACTAATTTTGCTTTGTGGTTTGGTTCGTGCCTATCCCTAGCCAAGGGGAAACTGGGGGTTGTTTATTCTTGAAAGGTCACTAAGGAAGGCTACAGTGCAGATTTTCACCTGCGGAGGATCATCTTAGAAAACATTGTCAGTGTCAGTACGTTGCTTTGATACTACTCCTTAGTGTTAATATTTTGCATCTTGGGATGTGACATCAGGAATTGAGCCCACCCACACAGCTGCTGGGCTTAAATTTAAGTCAGGGTTTATATTTCTCGGTGTGGTAAATACAGAAAGGTCTCTGTGGCATGATCATATGCATATGATAAGAGTCTAATGTATATTTTGATTACTGCATTCTGAATGGGTTCCCTGTGGTTGTTTTTCTGATTGTTGAACATATTTCTTCTAAAATAGAACCTTGGCATGAGCACAGACCTTGTCTAGTGGAGGTTTATTACTGCATGACCTTGGTGATACAGTTTCAAAGTAACCTCCCCCCCCCCATTTCTCATCAACTGCTTTATGTTTTAATGTCTTTTAAAAAATAAAAGTTTTGCCAATACAAATATTTGTGATTAAGCTGGAAGACAGTGGGAAACTGAACTTGACATCAAAATATCAGTGCCAGATTAATTTTTTTAATTATTATTTTGTACCCATTATATTTGTAAAAGCCTCCCCCCTTCTGTCTGTGAAACATCTGTCTTGCTGCAAGACTCAAAGTAGAGTACTTTATGCTGTTGCCTTAATGAGGATTCTTTAACCAAGGCATTGTTCTCTCTGGTGGGGTTAACATGTACATCTGTTCTAAAGATAAACTGAATATAATAACCCTGTTGGGGTGACTTGGGATGGGAAATTCTTCACAAACATTATTAAAAAGATAAGCTGTGATATGCCTGCGCACTTTCCCCTCACATACCAGGTCTATTTAAAAAAATTTTTTGCCTTACTTTCACTTAACCCACAAACTTTTTGAGTTTTTGGATGCCTTTGGAATTTTTACACATGGTGATGGGTGCAACCATAAAATGGCTGCTGTAGGAGGAGGAGGAACCAAGAACAAAATGGCTGCCATGGGAGGCAGAGCCAACCACAAAATATCAGGGAATGAGGTTATGCAGAACTCTAATAGTAACTTTTACACATTTCAGACAGAGCTCTGTTTAACAGGATGCCTTTTAAAGTGAACATATTGTGTTGTGTTGGCAGATGCTGCCAAAGCAACTTTTTAAACATGTATACAGCCCATCAGAAGCACTGCTGGGCAGCAGGCCCACCTGGCCTCGCCCACTTTCAGAAAGTACTTGGCTGCCACAGGGACCACACTGGATAGTGTTGAGGTCCCCAATCCGAACAATGCATTATTGACATGACGTGGCTCATGCTTACCCTTCTTTAGGCAATCTGCCTAGTGTTGTATGTAACTGGTGTGTTTTTTCCTTTGCAGGATGACTGGGAGAAAGTTCAGAAACCAACAGTAAGTGTTTGAATCTTCAAATCCATTGTGTATACTAATTTTTGGTAGCAGTGGTTTGTGGGTTGCACTCGCAGTGCTAAAGAATAGTAGTTTCTGTAACTTTAACATGTTTGTAGATAAAAAAGTAGCAGAAAGGGTATTGGGGGAGAGTTCTATAGGATCCCAGGCTTCTAGGCTTTATTAATTTGCTGAATGGAACCTGGACATTGCTACAGCTCTGCTTTGTCACAAGGACTCCAGACTTTCTCGAGTAGTCAGAAATAAGTCTAGCCTTAGTACCACTCGGTACTGAACCACTGAAGGGGCCAGAGCTGACTTTGCCTGGGCTTTCTGTCAAATAAGTTCAGTGTCTTAAGAACGTTCCAGCAAAAAAATATTAAATCCAGAGCAAGTTCTGGAACAACCAGCATTCTCACAGGCACTTCACAACACCACATATATGGTCTGTAATTCTGTTTCCTAGGTGTTGTGGAGCACCTGAGAGAATGTTGGCCATTGCAGAAACTGCTTTGGTTATAATACTTTAAGCCTTTTTTTTGCACACAGGTTTTAACTTTTAACAAGTTAAGCCTAGTACTGATGTAATCCTGATATCTTAGCTGTCATTAAGAACAGGGCTAAGTATTCCAGCACTGAACAGTCAATAGAAATTAGAAACAAAAAGGCACAAGCCACGAGTTTGCAGTCCTGTTGGCTGGTGGTGACACTTTGGTGACAGCATAATTTTCTAAAAACACCTATGATAGGGGTTTGTTTTTATATCTCAAGCCTTTGGAGAGTTAGTCCAATCTCAACCCATTGATTTCAGAAGAGTAACTCTGCATAGGATTGCACTGTAATTAAACTTTCAGGTGGATTAACATAGTAGGGACTAATTATTTTACTGTGGGGTAATTGCTGAATTGAAAGAAATTTAACAGGCGTTTTCAGTATTGAATTAGACAGTTTACTCATGTCTTTGGGTTTTCAGGTAGTAAATTTGTGTGTTGAGGGCTTCACTGCTTCTTTCAGTTAGGATTTTTAGAGGAGGACACTGAGGTCTACTCTGTCACATAGGCTTGGGTCCAACACATGACTTCTGTGGATGAAGCAGGAGACGATTTTCATTGGTTCCCCCTTCCCACTGCAGACCTCCAGCTTGCCCTGCTATTCACTTGGGGTGAGGGGATATTTTGAGCTGCAACAGAAGGGAGGAGGCATGAAAGCTGTTTCTGGGGATGGAAATCCCTGCCACATGTAGAAATCCTTAGTCAGATCTAAGGCTCTTTTTTTTGCAGTTGAAATATGTAGCTTTTATCCTCTAAGTCGGTAACCCCCAGCTAGTTGCTGCGATTTATTGCTTCATTTTAGTTTTTTCTTTAAAGCTGAGAGAATTTCAGGCTTGTTAACATCTTGATTGAGGGAACTAAAAATTACATTGTAAATGCTTTGGAGGTGGAGGAGGAGATTGGATTTATATCTCGCCCTTCACTCACTTGGAGTCTCATAGCGGCTTACAGACTCCTTCCCCTCCCCACAACAGACACCCTGTGAGGTAGGTGGGGCTGAGAGAACTCTGAGACAACTGTCCTTGAGAGAACAGCTGGTACAGAGCTATGGCTCGCCCAAGCTCATCCAGCAGGTGCATGTGGAGGAGTGGGGAATCAAACCCGGTTCTCCCAGATTAGAGTCCATGCACTTAACCACTACACCAAACTGGCTCTCCTACACTGCAGCTTGATATTAACTAATCAGCCCCCAAAGCACTGTTGTGACTGTGCAGAGAGGCCAGATTCCATTGACATCCTTCAAGCGTGTCCATGAGAACACCTATTTCTCTCTTTCCGCCTATTTTTACTCCATTATGCCCCACAAATTTTCCTGACTAACTAAAAGTTCCATGCTAATGAAGCATTGCTACAATTAAGTAAATTCTGTATGACTGCGGTGAGCACTTGTTCGGAATAGACCTCTGGGTTTACAAGTGAGCACAGAAGCTTAATCTTAAACCAAAGTGGTTAATGAGTAGAAGTTTTGCAACAAGTATAATGTAATTCATGGGAGTTCCAAGGGAAAGCGCTTTATGCCTAGAGCTGATTCTGTGGGAAGGAGATGCCATTAAAAGTCTTCAACTCATGGCTTTGTTTTTCAGGATACTTACATTTCCACTGTTGATTCTAGTACCAGGTATAGTATGCTTTCATTTAACTAATGAAGTCAGACAGACTAGGCTGTACAGATAATCTTTATGAATATTTTTTCATGTCACTGTCCAGCATGAAATGAGTCCGGGCTGCAGTGGAAATGGTTTGATATTTCCAGGCTGGTACTTGGGTTTGTTGGGGGTTGTTTACATCTGAGCAACGCTTGGCCACTTTCCTGTCTTCTGAAAGTTCTCAGTGTGTGACTTTGAGGAATTTCACACAGCCAATATGTTCCGTTTCAGGAACTCTTCAGTAACGGTTTCTGTCTGACATTTCACACAGAACCATATTAGTACCGGTTCCCTAATGGAACATATTGGCCCTTTCACACAGAAATGTGCCTCTCCCGTTGGGGAAGCGTTCCGGAGCCGGTTTACCTGGAAACCTCCTCCCAAGTGTTCTTCAGTTCTTGTACTGTGTCCCGAAGCGCTACGGGGTGCTGTGTGAAATGCCCCCGAAACACTTCCTTTGATGACGAGTGTTTTCGTGCCTCTTTTTGCCCGCACGGGCAATCTCTGTCATTGGAAAAGGGGGGGGGGGGGAGGTTTAAAATCCTACCACAGGTTTTGAGTTCCTGGAATTCTCCTTAGGCAAGATAGTGACTTGTAAAACGGAGGCTGGGATGGAGTCTGGGAAGGAGGGGAACAAAAAGGCAGCCTGTTTTCCTGTCCCTACATACTGCGTGGGGTGGGTGATTAAAAGTGCCTGAATGAGAAAGGTTAAGAGAAAAGATTTTTAAATGACAGGCAGCCTGGAAGAGAGTGCAGGCACAGAAAGGGAAAGGGGGGGGGGGGAACAGGACAGTTTACAAACACAGAAAGCATCCATTCCTACCTAACGTTCAAGAAATCGAAAACAGAAGTATGTGTGTGTGCCTGCCTGAGCTTCCACCTTCTATTTTTAACAAGTTTTTAACAAGCAACCTCATGTATCTGTGGAGCCCGGGCATTCCAATGGGGTCACTGTGATGCTGTTTTGGTGTCCTGTTACAGTGTCATAGTGCTCTAAATTGGCTCTTTAAAAATAAAAATGATGGAGATCGCCCGCGTGGGTGAAAAGAGGCGCAAAAAGAAAGCGGCAGTCTGAAATGACAAACTGCTTCGAAGACGGCTCCAAAACAGTAGGGGAAGGGCTGTCTGAAATGGCTGTCACTGTACCGGTTTATTCCAAGCTGGTTCAGTAACGTTTTTAAAGGTGTAGTGTGAAATTCCCCTTACAGATCAAGGTCAGAGGGTCAGCACTGCTTGTGTTAGCTGAGCAGGACTCATTAATTCTATTAAGCTTGGAGAGCTGATTAAGACCTGGGACCTGTGTCATCCCCCCCCCCCCCCCGGCACCCTTTCAAATAAGTGTTGGGGTAGTCAGCATAGCCGTCAGAAACCAGTTGGTTCTTCTGCCTTGTGAATTGTTTGTGGCTGTATTTGGTGGGAGGCTCCCCATGTTTGAAACCAGTGTTCCTTCTAAGCTGAGTTAGTGTGAGCTGGCTCACAGCTTTTTAGCCTCCGACTCACACATTTTTGTCTTAGCTCAAGAAGAATGGCTCCAGAGCAAACTAATTTATACAGTATCCAAATTGTTTCCTCACAACTTTAATGCCAGTAGCTCACAAAGTAGAGTTTTTGCTCAAAAGACTCCACAGCTTAGAGGGGGCATTGTTTGGAACCATTCCCACTATCTCTGCTTTTGTTGTTGTTGTTGGCTAACAGTTAATTCATTGGGCTCAGAAGAAGAAACATAGTGCAGTCCTACCAAAAGTGCAAAAAACCCTGTAAGAAATGCTGCAGCATATAGGGTTCCTGTATTAAACTGTCCCTCTAACCAAACATTTTCCTTTGGCCTTATAGCCCTTTGTCCTGTTTAAAGCATCCTGGTTACCTCTAAAAGTAGTATTTTATAATCACGGCACATGAAAAATGAAACATATTTTGCATTTCTGCCCAAGACGTCTTTCAGTAAAATACCCCCTTACTCTGTGCAAGACTGTGTGTGTTGAACGCTACTGTGCCTTCTATTTTTCACCATTTTTTAACCAGGTGCTTTAACCTGTTGCTTAATTATCATCTCATTGTGTTTGGCTAGAGGTGTGTTAGTGATGTGCCAGCTTTTGCTCTGCTGTTGTCGTTGAAAGAAATGCTGTGATGCTTAGAAACAGTGGGTTGGATCGACAAACGATGTTACAGTCTGTGTAAAGCACACGCATAGCCCTCAATAGAAGTGATGGTCTGAAAATAGAAATGCTGTGATTCCCGTGGAATAGAACCTCTGGATGGAATCTATTCAGGTTCCTAAAGTATTCTTATTATTTATTAGACTTATTAGTCACCCCATCCCAACTTTTGCCGGACTCTGGGCGATTTCCAACATGGCATTAAGCCTTAGAAACAGTGTAAAGCACTGGTTCCCAAAGTGGGCAATACCATGCCCTTGGGGGTGCTGGAATGATCCAGGTGAGCTGGAACAATCCAGGTGCAGATCCACAAACTGCATCTTTTTGTCCACTTCTTGAAGGTAGATGTCCAGGGGGGCAGTAGGCCCTTTTCTGAAAAGGGGGCAGTAGGCCCAATAAGTTTGGGAATCTATGAACAAACCACATCTTTTAGAAGATTTTGGATTGGTATGAAAATAACGTCTGATTGTTTTTTCTAGTTCATGGACCACCTGGCTGATTGCAGCAATAGCAGCAGTTATTGCAATCTTTCTGTACCGTTCCTACATGTCTGAATAAGCACCATATTGAGAAGCAATAATGGATGAGACTGCTTTGATAAAGAGAATGAGGAATGTGAATTAACATTCTTCATGTCAGGACAATATTTGAAACCATCCATCCTCCCACCATTCAGAAAGCCAAAATAAAGTTTCTTCGACTGTGCACTTTTAATCCTGCCTTTTACTCAATTTTTAAGTGTAGAGGCTGTCTCTATCATGTTAATCTGTCAACTATGTGAGATTACTGTGCTGTTGGAATTAAGAATACTGATACTATCTGTGTATTCTTATGAAATGTGACTTTATTACTTAAAGCTTTTTGATTCCCCCCCCCCCCTCCATTGTGCTTCTCTTGTCAAAATAAATGGCAGGTAGAGGTGACATCTTAAGACTCCTTCCTTATGCTCACCACTTTGCCTTTTATCTGTAATCCTTTCATTACAGCTGTTTTCCTTCTAGTCCAATACCCATTTTTAAAGTTGTAACTTCTGTCTTCCTAAAGTGGGCGGGGGGGGGACTCTAGCTTTAGCATGGGAATAATTTACACCTTAACACACTGGCTTGAACCAAAAGAGCCTGGGCTGCAAACAGAAAGCAATTATGGTGCCCCCCTCCCACCTCCTCCCACCCTCCTGAAAATAGTTCTAGAGACCTGGCCTACATAGAAGTTCACACAGCAGCATCTGCGGACCAAGCTCTGCCTCTAATAGGGCAATATATTCGTAACTATCTCTGGGTTGAAATTTTAGTATAAGCTTTTGCCAGTCAGAAAAAAAGCCCCTTTCTCTGCATAAGTTGCATAAACAGGGTGGTGCTATTTTAATCAGAATCCCTCTGTGTGTTCAGCTCTTGTGAAATTTGCCTTCTTACGCTACTCAGATTACTGTAAAACCTGCCTTGAATACCACAATTGTAAACAAATACATGAATGTCTTGAATCTGTCCACATGTCCTTTTGATAAAATAATGGAACAATATGAAAGAAAATAAGTCGTGAATGTCACATGCCCATTTGTTTTGCATAACTCTACTTCCGTGTACATATGATTTACTTGTTAATTCTTGTGTTATTCACATGGATAATGTTCAGGAATAAACTCAGATGTTTACTGTATCTTGTGGTGTCCTGTTTGACAGAGATGTGGAGTCAAGCTCAGTTGATATTAATGAAAGGGTGTGGGTAGGGTAAAGGGTAGGGTAGAGAGTATAACGGGTAGGGTAAAGAGTATAACGGTTGCCAACTTGGGAAATTCCTAGCAATATGGGGGCAGTTCTTATGGAGGTTTGGACCTGATAAAACTACCACCTCGAGTTTTAAATTTTTCTCTTTCTCTTAGCTGGAGACAGGCAGGAATGAGAGGCCATTTGCTCCCAGGCTTCATCAAGCACCAACCGTCAACGTTCTGGAAATGCTAATGGGCTTTCTGGCTGAAGACAATGAGATGGTCAAGCTCACACCTTAAGTAGGAATGTGACACCTACAAGGCACACAGAGAACTATATGTTCCTGCAGATTTCTGGAAAGGGTTCTTTGACACACAAGAGGGTGGTCAAATGGAGATAATAAAATCCCTTTGCATGGCGGGAGTGGGGTTACATTTTGGTGATCCAACTTTTGCAAGGTTAATTCAGGAGGAAGGATCTCTCACACCTGAGCTCCAGCTGATGACAGCTATTGCCACATGGAGCAGACAACTGGTGCCTGAATAAAGACACCATGTGTGTGGAAGCAGTACGTGCTTCTGTTTTTACTTCTAGATGACTAACCTAAAACAGGATATTCTAAGTGGTTTCAGCCCCCGGCCCTGTGATCTGTCTTAGCTGAAGATCTTGGAGCTCTTTTTCTTTTCTTTTTTCTTTAAGAGCTCCACAGCTGCAAACAATAATTAGTTGGCCTTGATTGGCCAGCAAGCGGCTGAACATCGGTTGCCTTTCTTTAGAGCTAGAGGAACTTACCTTCGGAAAAGAAAACGCGGGCCGGGGAGCATGCGAATGCTGGCGTGTTTGTCTGTGGTTATCATCTTCAATAAACCTTGTCAAGCTTACTGCAATCTGAATCGAGGGGCAGCGTCGTTATTGGGCACCTCCCTCCCTTTCCCCAGAGTCGAACCGAGACGGGAGAGGTAAGCTCTCAAATTGCCAAGTGTTTTGAAGTCTGATAAAGAAAAAAAGCTCGCTCTTTGCCAGCTTGAAGCCTGACCCTTAACAGACTTTTGGCAAAAGAACCGAGAGTGAAGATCCCGGTTCACACACCATGGTAATAGGAAGCTTTTAGAACTTTGTAACTTTTAAATTAAAGAGCTTTCCTTAGAATAAGATCAGCGGTGGCATATATGGGACAGAGGAACTGCGTATTTACACCTTTCATATTTCTTACTCTAGTCTGTTGCAGTGTTGAGACTATGTGTGTGGACATTTTTATTTCTACTAAATTCTGTACCACGTAGACCTCCACTGTCTGAACACACTATTCAAAACTGGTGCCCAGGGAAGGGAGGTGGTCAGTTGGTAAATCTCTGTTTCCCTGGGAATGCACAAGTGCAGTAAGCTGTCACTGTTGTAACCAGTCACTGGGTAGCGAGAGATGCAGGCAAAAGGCAGGATCTTTGAATGACAATGTGGGGAAGGGAGCTGGGACCACTGGCCCTCTTGGTGGGTAATTCCTAATACAGCCAGCAGGTGGCAGTAGTACTGAAAGAGGGAGAGAAAATCCTTCCAAGGGTTGGGCAGCCCAGGAAAGTGGCAGACTGCTGGCACCAAGATGCCTTGGTGAACTGAACAGAGGAGCATTTGCAGGTCAGCAGGGCTGTTCCACTATGTGGACTGTTGGAGTCTTAATAATGGAGATCATATAAGTAAATAAAATCTATCAGACCATTTGGGGATCACTGCTTCCTAGTTTCTCTTCAAAATAATTCTGAAAATATTTTAAATCAAGAGATGAATTTGCAACAAACCAGCTTTAACAACATCACTGATTATGCAGAAATCATCTATGCCTTCCTCTCTCTTCCTAGAATGTCAGGTTCACTGGACACTGCATTTAAAATGTGTCTTGCTAAGTTTGCTTATTTAATTGATAATACTCTTCATAGTACTTAACAAGTAGCCTTGTTTGTTAAAAATACCTTGATGCATCTATGTCAGTGTCATTAATTTTCTTTAGTACAACGATATTCCGATAATTAGAAGAAAAATAGCACGCAGAAGGTCAATTAAATTTGAGCTGGGTGTTTTAACTCAACATTCCTGCTGCCAGTTTCTCATCTTTCTACTAATTTTTGCACTTAAAAAAACCCCTAACTCTAATACTTTTTATTGTGTGGTTAAATGTGATAAAAAGTTGGGTACTGAAATGTCAAAGAGGTTCAGTTGCTGCTGCTGATCATGCTGGTATTATATATGAGCATGCACAATGTTAAGCTGTAAAATCAGCTAATCGATGTTTTATCACTGTACTATGCATGTTAAGATACCTTTCCAGTCATTTCTTGATTCTTGAGTACACTACTTCACTTGGTTTCTAATGTTGTCAGACTGTCACTTTATGGCTACGACTTCATTGCTCCCAGCCAGGTCAAGGTGTCATTCTTTTGCCCAAAAAAAGTAAGTATGGTACGTGAAAGAAAGTATGGTTTGCTGTAGTGGAAAAGATGCTAAAATTAGTAAATTCATTTTGGTAATAGCAAGGCAATTGATTGGTTGTTGGAGAATTATTAGGGTGCAATCCCAAGACATCCCTTCTGCCCAGTTGCTTAACTACTCTGCATCCATGGTTGAGCTCACTAAATTAATATTTTTTTCCTAGAAATGTGATCTGCCCTGTATAACAATTTTTCAGCACACCAAAAGAGTAGTGGTGCTAAAACATAGCTTAGTGAATAACAAATGTGCTACCACCTTGAGTGGATATAATATCTGAGGGGTCAAGGAATAGTCCCTCAGTCTGTGAGGAGAGCGGACTTTCCAGTTTTCTCTCACTTGCTCTTATTCTGTTCCTGGTATTTTAGGGAAAATTGGCTGCTTTCATGTCACATATGACAGCCAGATGGAAATATTCATCTTGGTGCTAGTTTTGGTTCTGTAAACATAAATATAAAAAGCTGCCACCCACAAAGGGGGGAATTGAGAGAGAATCCAGTGGTTTGAATACTGAAGCAACGTCCAGTAGTTCTGCGAACAATGGAATCAACAAAGTGAAAAGTCTCCAGGTAAAGTGTGTCTAGAAAATATATCCATTTAATTTTAGAGTTCTGTCAGGTTCTGATGGTTTGTTCCTCGCCTCCTGGTTCACATTTTTACACAAAGGAGCTAGGTTACAAATAATGGTGACACCAGTTGTATGAGCCCAAGGGAAGCTGAGGCTTGCTTTTGTTGGTTTTCTCTCCTCCCCCAGTCTGACTGCTTTTAAAGCCAAGAAGTGTTTGAGAAAAGGTTTTACGGCACTGTGTGAGAGAAGGGAAGGGGGAGAGAGTGCTGTTCGAAGACGGGGAGGGAGGGGGGGAATCCAGTGAACAAGCAAGCATAAGCCCCTTGTATGAGCCTAAGCAGCTTTTCAGATTCTAGCTGATGTCTTCAAGCTTTCCTTCTGTGTGGGAGTGCTGAAAAAGAGTCCTTAAAAGCTGATTCATTTGAACATGCTTTTGTGCTAAAAAATGTTTTTGAACAACTTTGTTTTGTGTTGCACAGGAAACCTGCAATATTTCTGGGTAACTGAGTTGTCTGAAGATGCCTAGTGTGGCATGAGACTCCACAGGCGCTCCATTAGATTGTTGAATGTTGTTCTGCAGGTCTGGCCTGTTACATTATCTGATCATGCATTGCATTTATAGATGTGAGAATAACCAGAATGGGTGGCACTGTTCTCTTTTTTTAACTCTTTACTATCTGTGAAACCAGCATTTTTCAAATGGGGACCCCTGAGAGTCTGTGTAGATAATCTAGGGTGCAAGTGCTTTGTAAGGACAGAAGTAGAGCCTTTTTCATGCTAACTAGAAAATGGAGCCTCCTCAGTTTTCTACAAATGTGAGAGGGACTTTACATCTGGGGGAAGTTATCAGCAGCCCATTGACCATTGATCAAAATAAGCATGTGCTTAGGGCACCATGGGAAGGAGGGCACCACAGATTTTTTTTTGTTTATATTGCTTACTGATATTTAGTGTTAAATAATTTTTAAAAAAAATCTATTTAATACAGTTGTGGGGTCTGGCCTGGGGGTTGGCCTGGAAAAAAACCTGAATTTTTAATCTTTTATTTCACCTTCAGCACTTGAGTCTTAATGTCTTGTCAGTTAAGCAATGGAAAGGCCATGGGGCACCATGGTTGGGCTGGGCTTAGGGCATCAGTTGGACTTAATCTGGCCCTCGGTCTCAGTTTCCCTTTTCATTCAAACAGTAGGATCTCATTTAACTTTCAGAGCACCAGCTAGAAAACATGCTTATTGGTTGCTGGGAATAAGTAGCTCAGCCCTACAAACTCATAATTGGCTGAGTGACATTGAAGATGTAGTTCTAATGCATTCATAATAGTTAATCCTATCCTTATATATAATTGTATTTTTGGGTGGCAACATTCTATGCCCGCCAAAATCAGTTGGCTGCCTGATGTGTCACTCAAGTTGTCCCTATCCACTGGCTGCGTTGCCTGAGTCTCACCTCCAATATTCTAAACAGTTTGCTGTTCCTCTCCCCCCAGTAGACAGTCGGACCACAGAGGTCATTTGCATATGCAGCCTGATTGGCCTTTGCCTCTAACATTCTAAACAGTTTGCTGTTGCTGTTGGGTCATTGAATGTGTCCTGATGTAAAATATATCTCCCAATCTTTGCTTAAATGGTCACTGGAGCTGCCAAAATACATATCCCAATCTTCCCTTACACAGTTACTGGAGTTGCCAATATCCCTGTGAGGCCTGGAGATCTCCCAGAAATTATGATGTTTCCCAGAGCTGTCCTTGAAAGAGTAGTTCTTGAAAGAGCTCTTTCAGCCCCACCAACATCACGGGGTGTTTATTGTGGATAGGGGAAGGGAAAGGAGTTTGTAAGCTGCTCTGAGACTCTGAGTGAAGGGCGGGGAATAAATAGGGTTGCCAAGTACCGGCGACTTACTGCTGGGGGGAGTTGTTCTCCCCCCGGGAGCTCTTCTGATACGTGTGCTTTGCGCGTGCGCCACGGCGACGTAATGACGTCACCTCCAGGTGACATCATTACACGGGGGAAGTCGTCCTCACCGGATGACTTCTGGGGCGGGTTTCCCCCTGCCGGCCGAATGCCAGCCGGCGGATCGGGAACCCCTATAGCGGGGGATTCCCCACCCCCCGGGCTGACTTGGCAGCCCTAGGAATAAATCCAATCTCCTCCTCTTCTTCTTCTTAACAAATCTGATCCAGTTCAATGACATCATTTAATGGGCCCAGAAATGAGCTCTAAAAAGCATAGTTACACTCTTAGAGATAATCAGAATTAAATGCAAAAATAAAACAAGGTATTTTAACTATTTTATATTTTATCTCGCAATGGTTTCAGCAATGTTATCAACAGAGGCACACCAGTTATTTTTGCTGTTTTTAAGCAAGTGATGTCAGTCCACTCTACCATAGAGTCTCCAGTGATTCCTAGAGTGAACTGACATGACATCTGGGCTCTCCCCCAGAAACGACATCACACAGTTTCCTGATGGTGCCCCCCCATGTCCCTCCCCCCCAGACCTTCAACTGAACTGCAACATGTTCTGATGTTGTTGTTGCCCAGATAGACTCCAGGAAACTGCAAAAGAAGCAGAGTGGGAATAGTTCATTCTCAGAATGCTTTCCTTCCCTCAGAGGGCTTCCCTCAACTCTGAAATGACAACAATAACAAGAGGCTCACTTTTCAGTCAGTCACCGAGTGTGAACAAACACAGGTAACTAACTCTTTGACAGTTATGTTTCAATACCTAGATCAAATGAGGAAGAAGGCTGTGAAAAAAATTGTCTGGATGAAATGTTTACAGAGAGGGATTCAAAAATCTAGTGATTAAAAATCAAGACACTGGTGATGTATACACTGGCTTTCCTCCCTTGCTGAGCATTGTTAGGAGAATTAATAGGGCAACAGTAACCAGAGTCTTGGAATGTCTGATAAACTGGTTTGCAGAAACGGAACTGACTTCAGGACCGGCAGATAGCTTTATGCTCTGCTAGCCTGTCTTGGAAATCCATATCTCACTCCCTAACTGGCCAAAGGTGCTCTGAAATAATGAGAGTACCTGCTTTGAACTTGTTTACTTGGCAGGTACTTTGACAGGCAGATGAGCCATCTTGATAAAGCATGAACTGACTCTGCCTTGATCTATTTTTAAAACTTTTCTTGAACCAAACCCAGGGGAAGCTCGGTTACATTACCACAATGAAATATTAGATGTTTTTGTTAATTTTTGTTTGTGTTAGTTTTCTAATATCTTAGGCTCAAAACATTGTTTTTGTTTGTTCAAAATGAGAGTAAAAATTATATCTGTATAAAGCAGCAAAAGTGGTGTGAGTTATTCATATACATAAAGGAAAAAATCTGCCTCATGTGAAAGTATGTTTTTAATCTCTGGATGTTTTGGTATTGTCAAACACCATGACTTTTGCTACAAACATTATTGGTTTTGTGGGACATTTTCTTCCCCGAAATACAATGGAATTTGGCTTGCAGTAAACATCATACCCCAAATGCAATATGTGAAATTTTTGTTTTAAAGGATTAAAAGGATAGAATATTTTTCCAGACTTTCTTTCTTTCTTTTTGCAACCCTACCAACATCCCACCCTTTAAAGATTCCCCTGGACACAATAATTCTCTAGTTTCTTTTTTAGAAAACAAGTTTGGAAGTCTTAATTTTCTTCCTCTGTAATAGATTGTATTGACTTTTGGAAGTGTGCAAAATTTGTTTAACCAATCACAACATCGAAATAAGAAAAAGAAATGTTTTAAAAGCTTTTATTAAGGTGATTCTTAATATTGCTGCATGTATCATCCAGCCTTGATTCCTTCAGGGATTGTTCTGAAACATTTTGTCTTCCAGAACTTTTTGAAAAAGACAAAAAGACAAAAATACTCAGCAAAACAGTAAAGTTTGTCCTTTGAAAGCTGAGATAAGCGCCCTCTGTTGACTAAATATTTAACCATTGGCTTAAATATTTGTATCCTAAAAATATGTGCTAAATTGGTAGCAGTATTCAAAAACAAAAGCAGTGAGGGGACTGAGTCAGGATTTCTTTTGTGTGGTGTGAAATTAAGCATACAAAACAGCACCTCATATACCTCCAATATTTATTAAATCATTTTCATCACACATTATTTCATGGTAACATTACTTTGTGGATGTTATTGTTTCAGCCATATCTCTGCAATGTCCTATAACATCTGCTTGTCACTTTGGTTATCTAACAATTGGGAGCGGCGGACTGATGACTCTTTTGTGTTAAAGTGACATTTTTTTTATGTCAAACTTACATCTGCCCCCTAACCCCAGCCTTTCTGTTGTGAATATAGAGTCAGGTGGGTAGCTGTGTTGGTCTGAACCAGCAGAACAAAATTTGAGCCTGTGGCACCTTTAAGACCAGCAAAGTTTTATTCAAGGTATAAGCTTCTGTGTGCATGCACACTTCCTCAGATACTTTGAAATGGAAGTTAACAGTCCATGCATACAGGTAGAGGGTGAGCAGTAAATTAGCATACAGCATAAAGAAGACATTTAACAGATTCAAGGACCAAACTGGAATAACAAGGTTAGTTTATATGGTTATATGGTTTGGGTTTGGGTTTAATTGAGGGGGGGCTTATGAAGGAAATGCTGAGTTCTCAGCATTTTACAATTAAGGATACATTGGGCCATCAGTCTCCAATTTTGACATATTTATTTCCTTCATTATGTTTTTCCTCTGGAAACTCAGCTGAAAGATCAAAACAATATTAACAGAGAACATACACCGAATCCCCATACTTCTTTTCTTGATCAGTGAAATTATTAGAGAAATGTTTTATCATACCATGATGAAGATATTGTAGGGTTGCCAAAACTTTAACCTAAGAATATGCTTTGTTTCAGAATGGTCTGCTCTTCTAATTGGAAATAAGGAAATCAATTGCCTTCTAACCTTTAGAGCAGACATATTTTAAGCCCATGTCCTCTCAAGTCTTCTGTTGTGTCCCTATTCTTGTTAGTTTTGCTACCACAACTCCTCCCCCCTTTTGGGAGGTGGTTGCCACCTCTTCCTTCTGCCTTTTTTTGCTGCAGGAATGTTGATAGTGAAAGACTGGAAGAAGCCATACAACACAGCCATACGACATCCATACACCATACAACATTCACAAAGCCCAATGAGAAGAAAACACAGAAGCGCTTATGGTGATTTGGAACATGAAAGTGCTCTGTCCCTTCCAATCATACTGAGGTAATCTCTACTGAGGCTCACCTCCTTATAATTTTTTTAAAAATAATTAAAAATTGCCCTTGTCATTGGTCAACCTTCTAATGGAGAAAATAAAAAGTTAGTAAAAATGACACCTTTGTGAACCAACTTTTATTCTGATGCCACAATAGGGCACTCATTGAGTTTCATGGCATTCTTTGTTAGCCAACCAAACTTCACGTTCTAAATCTTTCCTGATTAAGTTGGGATGTTATGCATTTCTTTTACCATATGCTTTGTAGCAACTGTGACAAATAGAAAATAAAGGGGGGAAATTACATTGCAACAGTCAGTCCTCATTAAATGTTTATGAAAATGATGGTTTATGACAAATATATTCAATAAAGATAAAAGTGCTGAGAATCCTAATTACATTTTAATCTGAAAATAATGAAAAGTATTTGCATGCCTCATTCTGTCATTAAGTATTCAAACTACTTTCTCTTCTATATGTCAACTGTAATTAAAATTAAGTTTAATTTGCAAATGAGGCTAAAAGAAGGGATTCTTTCCTCTTAATAATGGGTTTCAGATGTAGAAGCCCATGACTAGATGCCCCATGTGCAGTAGGAATGTCTCATCTCTCTCCCACGGCCTTGTAAGTTGTTCATCTGTAAGATTTATATCTTACCTTTTACGTCAAAAAGCCATAGGACTGGATTGTCTTATCTATGTTGGAAGTGAAGGACAGTGCAATGTCTGTGCCAAGCATACCAGTACTGTAAGAAGGCAGCAGAGGTAGGAAGGTGGATCCTTCTGTATCCTTTCACTTGTCTGTTCTGCTGCTATCTCTTTGGCTGCGGTCACACAGGGTGATTCTGCATTGGCTTTTCCCTCTGTTGTTTTACGAAGAAACCCACACTGGAACAGAAATTCCCCTCTGCATTGCATGCTGCCTTCACTGTCTTTGATAATCAGACTTTATGGTACCCTCCACACTGCATGCCACTTTCGATTTCTTTGATCATCGAGTTTTTTGCTACCTTCTGCATAGATTTATGGCTTTGCAGTCAGTACAGTATTGTCCTGAGGTATTTAAATGTGGTTTTGAGCTGCACCTTTTCCTCCCAGTTGAGAAAATGTGGAGTGAATGCTAGATGCAGAATTGCCCACACACTAAATAATCAACTTTCAGTCCACTTTCAATGCACTTTCCAACTGGATTTTGCCAGTTCACACAGTAACGGTTTGCTATTCTTACTTCCTTCTGGCTCCCTCCTCCTCTCTCTCTCTTCCCAACAGGCCCATAGCCAGGATTTCTTAATTTGGGGGGCCTTTAAATAAGTTGTGGGGCACTGATATCACAGAAATAAAAAGGCAGTGGGGGGAAGCAAGCCATGCTTGGGGAAGTGGTGGTGGTGGGCCTGGGCTAGATAGAAGGGGGGGCTTGGCAGGAAGTGGGGGGGGCTGGGCCCCAAAATGCCCTACTGTAGTTACGGGCCTGCTCCCCAACCTCCAGGAGGGCAGTGTGCGCTCTCTGAATCTCTCTACATCTCATAGTTAGGCATTCTAGCTGTCTTGCCATCACAGTATAGATTTCTTTAAGGATAAGGGATATCCTTTCTTTTATTAAAGCAACAAGCCACATATGGACTTTATTCTAAAGCAGCTTTCCCCTTCCCCTTGCATACAACCAGCTCCCGTTGAGTCCACACAGGAAAATCCAGTTGCGGGTGATTGCTATAGCGCAATGATAGAGTCATTCCCAGTGGCATGTGAATGCAGCTATAGATTGAGTTGTTGTGTGCTCCTGCAGGGTTGCCAGATGTATTAAAAATAGTGGGACTTGCTTACACTTAATATGTTTGATGCTGTGAAACACAGTTGCAAAACATGGTGAATCCAGCTCTGCTGGGAGGTGGCCTATTAAAGTGAATTGAGTGAGGGACAATTGGAAACTAAGTTCCAGCCTACAGGTCTTAGAAATCCATAGGCAAGTGGTGTATGTATTGCAGTAGGATTACAGAATCAGATAATGTGTTGCACAAGGGATTTCACAAGACATACGCAGCCACAGTCCTTTAAATAGGGCTGCCAAGTCCAACTTGGGAAATATCTGGGGACTTTGGGGGTGGAGCCAGGAGACTTTGAGGGTGGAGCCAGGAGAAAGGAAGTGACATCATTTTGTGATGTCATATCCTGTGATGTTGCTTCCACATGCTGACACATGAACTCATGAAGTTTCCTAATACTGAATCAGGCCATTGGTCCATCAAGGTCAGTATTGACTACTCAGACTGGTAGTGGCTCTCCAGGGTCTCAGGCTGAGATCTTTAATGTCACCTATTACCTGATCCTTTTTTAGCTGAAGAGGCTGATACCTCCTGCATGTCAAGCAGATGCTCTATCACTGAGCAACGGCCCTACTGAATCCTTCCTCATCTCGGCAGAATATGAAGCACTAAGTGCTACACAAGTGCTAAATATGATTTTCATATCATAACAGGAGAGAAGCCACAGTGGATCGGCCCATCCAGTACAACACTCTGTGTCACAACAGTGGCCAAAAATACCAGGTGCCCTCAGGAGGTCCAGCAGTGGAGCCAGAACTCCAGAAGCCCTCCCACTGTTGCCCCCCAAGCACCAAGAATGCAGAGCATCACTGCCCCAGACAAAGGGTTCCATTTAGACCTTGTGGCTAATAATAGCCACTGATAGACCTCTGCTGGATGGGGACAGAGAGAGAGAGAGACAGTCAGACAGAAAAAAGAAAGAAAGAGGGAGAGAGAGAGAGAAGGAAAAGAGCTGTAAGAGAAACTTACCACAGCAACCTTTGCAAGCTACATGCAAAAGCAGCCCCTTCAGTCCCTCCTTAATCTCTGGGCGGACCTCTCTTGCTGTGGAAGCTCTCTTGCTGACTTCTTAAAGGGGAAATGTCTGGTGAGGCTTTTTACTGCAGGGCAGGCTCTCTGCAGACATTTCCCTTTTAAGGCAGGGCAGGGCAGACTCCTGGCAGCCATTTTGTCCCCCGGTGGCCAATTTTGAAAAAGCGGGGGTAAGTATCAAAAATCGGTGTTTCCCCCGCCCTACCGGGGGACTTGGCAGCCCTACCTTTAAAAGGGTACAGTTTTGGGGGTGCTGCTAATATAGGGTTGCCAAGTCCAGGTTGGAAAATTCGTGAAGATTTTGGGGGTAGTACCTGGGGAGGGCAAGTTTTGGGGAAGGGAGAGATCTCAGCAGGGTATAATGCCATAGAGTTCACCCTCCAAAGCAGCCATTTTCTCCAGGTGAACTAATCTCTGTTGTAATAGCAGCCACCACCTGGTGGTTGGCAGCCCTACATCATGATGTAATAGTGCTACTCAGCTCAAATGGAAAAGAAATTAATGAAAGCATTCCAATTGGTGAGTTAAAAAAACCCAAGTGGCTTTATAATTGTAATGAAGAAGAAGAAGAAAGAAAAAAGAAGGAAGAAGAGGAGGAGATTTGATTTATACCGCACCCTTCAATTGGAGTCTCAGAGCGGCTTAAAAACTCCTTTCCCTTCCTCTCCCCACAACAGACACCCTGTGAGGTAGGTGGGGCTGAGAGGGCTTTTTCAAGAACTGCTCTTTCAAGAACAGCTCTGACAGAACTATGATTTGCCCAAGGTCATCCAGCAGCTGCAAGTGGAGGAGTGGGGAATCAAACCTGGTTCTCCTAGATTAGAGTCCACACACTTAACCACTACACCAAACTGGCTCTCAATGTAGTATCTCCCCCCCCCCCCGCCCCGGCCGCACGCAGATGGTAAAATATGAGAGGGTAATGATTTCAGCAGCACAATATTTATCAACATGGGAATCCTCTATTTTAATTCTGGATGCAGCTAATGATGAAACAGCAGTCATTTGATTTCAGAGAAGAGTCCCAGCATGGAATCGGCCTTTGAATAAAAACTTGTTTGCCTTTGAGGTATCAGAAGACTCCTGTTTATTTTTACTCCTCTCTCTTCCGGGACATTGAGAAAGAACACTGGAATGAAATGCAACACGAAGGCTGATTAGCTGTAGCAATCCAAAAGCCTGATCCTTGGCATGTAAGTCCCATTGCTCTCGGTGGGGTTTGCTCCCAAGAACATGTTCATAAAGATGAAGGGCACCCAGAGTTAAAAACTCTTCAGTCCTTTTGATTTCAGTGGGAAAGATTTATCCATAGGCACTGCTCCAAATTCCAAACTCTGCTAAATTTAGATTCCTCTTTCCCAAGGCAGATTTCCACATTGTCACACTTCTGTAATTTTATAGAGAAATGCCTGTAGATCAGTGATGGCAGGTGTCTGCCATAACTTTCATGATGTTGTTATAAAATGGAGCCAAGACCAGGGAGTCCTTTATGAGATCAACTTTTATTTTTTTTATTATTTTTGCAAAGCAAACTTTTTGTTCTCTTGCAATACTAGAGAGAAAGATTAAAGAAAATCCGAAATCCAAAAAACCACCCCAAACCTCAGGTGCCTGGGAGTGATAAAGAGCAAAAGGCTTTGTGAAAAGAATCAACTGAAGGCTAGTTGGTCAAGCAAAAAAAAATCAAAGGGGCTTGAAGAATTTTAGTTTAAACTGAGCTGCTTCTGAGATTAATGGCTCTATCAGCCCGGCTTCCTCACAACTTGTTGGTCTGGATGGGCAATAAAATTAGCTATGACACAAGGTGTCCTAAAAGGATTTGTTATGATTAATCCTCTCATGGAAAGGACTCTGGAAGGAACTATCGAAATTCACCCTAGATGGCACACCTGAGGAACATGATGGACTTTCTCTAGCCGACAATCTGACAGACCATCAGCAGTGCCCTTCCAGTAAAAGAAAGGTGCAATAAACGCTGTGGTAGGAACTGTAAAATATGTTTCTCTGCCTTGATGACTCTTATCAATCAATTTTTTTTTAAATGCCGGCTAGTGTATGGGGTTTTGCTGCTGGTTAAGATTTATTTTCTTCTTTCCTCCCAGCTAGCTGGAAGCCATCCTGAATTCTGATAGAGGTTGATTGGACCAAGATGACTGGAAGAATAAAATGAAAGTATGCTGATGATGAAGAAAATGGGAAGGGGGGTTTTTTTAAAACCACAGGTCAAAGAATAAGGGCAAAACCAGATGTAATGCTGGGAGCTTAGAGAATAGACCTTTCAGCATTTCCCCCCCATTTAAGGATCTGGCATATGTGAACTCAGTTAAGTTTGGGACTCCATCATGAAGGGGAAGGGGGTTAAGTTGTATTGGGTAAGTGTACTGGTATGTGGGCAAATAGTGGCTTCATTTCAGGTTAACAACTGGTCATAGGGAAGCATGTCCCCCATACTCCTGATCTGTATGCTATTCTAAGTGTTTTTGTGAAAAGTTGACTCACTGACACACACACACTTATGCCACAATAAACTCATTACTCTTTAAGAAGCCATGAGACTCTTGGTTATTTTAGATTCAGCAAACTAATGTGCCCCCCCCTCTGGGAATAAGCCTCATTGAATGTTTGAATCTAAGGTCAAAGGATTCAAGGCAATCACAGAATCTTTCAGTTGCCATAACAATTGGTTGAGCCAGACATGGGAAAACAGCTTTGGCACCTATAACTAAGGATAGTTAATTAAGGTACTTGGAATTTTGATGACTATGTCAGATGAATCAGCTGGAGCTGTTAGCAATTTTGACTTGAAACAGGGACTCCTTTCACCTGTACTGGAAAGCATGCTAACATGATGCTAAATTGGAAAGACTGCATTTTTTCTGTAAAATGTTGTAATAAATACATTCTTGAAAAAGGCAAACTTGAAGAACTCTTTCTTTGCCCCTTCCATGATTCCAATATTTTCAACATAGTTTACACAATTGATCGTGGATTGCTACAGTATTTGCTGCACCCCACCCCCCTTACGGAGTTCAAATTACTTCTTCATGACTCAGAGGACAGTGACCAACACCTGATATCTCAACTCTATAAACTCTTGCTAAATGTGATCTATGAGAAACCATTACCATACCAGGGTTGATGGCAAAAAATAGGCCCTACTCAGCTTACTGAAGAGGCCTGGTCTACTATATGCAGCTCTTCCACATTTACTTCATCTGCCATCACTGTGAAAATTCAAATATTTAAACTTCTGGTCCACTGGTATCAGACGCTGTTGCAACTTTCCCATGTTGCTTCATCTTATTCTTCTCATTGTTGGAGAAATTGTGGATCCACAGGTTCTTATATTCATTGCTGGCTGCTTTGTCCCCAGCTACCACCTTTCTGGAGGGAAATTCAAACCCATATCCTTGTCATTACCGGTCACAAAATCCCACTAACCCCCAAAATTCTGTTTTTAAACTACTGGAGAGACACCACACTTTAGAGAAACGCCTAATAGTTACTCTCCTAATTGCGGCCAAATTAGCAATAGCTCATGCTTGGAAGTCTTCTGGTCCCACCCTTTCTCTTTGGCACCACAAAATCTGGGAGCAATTTATAATGGAAAAGACCACTGCCTGGGTTTGTTACTCTGACAGCATCTCCTTATACAAAGACTTCGAAAGGAAGTGGTTCTCCACATTTAACTATCTTGCCCAGAACAAAATTGTTCCTAGGGTTTTAAAACCCCTCAATCTGTTGCTATTTTGATCTGTTAATGTTCTTGCTGAAGGCTTGACCCTGGCGGCCCAAAGATTTTACTTTGCATTGGCCTATTCCACTTTCTGATCTTGGCTAATATAATTTGATTTTTTTTTTTTAGTTTTTAACTTATTAAGTGTATATTTAAAAATACACTCAGGTTTTTTACAGCTGTACTTTAACAACCTTGAGTTTCATGTCTGCGCAGACTCTAATCTGGGAGAACCGGGTTTGATTCCCCACTCCTCCAACTGCACCTGCTGGATGAACTTGGGCAAGCCATAGCTCTGGCACAGCTGTTCTTGAAAAAGAGCAGTTTCTGTCAAAGCTCTCTCAGCCCCACCTACCTCACACGGTGTCTGTTGTGGGGAGGGGAAGGGAAAGGAGTTTGTAAACTGCTCTAAGACTCCCTTGGGTAGTAAAGGGTATAAATCCAATCTCCTCTTCTTCTTCTTAATGGACAGACAAGCTACATGTTCTAAAACATTTGGTGTGAGTCAGTGTTGCAATAAGCAGGACAAGGCAAAGTTACAGGATTCAATACAGAATCATATCCTGCAGACCTACAAGACTCCTTCACGACTTACTAAGTTGATCGGTTTGGCTTAGCTGTTCAAGTAATGGATTTAAGCGGAAGAGTTTGTGTTGAGCCATTCTCATCCTCTCACCCAAGTAGCTATTGGTGCACTACTAAAAAGGATCAGCAAGTGCTGCAGCTGACATGGACACTGTGGTTGGAAGTCCTTCTTCTGAAGGTGTGGCCAGCCACAGCTAGAGAGCTTCATCTGTCACTGTGAACTAAGTGATGGGAGTTGGGTGTGGTTACATGCAGTTATGCCAGATATGGCCCTAAGATGTGTAGATGGCAGGAATGTCTCTGTTACGTTATCCCGTTGCCTACTTATTCACTCCTCAGGTGTTTTATTGTTTGGTAAAGCCATGCTTGCTTTTCAAGTTATTAGAGATTGAGGGAGAATGGCAGGCGGTACTTCACAGGGCCAAAGGGGAAAAGAAAACAACACCTCTTACAAAAAGTTGATGGAACAGGAGGAAACTATGTCCCTCCCTCCAAAGGGAATTCCTGGAGAGACTGGCTAGAGGAATGGCACAGGATGTGGGTGTGAGGCAACACCAGATTAGTATTATAGAGAGTAGTTCCATGCAGGGGTCATTTCGTAGAAAGGGAGGTGCAGGAGCTCATTAGCATAACTCATTAGCATAACTTATTTGCATATGCTACACCACCTGATATCACTGGAGGTATGTCAGAAGGCAAGGAAGGAAGGAAGAAAAGAAAGAAAGAAAGAAGAGGGAGGGAGGGAGGGAGGGACAGCTACTAATCCAGGCCTCAGAAATACCACTATTTTGGGAGGATAGCTTCAGTGGTGGCTGAAGCCTTCAGAAGACTGGTTGGAGGAACAAGGACCTTTCCAGGGGACAGGGTCATTTTGCTGCAGCCATGACACAAGCAGGCATTCCGAAGCTGTGCTCCCCTGAGCTCCTGCTCGAAATGACCCCTGGTTCCATATATAATGAGTTACTGTGGCCAGCTTTGTGAAACTTTATAACATTCTTTCAGTACTTCATAACAATTTGGAACGAATGTAAAAGCTGACAGAAGAACTCAGATATTCTGAACTTGATTTTTTCCAATAGTATGATATTCTGAAAGAAGATATCCAAAACGAAGATAATAATCCAGAGACTTCACTGAATGAATGAAAGCTAGACACAATCAATTTTGTATTATGCACTGTATTTTTATTTGCTTAATGAAAATCTTCTCGATTATATTACTGTTGTTGTCAGGGCTTTTTTTTTTGTAGAAGAAGCCCAACATGAACTAATTACCATAATAGGACACACCCAATAGCAGAAACTCATCAGCATATTAGGCCACACCCCTGACAGCACAGCTCCCTCCCAGGATCGGCTTCCCCAAGTGCCCTGCAGCTTGCGGAGCGCCTGGGGAACCCGAGGGGGGGAGGCAGTTTAAACTGCCTTCCCTCCCTGGATTGGCTTGGCTTCCCCAGGCACCCCGTGGGCTTGTGAGGTGCCTGGGGAACCTGGGGGGGGGGGGGGATGCTGTAGGCATGGCCAACTCAGAAGCCAGCCAGAACTCTGTTCCTGTGCGTTCCTGCCCCAAAATAGCCCTGATTGTTGTACACAGTTGTTTTCTGTCTTGATTCCCTTTGTTGACTGTGTGATCTTTCTGCTGTATTACAGGAAGGGGTGAAGCATGCTTGTTGCTTTAAGGGAAAATTCAGTTGTGGCATATTAATTATGAAAATTTTCAACATTCCCATGGCCTGGGAATGCTACTTCAGTAGAAGATTATATCTGCTGTTGTTAGAAATATGGTCTGCAAAAATGAATGTATTTGCATGTCGTAGAATCGTTATATATTATCTGTTGCATGTTGTTCACTGGACCAGTTGGTGCAAACCAGGAATTTTCAGATCTCTTTGATGCAAGGGAACATGAAAATGTGCAAGTGCTCAGGTTAGGCAATTTGTATCATTTTCCTCATTTGAGCTTTTGTCTTTTAATGCAGCTCTGTCAATGTAAGGGCTGCTGGACTTGCTAAACTGAACATCTCAATCTGGGCCATCTGCTACTGACCCACTAACGGTTTTGCAGAGCTCATCTACTCTATTACAACCACTAATAGTTTTTTCCAACTCAAGCACATAAAATACATAAAATAGATGGTACAAACTGGAACTAGTTGCCTTTTATGTTTGAGTTGATTTGCTGGCAGCCAGTTAGGCAATAAAACCGTACATCATTTTTATATCAGATTACACATTAGTAGAGTTAGTAATACACGATGGGATTAGAGGGATGGCAGATATCCTCCGTTTATGAATGGATAAAGCCATGCTGGAACCTGTGCTTAGGAACTGAGTTCTGTTATTGCAGCTTGGCATTACAGCAGGGCTTCAGTCCAAGATGGCATCCATCTGGTTCTACAGATGCACACAATGAAGGGTGACAATGTGCTTCCTTCAATTTCAGAAATGTTATTTGACTGCCAGTTGTATAGAATCTGGCGCAGAACAAAGCGGGATGTTAGAACTAAATTCTTATTTGAGATAAAAAGCATATCTGATGATCTAGTCCAGGTCAGCCCTTCACATATTTTACTTCCCCATGGCATGTCCCCATGTGGTTGTAGGCATCAGGGGAATAGCACAATCACATAAATGGGCCCAGTCAGCTAAAGAGATACACAATCCACCCCATGGGCTGTGCCATTGATGAGCTGCCTAGGGCCACATCATGAGGGAAGTGGCTCCCACACTGCTGTGGCTCTGTGTGAAAGACCTTTATGTCAAATATAGTAGATATGCCAGCTGGACGTATGGTGAAAAGAGTCACCCGACTGCTGTGGCTAGACTTGGCTTTCAATATGCAATGAAAAACCTTCATATTTGGTGGTTTCAGTGCTATGGTTACCACAGCAGAATCTAAACATTCAAGGCTGACATAACGGCAGTGGAAACAAATGTACTGAATCTAACTTTAATTCTTAAGGGTATTCAGTTTTTCAGTGGATCTGCCTACTGTTACGGTGTACCAAAGTGTACAGTGTTAGCAGCTATGGAATTGACAAGAGAGACTGTGATAACAAATTTAGATTGACAGATGTCTCAATGTATATTTAGAAGACTCAGTACATTTTTGTTAGACCTGTCATGGTTGCTTCTCTGGAAAACAGTACATTCTGGCTGCATATTGAAATTCAGTGCTGCTCAGCAACGTGACTATCTTGCTTTTACTTTTTTATTTTATTGTTGCATGATATTGCTTGTCTCTAGCCAGTTTATATGGCTTTGCTTTGTATGAAAAATGCAGTGCATAGTTGTTGTTGTTTTAAAAAAATCAAATACCATGCTATTGAAAAGTAGCAGAAGCACAAAATCTTTTTTTTTCTTTTTGTATTTTCTATATGTGCATGTGTATGTGTGCACACCTGAAAGTCATGGCGACTTGGTGACTGACTGTGTGGGCAGCTGCAAGTCCAGGCGACCTCTGGTGACTGACCCCTACTGGGGGCCTGCAGGATATTCAGACAGGTGGCTGAAAGCTTGTCCCCACCTCCGGTATTTCAAGGAGTTCACCCATCCAAGTACTTGCCAGAGTTGACCCTGTTTTGCTTCTGAGATCTGATGAGATTGGGCTTGCCTGGGCTATCTAGGGCAGGACAGGGCAGGAGCACGAAATCTTGAGTGGTGGTGACTTTACATGTGATGAGAAGACAGCCAACAAGTGGTTCCTGTAGAACTTTAACATTTTCTTCTGAGCCCCTTGTATTTATTTAGATTACTATCCCACCTTTCCACCATTGTGGCTTTCAAAATCTCGAAAAACAATGTGACATATTAGCAAGCCCTCTTTACTTGGTCTACCACAAGGGGACAATCTCCTTTGGTATTGCTTCTTTAGAGACACCCAACTGTTAGGACAGAATATGCAAAAATGGGATGGTTTCCGATTGGCAAAGGCTGTTAACAATAGGATGTTTGGGCGGTCATTAATTCATAGGGCCACCATGGGTTGGAAGTGACTTGATGGCACTTACACACATGCACAGAGTGAGCATTTGCTGTAATACCCAGCACTAGGAAGCAGGCTAAAGGAGACAGTCCCTCCAAACCTTGAAACACAGTGCAGGTTCCTCAAGAGGGGAGGAAAGAGATTAAACAGGTGGAGTGAGAGAGAAGGCAAGAATACTGTAGTTCCTTATCTCCTGAAGTTTGCATGATGAAGTTACATGT
Organism: Lepidodactylus listeri; assembly: GCA_029233225.1. Classification (NCBI taxonomy): domain Eukaryota; kingdom Metazoa; phylum Chordata; class Lepidosauria; order Squamata; family Gekkonidae; genus Lepidodactylus; species Lepidodactylus listeri. Next base: position 85,734,970 of record JARCFY010000006.1, on the reverse strand, counting down.
ATAAAAAAAGGCAACTGTGCTTTCATTTCCTGAAGTTAGGTATAGTCCTGGATCTCCATTGACTTTCTTTTGTCTAGGGAATGGTCAGAAGCTTGTTTACTGGTTTACAGTGACACACAGAGATGAGCTGATCCCAATATCCAGGGGAAGGGGGTTATGAAACAGTCCTATTGGCAGCACTCAAGATCTTCCTCCTAACATTACTTGGACTGCTGTTTCTTTTGCAGGATCAAGTAGCACCGTGTTAACTACTCCCCTCTACTGACAAAAGGAAGAAAATCTCCATGTCAGTTACATTCTCTCTTCCCCTTTTCTGATTTCTGTGAACTCTAAATCAGACACCACGGTACCAGAAAAATAGTGCTTACAACACTCACTGGCAACCCACCACATGGGGGGTTTCTCCCTAGGCAGGTTCTATGAAGTGGCAGCTTAGATATAGTCTAAATAAATATAGTATCTTGAAACATAGTAGACAGTCCCAACCTGCCATTTTGTTTGACCATACAGACAAAAAGTTGGCAAATTCAGATTCTGCACTGGGAACCAGGTGGTAGAAATTGGCAAACCAATTGCTTTACACTGCCATAACCTGCTGGAAAATTAGCCAACTACTATGTCTTTGAATATGATTCTACATGGTTGGAATCCGTTGTATAATTTATTGCCGTACATCAAGGGAATAGGCAATGAAGGAGAAAGCTTAATCCAACCTAGAAATCAATTGAGGAGTCTTCTTGAAGCCAGCTTGCCTGTGATTTATTCTGATAAATTGACTTTGCAGTTATGAACTGCCTCGTCGGGGGGGGGGGGGGGGGAGCACAGATTTTTGATTGTGCCAGCAGAGCCACACTGCAGAAAGAATATGGCAAAATGTATCATAAAAGAGTTACAGCCGCTGAGATTGCTAACATGAAGAAACAAGGCAGTTATCACACTGAATAAATATATAACACACAGCACTATATACTGAGCCACTCGACTTTGGATGGTATCTCAAATTAATCTGGAAGGTACATAATTATACTTACTTTAAACCAAGCTCTCAGCAAGTTTTAAACAACTAATTTGTCCCAGCTGCTGAACTGGTCATTTTTTACTAGGATAAAGATAGGTCAGAGTATAAGCTGATGCTTTGGTTCCTGCAGCATAAGAACTATAGATGATACCTTTTATTGGCCTAACTGATCTGTACATTTACTATGTATATGCTTTGACTGCATCTGTCCTCCATGGAGGGTGGGGTGGCACACGTTTCCTCTCGTGTTACCATACAAACAACCCTGCAAGGTACATTATGCTGCAAGTGCCTAGTCCAAGAGTAACCAGTGAATTTCATTGTCAAGTGACAATTTGAACCTGGCTCTCGTTGTTCACAATCTAAGACTGTTACCTTAGCCCCCTGGCCCCCATCAGAATCAGTTACGGGGGCACCCCAAATGTGACCATCTGGTTCAAACAGACCAGAGCCATAAGGCAGCACCTTCCAGCAGTCTCCTGACTTTAAAACTTCAGGAGTGTGAGGATCAAAATACCCTCCAAACGTTTGGTGTTCAACACCAGATGTGCAGGGAATCTCCATGTCTTTTCACATTAAAGGAAGGCTCTTTGATCAAAGAACTGAGAAGCAGCCCACACATTCTAGGTTTTTTTTTTGTTTCACCCCTTTTTACCAGATCACCTTTGCACCCATGTTTCCAGAAGGAATGCACCTTGAGTGGTTTCTGTAGAGTCTTTTTAAGTTTAGTGTGTTTTTAAAGGTGCTGCCCACATCTGCCCCACCGTCATCTTCTTTTTCTGAGGTGCTACCATTTTTACTGGTGGCAGTTGACTTTTTTTTTTTGGAAACAACAACAACATTGCACTGAGGTCAATTATTGCTGTAGAACTCCCACTGAATGTTCCACTGAATAAGGCTTACTCCGAAGTAAGCTTTGCAGCTTTCTTTCCACTGGCTGGGACATTAACAAATGCAGAGCACTCTGACAGCTTTCTGTTTTCCCCTTTGTCCCGTGGGCACTCACAGTCCCCCCCACTTTAATACTGGTTCTGCTAGTGACACATCACACAAAAGCAACTATCCCTTATGGTATTCCACCATATTGACATAACACCTGAGAAAAAAAGAAAAAAAGGGTGGCACAACTGCCACCCTCAGCATGACGGATGTGCCAAGTGTTTAATGGAAAGCCCGAGACACAAACTATGGAGAGCAGAGAAAAAGTGAAGGGAGGCCTCAGTGAGGAAGCACAGTTGTCAGTGAGCTTTAATGGATGCGGGGCAGGAATCAAGAAAAGTCAGAACAGCATTTTTGTGCAGAAACAGCCAATGTCCAATTATTTTACAATCCAAAGCATTTTGCCTCTTTATGCCTTCATTGTAGGCTCCAATGTGTCAAGGAACTCCATCAGCTTGGCATGTTGCATGAAGTCTTATAGTGTGCATCCATTTCCTTTTAGAGTGAATGGGTTGTTCTATGCGAAACAGGAAACTGAAATCAAAGTTGTTAAACTAAGCAGGTATCTGTCTGGTAAAAGCCTGGATGTGAGTCAGTCCTGAAGCTCCACCTGAAAGAACAGTTCATATGTGGCTCCCGGACAGCCTCTGACTCAGCACTTACTTTTATCTCTAGCATTATTTGCATCTCAAAGAACCTCAGAAAGCAAAGAAGTCAAGGCCTAACAAGCAGAAATGAGATAAACTGGAGTTCAGTTTAGAATGCACACTAGGGAAGCCGGTGCAAGAAAAATTCAGGGCTGTTTCCTGGGAGAAGAATTTGGAATTCTAACATTTTGGTATGTAAGGAGCATGCAACTTGTGCTCTGGCCAAAGTCAAATTTTCACCATAGTACAAAAACTGTTTTAATTGTAGCTGTGTGTGATTAGATCTATCAATTTAGAATTTCATGAATCTGATGAGGTCAGCGCTAGAATAAAAGCCAAGGCCTAACAATGCAGACTAAAGGTTAATGTAACTTATGCATTTAAAAATATAACTGAAAGTTTCCAGTGCACTTCATACTTCCTTAGAAGAGTTTTTAAAAGGAAGTCCCAGCCATGATAAAAGGAGGCTCTTATATCGTAACAAACCCATTAGTCTTTACAATGTCACTGAACTCTTTATTGCATCTGCTAAGTCTGATGGTGTGTGGTGTGAAAGCGTTCTCCTACTGTTCTTAAAAAGCTCATTGGTAACTATCTGTTTTATGAAATTAAAGTAACTGAATCTCAAGATCAAACAAAACTGTATTACAAACTATGTTTTGTTATATAAGCAGCAGACCATGATAAGTTGGAAAGGAATTAACAGTGCAATCCTAAACAGAGTTACAACCTTTCAAGACCACTGTAGTAATAAGAACATAAGAGAAGCCATGTTGGATCAGGCCAATGGCCTATCCCGTCCAACACTCTGTGTCACATAGTGGCCAAAAATACCAGGTGCCATCAGGAGTTCCACCAGCAGAGCCAGAACTCCTGAAGCCCTCCCACTGTTGCACTCCCCCCCCCCCCAGCACTAAGAATACAGAGCATCACTGCCCCAGACATAGTGTTCCATCTATACATTGTGGCTAGTAGCCACTGATGGATCTCTGCTCCATATGTTTACCCATATGTTTAGTCAGGCTATAACTTCTGTCTCGAATTGAACTATTCGGTGATGCAGTTTTCCATAAGACCCACTAGATGGCAATACTCTTTGGCTATATTCAAATCAAGCACACCATTTGCTGGATATTACACCATTCCTCAGTTTTCAGATGAACAGTTCAGACCCTGCTAGGAGTGAACTGGAAGGATGGATGACTGTAACATCTTACGTGTAGAAGACATTTTTGCCACCATTTTGGCATTATTAAAAAGCAGCTTAACTCTCAGGGATGTATCAAAGAGGGAGAGAGTGTTTTACCAATTTCGAGTAAGGATAAATGATACTCAAACAAGATGTTTGCCCTCAGTAACATTAGCATGTAGAATGATCTGACTCTGTAATCCCTAATTGGCTGGGATCACTATCTGAGAGACATTACCACCCTCTACATTGCCACAGTAATATTTGTCAGACAGTCAAATTTGATTGGCTACAAACATTGCGATGTCATCTTGTTCCCAATGTGAACCTTACTTAAATCTTCCAGGGGGAGGGGGGGGGGCTGGCTGATTAGGTTCAAGAGGTAGTTAATGGTAGTTAAGAGAAGGGGTGGATGCCACAGCCTTCAAACAGGCTGTGGTGCACCCGCATCTAAAGAAGCCTACTCTTGAATCAGGAGATCTCAATAAATATCAACCAGACACAAATTTTCCATTTCTAAGCAAGGTGACTGAATGAGTGGTGGCTGGACAAGTTTTCCTGGATGAGGCAAATTGTTTAGATACTTTCCAGTCTGGGTTTGGGCCTGTTTATGGGACTGAAACAGCCTTGGTTGCCCTGGTGGATAAAGTGCACCAGGAGATAAACAGAGGGAGCACAACTTTATTGATTCTCCTGGACCTCTTGGTGGCTTTCAATAAATTCAATCACAGTAGTCTTCTGCACTTCCTATCTGGACTGGGATTGGGAGGCACCATTCTGTGGTAGTCCCAGTCCTACCTGGAGGGTAGGTTTCAGAAGATGGTGCTGGGGAACTGCTGCTCAGCCCCTTGGCCTTTGGGGTCCCACAAAACACCATCTTGTCTCCTCTTTGATATCTACAAGAAACCACTGGATGAGGTCATCCAGAGATTTGGGGTGCACTGTCAGCAATATATAAATGAAATCCAGCTCTATTTATTGCTTCCGGCCGATTCCAGGGAGGCTGCAGAAACCCTGAACTAGTGTCAGGCAACAGTTTGAAGAGGACGTGGGCTAATTATCCTGACAAGACAGAAGTGTAGATGGTAGGCTGAAGTTTTGACCCGGGATTTAATGTGTCACCCATTATGGATGGGGTTGTACTCCCCTTGAAGGAGCAGGTCTGTAGTCTGGGGGTACTCTTGGGCCTACTGCTGGATAAGCAGGTGGCAACTGTGATTATGAGTACCTTTTACCTGTTTCAGCTGGTTAGCCAACTGTGGCCTTTCCTGGGCAGAAAAAGTTCTGGCCATTGTCCTGCAATGCACTCCACGTGGGGTTGCCCTTGAGAAATGTTTGGAAACTTCAATTGGTACAAACTGCTGCAGCCAGGATGTTGACTGGGGTGGATCGTGGGGACCACATTACTCCAGTTTTGGCCCATCTACACTGCCTCCCAATTTGTTTCTGGGCACAATTCAAGGTTCTGGTCTTGACCCTCAAAGCCATATATGGTTTGTGACCAATAAACCTGAAGGACTGTCTAATCCCTTGTGAATCTGCCAGACTATTATGGTCCTCTTCGCCCTACTGCAGGCGCTTCCTCCTTCTGAGATTAGGCAAGTGGCAACCCAAAAGAGGGCATTCTTGGTCACAACACCAAACCTCTGGAACTCTTTTCTCGGGGGAGATTCGTTCGTCCCCTTCTGCTGCCATCTTCCACCAGCAGGTGAAGACTCCCCCCCATTTGGTATTCCCTTGATGATTCCCCCTTCCTAGCCAATGTTTTTGTGTTTTGTATTTTAACTCTATTTTTAAATTGTTTTAATTATGTTTTTCTTGGGGGGGGGCATTGATTTTAAATGTAATTATAATGTATATTATGTGATCATGCTATTTTATTAGGTATGTATATTAGCTGCCTTGGTAGCCACTGCAAGGGTGAAAAAGTGGGATAATAATTCCGTAAATAAATAAGTAGACTGTCTGGGAATGGTTATGTGACTAACCAAGGAATAGACAAGAATGAGAGGATAGAAAATGGTACCAAAGCAGCAAACAAAGGATCAAATTAAGGATTGATAATGATTAAGATTTGGGAGGGGGATAGATTAATAGGCATGGGAACAAACCAGGAAAATGTGGTTTGGTTCGTGGCGTGCATAGTTTGCAAACCATGGACTGTCACAGACTTTTTGATGCTAGATGAACCAGTTCAGTTCATGAAGTTCGTGACATGATAGAACAGCCCCTGCCATGCTAGACACACCAAACTTGCAGGGGATCTCTGGCTGACTCTTCTTTACCTGCCCTCCAAGTTTAGTGAGGATTGGATTTACGGGGTTTTCTGGGGAAATGTCAGGTTCCAGAGGTCGAAGAGTGTATAGAATGGATCCTAGAGTGGTGCAATCTAGAGACACCAAACTCACTGTCGATCTCTGGCTGACTTCCCTACATGCCCTCCAAATTTGACGAGGATTAGATTTATGGGGTTGAGGTCCCCCAAAGAAGGTGCCCCCATCCTCCATTGTTTCCAACAGAGTAAAGTCAAACCAGAGAAACCCTCAGTAAAAACTGAAGGTGGGGGGCATTTTTGCAAGCCCAGCAGAACCAGAGCCACAGTGGCACTGAAAACCCAACAGGATGAAGGTCAAGCCAGAAAAGTACTTTGGGGGGAAATGTCGGGCACAGGTTCAAAAGTGTATAGAATAGACCCCCTGCAAGCTACACATACCAAAAACACAGGGAACCTTACCCTGCTGCCTGCTGTTCTACATTCTCTCCAAGTTGGGGGCAGATTACATTTCTGGGGTCCCAGACCCCTCCCAAAAGTCTTCCACATTTATAACCTCCCACCCCTTCTGAGTGTGAACACCTCAGTGTGCCGTGAATGTGAAAGTGGGTGTGGCCATAAGAAGGGTACTCGTGGGAGAAGAAGTCCTCCACCCCTGCATACTACAGGCCCCTACCCCCAGGCACCAAACCCACCCTGCCAGGCCACAGGAGTCTGGCCCTAGCAGGCCATCACTAGGGACCTTGGAGCCTCTTGTCCCTGATTTGTTCCTGGGGCTCTCTGCAGAAGCAAGATAGTTGTTAGCAGCACTGCCCAAATACAGCAGTTGCTAACACTCTCTGGAGAGGAGGACTCTGATAGCAGTGATTCAGAGGGTGCGGGGGGGGGGAAGCATCCTCTCCTTCCACATCCCAACTCCTTGTTGCTGCTGGGCCACTCTCCAAGAGGTCAAAAGGGCTATGTGGAGGGCCTGGAAGCAGTCACTCACCTCATCATCAGCAAGATGATGTCCACCTTCTCTCTTGTCGAGGACGTAGCCTTTCACTGGCTGCAGTGGTGATAGTTAAGGCTCAGGTCTCCATTATCTTGGAGTTCTGTAAACAGTTTAATTGAGGGGAGGTAGTCTGCCTGGAAATGTATCCATTCACGAACTGCCAAGAACAGCATCAAAGTTTGTGGAATGTTTGTGCTGGGCACCTTTCCACAAACACCATTTCACAAACCACAAATCACCAAAAGTTAATTAAAAACTTTTGTTTGTGAGCCGGTTTGTGACCATCCTTATATATCACTTCCCATCCCCCTAAAAGCACAATTTTTAAACTCAAAACAGCCATCTGAATTATATTATTTAAAAGAATAATGTCCAGCCAGAAGCTCTGTGCCATTATATACGTTAAAATACTGAAGATAGGAGTACAACAGGGATCATCTACAAATCTGGCATGTTGTATTTATTGCAGTATGGGCCTGCAAACCATATTCAAATGGAGAAATTTATCCAGAAATCTGCGAAGACAGTGTATGATATGTGTGTTGTAAAATCACTATTAACAGCCCTTTGACAGTTTTGCTGTTGTAACAGTTTGCTGCCAATTTATATGCAGCGTGTCAACGCTGTCTGCATTTCCTGCATTTCCAATTAAAAACATGATTCCTACTTCCAGTACTTAAGTCACAGAATTAGAGATAACCCCACTAGTTCCACCAGCAGTGTTGATATTACATGAAGATGGAAAATAACCTTCTTGGTCTCATTTGTTTCATCCATCCCATTTTTGTTAACTTATTAAGCTTATTGTGGCACTGAAGACGAGTCACAATAATTAAGAGTTCTTCCAATTGCTTCCTTATCTATTGTCTTCAATGATTATGGTTCTTCTAGGGTAGACATCAATATCCACAAACATGTAGCGATATTCATATTTTCCACTTTCAGGATTCTGTAACAAAGGGGGAAAGTATTCTTTTTTAATTCATGGTCACTTAAGAATAAAAAATGCTTTTGGCTCACATTATTCAAAGCCGTCATACCTCTTTCATTTCCAGATGAACTGTCCCTTGTTTTCCTTTCTCTGAGCCTTCAATGTAGAATTTTAGGCGCATATATTTCAGTCCATCTTTTATGTACTCAGTGTGACTGCAAAAACAGAGTGAGAAAAGGTGTTGCAAGATTTGGTCTGAAGGGACCAAATACGGAGATGTTCCACCAGATATATGGTCGAGGATAGTGACCGTTAAATGAACACTGCCCCAATTCTATAATACTGTCCCTCAGACATCACTTCCGGATGGTATTAACTGTAATTGTAATGCATTGGTTTATTATGTGCTATCATAACTTAACTGTTATTGTTACTGTTATTACTGTAAAGTTATTTTTAACTACATTATCATGCTGTAACCTGCCCTGAACCCTGCAGCGCAGGGAAGGGCAGGATAGAAATAGAAAGCAATAAATAAATAAATCTAGTAACACACTACTATCTAAAGACATAAACCATGTTGTATTCAAAGCAGTTATTTAACCAACTACTACTTAAGAGACAGCAGTCCTATGTAAACTTATGTGGGACTAAGGGGCACTGAACTCAACTGGACTCACTCTGAGTAAATGTGCACAGTTGTGCTGTCAGCTGATTAGGAATGTGCAGTGGCAAAGCAGGGAAGAGGGGGAGTGTTTTTTCAAATGGTAAGACCAGATCAAACCCAGTAAATAGTATTACTGAAATTCTAAAAAACCCCTCACAAAAAGCTCTCCACTGGAAGGGAGAAGAAATGACAGGTCCAAGGGCCTGAGGAAACTACTGATACAGGCAGGATCTATGAAAATACACACCTTCCTTTCTAGAGCCAGTTTGGTGTAGTGGTTAAGTGCACAGACTCTAATCTGGGAGAACCGGGTTTGATTCCCCACTCCTCCACTTGCAGCTGCTGGATGACCTTGGGCAAGCCATAGTTCTGTCACAGCTGTTCTCTCAAGGACAGCTCTGGAAAGTGCTCTCTCAGCTTCACCTACCTCACAGGGTGTCTGTTGTGGGGAGGGGGAAGGGAAAAGCTTTTGTAAACCGCTCTGAGACTCCAAATGAGTGAAGGGTGGGATATAAATCTAATCTCCCCCTCCTCCTAGACACTGAGATAATGTGCTTGGACTATGCTGTGCCACATGAAGACTGGATCAAATCAAGTTTGGAAAAGAGTGTACCAAAGTTGGTGAAAATAATGATGGAGGCACAACTGCAGCATGATGTCATGAGGATGCTCCAGAAAAAGCACTCCAGTTTAGATGCCAGAGCTGAGAAAAATGTCTTCATGGAAGCAGCCTTACTATGCAAAAGTGCACCCTTGCTATGTTCAAATGGGACCATGAGTATTCTTTTGCCCTTTATAGAACTGACAGACATGGCTGTGGAACAGCATCACCTTGTTCTGTAACTTAAAGTTGAAAATGACTCTTGTACTGCCATTCCAACTTTATACAGTGCATTCTTGCCTCCAACAATGAGTTTTCTCTCTGTAAATTGTGAAGGGTAGTCATGTGTTATGCAACAGTCAGACTAAAGGTATCTTTAAAAAGTTCCACAATAGATTTGTTCTTCTAAATCATAATAGAATATTTTGTTCATGTTGTACTGATTGTCCCAAAGTAGAAAAAGGTGTTCTTGAGCAAAATATATTAGAAATAAAAAAACCCTTTGGTTCATTGCTATAATATTGGGGGGGGGGGAAACGGGACCATTTTGACACTTCTCCCAGTTTTCAGATAAGCTCACTGAGCAAAATTCTAATGCTAACAACAAGTTACCAAGCTGTTCAGAAAAGTTTGTCCTCCATTATTTCCTCTTTCTGTGAGCAGCTGCACTGAAACGAGGGCTTTCGTGTTGTAGTGTGAAAGTTCTAGAGGCAACATGAGAAGAATCTGGTCCTAGGGCACCAGTGCTCAAATATGACCCCAGCCACACATCTCCATAGTATAGATACTATGTTATGTTCTCTTCTACTTCTTTGAATTAAGTGACGCTAAAACAAGTGAATACGATAAAAGTAAAAACAGGAACAAAGAATGATGCATGTTCACAGAGGGTACTGGGAAAGAAAACTAATGCTTCTACAAGATATGAGTTAACAGCTTACCTGACAAGCTGTCTTCTCCCACGGCGAGTTGATTCACCATAACCTTTTATGGGTTCACCAAAAACACCTATTACCTAATCAATAAAGGCAGGATAGGACAATTAGCATTCTCTAATGTAGACCAGTAATTTACTCAGCAATAAAATCAGTAAAGGCAGACAAATTTTCCTGTTCCCCCAAAAAGCATGACTATCACCAGTAACCTTCCCCTGAAATGTTCAATCACTGGGGTCATCAGATATGAGGTGGCTCCCCAGAACACATCCCAGAATCCTCTGCAATGTGTAAAGGACAAACCTGCAGCACTTCCTTGGACTAGTGGACTAAAAACGGTTCCCTTTTTCCAATTGCCTTTTGCTCACTGCTGTTTGATCTACAGGGATGCAGGAATTTACCAAGAATGCTCCAGATGTCTCTGTACCATCATCCTTGACAATCAGAAGGCCACATAATTGCTGCCCTTCCACCTTTGACAGATCTGTGATATAGAGCTCAAGAGTATTCCAAAAGAGAGACTTCTTTTTGCTGATTTACCAGGCAAAAAAGCTGACAGGTTAATCCAGCTGAGCTCCCAGTTAGCAGGAAACTTGACTGGCAGAATTCTTATTCTGGCAATGTACAGTATGTACAACCTGAGCACATCATTAACTCTACCATGAACTCCTTTCTTTCCCCAGGTACTGATTCAGTCCCCATTTCAAGATCAGGACTGCAGTATCAGGTGAGCAAACCAAGTGCCATTGGTTTAAATGGGCTACAAAAAGGCAACATTGCCTTCAAAAGACAAGGGCAGCTTCTAAAGGAAAACTCTTATATGCAAGCATGAAAACAAACCTCAGGGTGAGCTCGGCATTTTTCTAAAGCGTCCCCATAGATCTTACTGGGACTAGAGGAAGAGAACAACTCCTTAAAAATCACGTAGAATAAACCACCTGAAACAGAGGGAAAAAACAAATGTAGATGAACCAAGGACCAGTCTAGAGAAATAACCAATAATAAGTCGTTTGTAAGATTTTGTTGTTTCAGTAACCTGTAATGCCGATCCCAACCACCACCACAATTAAGTATGTGAAATCTCTTCCAGCTTCTTTTACTAAAAGAGACAAAAACAAGACAGTATTAACTATATCAGACAGTAAAATCCACACTTGATGTCTCATGGGCATGGGTTAAATGGCTCCTAACGGTTTGATTAAAACTTTATAAAGATAAAAGCATCACAATGTTTGACCAAAGGAGGAGGACACAAAAATGGTTTACAGAAGTCCTTGCAAATGTACTAACTCACAGGCCCCATCTCCACTCTCCACCCAGGAATTGTGCACTGCAGTCCTGTGCAGGGTTAGCTTATGCAGGATTGTTAGTGCGTGTTTGCCTGACTCTCAGAACCACGGATGAGCTGCTGTCAATAAATCTGCTTCTTCCAGTGACTGTGATCAATCTATACCTGGAAGTGAGATACTATGATATGACTAAATATGCACGTTCTACTGCCACCAAAGTATGCTATGTGCACCCTCCACTTCTGACTGGTATGCCCCTGTGTCTTTTGAATTCACTAATTTAAGTTACTGTCCTGATGTCGGGCCTCCCGCCCCCCCCACCAATGCAAGCTCCCACTCCGGTGCCCGACCAAGCCCCCACTGACGCCCCTGCACCTACCTGGGGGGGGGGGGAGCAGCTGTCAAGGAGAGGCCCCTGCAAGGTCCCCAGACCTGTTGGGCTTCGCTGCCATCGGGACAGCGGAGGCTGGCACGGGCAATTGCAGCACCCCCTCCAGTTGGGAGGCCAGCCATGCCAGGCCATAGGCCTGGCGCAAGGGCCTGCCCCCGCATGAGAGGCCTGCAGCCCGGGAGATGAGGAGACGACAAGCTGGGCAGCGAGGCAACACCCGACACTGAGGCCGCTTCCAGAGCTTGGCGTCTGGGGATAAGAAGGGAGGCAGGGCTTGAGGGGGAGGAACAGGGAAGCAGCCCAGGGATAGGACGGGGAGAGAGGGGAAGGGATATAAGAAGGGCAGCAGAAGGGGGCTGAGGAGGAGTAACCTGGCACTTGGCTGAAAGAGCACCGAGGGAGAGTCGCAACAAGCCAGCCAGAGGGGATGGGAGTGAGGGCATGGTGACGTAACCCCCCTCCCCTGTCCGCATATCTGAGGCCCCTGCTGCCCCGAGGGGATGCACACAACGTGGTTGTGTGGCACAGAACCTAGCTCTGGGTCTAGTGACAGTGCGGGGGGGGGGGTATCAACAGACTCGTGTGACAGTTACTGTATAAAAAAGCCCCTTCTGGGTAATGAGTTGCAACCAATTAATTTGGAGAATTACTGTTACCTTAAGTTACAAATTTACTTCTCTGTAAGCCAATGTAGGCTCTTTTAATATGCCACACTTTGTCACTAACTTGAAGGCAAGCTCTCATGAGAATAGTCTATTGATCTCTCCATCATGACTGCTAACCTCATACACTTCAGAATTACTAGGGTATTTATACAGCAGTCTTAAGTACTATACATGGAACTTTACAGGACTGTTCAAGACAGGCAGCCATGTCTGTTTGTAGCAGTAGAAAAGAGCAAGAGCCCAGTAGCAGGAGCCTCTTCCAGACTTTTAAAACATAAACAACATTCCCTGCAGCTGTGTGAGAGTCCTACAGAGTCAGTCACCAACAAGTGTCCGTGAGTAAAGGAAGTCTTTATTGAGAAAGGTCTGTTGTGGTCATCTACACGTTCTGTGTCAGAAATGGCTATTATGAGCCCCAAGCAGTGAAATTATACAGAATTCAAAAGGGTCTGGCAAAGGAATGTGACCAATCATAAAATCATGTAAAAGGCACCTAAATATCAGCCCGAGGTTCTCATGGAACAAGCGGGAAGAAACAAGGCCAGACACAAGAAAAGATACATAGGCAGGCACCAGCAGTCTCCCAAGGTCAGAGCAGAGCAGGGAACGATAAGCACGCTATGAGAAGTATAACATAACATTCCACACACCTGATGTCACAGGTCAACACATCCCACCTCCCGGGCAGGAGATGGCAGCATTAGCCGACAAGCTGCTGTGCTGAAATCAAGTCAGGTCCAGGGAACCTGAACTAAACCCGAGTTGTTAAAAAATGTATAACATATTTTGGTCCTGAGTTTACACATCTTCTTTTTGTCCTGCTACTTGAAGTGCTACAAAATCATGTAAAGCTTTTTTGACTAAAGACAACAGTGGTATGACGTAACAGGCAAACAATGGTTGCATCATAACATCTTCAACTCTCTGAGGATAAACTATTGTCCAAGTGTCTCCAGCCTTAGTTACCTTTTGCCCCTTACCCTTCACTCCAGTGTCAGCCTGCTGAAATAAATGGGATTAAACTAAAGTAACTCTGCACAGAATTGCACTGATACTGAAGTAGCGTTGCCAAAGATTTGTCCAAAGACTTTAGAAAATGCTTATTTTTTATGTTAAAGTACAACATTAAATTTTATGCAGGGAACACTGCCTCTGATCATTAAACTCAGCCAGGCTCTCACTTTTATGAATTGTTTGGCAGATAAATTATTAGTTTCATATGGCTGAATAAGAAAACCATAAAACAATAAAACTGATAGTGGAATTGGTTGCATGGTACAAATACAATTCAACTATAAACAATGCAACAACCACAGTATCATTATTTATATTCTATCAGTAACGTGTGGCCCCAATTTGCGGATACCTAAATTTGCAGATCGGAGCCAGAAGGATGCTTAACAGATTTTTCAGCCAACTTGGGGGGGCTCCCCAGTTTTCAAGAAAACCTTAAAACAAATTTAATATATATAGGGGTTTAAATCTCCCCCCCCCCCCATACAATTGCTTTGTCTACACACATGCAGACAATGCTTTTAGCAGAATGGAGCAGGCAGATGCTGGCAACCACTGTGGACACAGCAGCAACTTCAGCCCAGCTGTGGAGGATGCCAGCGGCTGCGCTGGCCCAGCTGTGGTGGATGCTGGCTACCATTCTGGGCCTGGCAACAGTGGAGGAGAACACTGGCAGCCGCTCCAGCCCTGCCATGGCAGACATAGGGCTCGAGAGCAGGTAGTGGGGCCTGGAGCTGTTTGGCAATGGGGGGGAAGGGATTCCTCCTGCAAGTCTCCTGCCCTCATGAGCCAAAAGGAGGGATTCCCCCGCGAGTGTCGCGGGTTCCTACTTGTCTTATATCTAATAGTGAAGGTGGAGTATGTGTAGATACTTAAATCCACGGATTGCACCCATTTACACAGAAGGAAGATTGTTCTACAAACTTGAGGGGGCCCCCAGGTTTGCAGAAAAATCTGAAAACCAGGGGTTAATTTGGAAAGGGGCTGTAAATCCTCACAAACAGAACTTGCCTGTGTATGTGCAAACAATGCTTCTCTGTCGGAGCCTCTGTAAGGGGGAGGCACATGACAAGGCCACCTCCATGTTACTCGGCTTTGACAATGATAACCCCAGGCCGATTGCTGCTTTGCCATCATGGCTCCAGGCACTGCCACCACAGCCCCCGGACCAGCACTGCTCCTGGTACTGCTGCCGTGGCCTGTGTGGCTCCTTGCATTGCCATTACTGCCCCTGAGGCTGGCACAGCTCTCTGCTGCAGGGCTGGAGACACAGAAAGAGGCCAGCCTTGTGATGGAGTACAAGGGGGAAGCAGCCAGGCAGAGCACTGACGATTGGGTGGGTGGCTGTGGGTAAGAGTTGTGGGGGGGGGGGGGGGTAGAACAGTGAGGATGGAGATATGGTAGGCGGGAAGGAAGGAAGGAAAGGCAAAGGGAGGAAGCACTGAGGATGGGTTGGCAGAGAGCAAGGATGGAAGTAGGGTGGGGAAAAAGGAGACTGGATTTATACCCTGCCCTGCACTACCCGAAGGAATCACAGAGTGGCTTACAATCTTCTTTCCCTTCCCCTCCTGACAGCAGACACCCTGTGACCAATGCTCCCTCTAAGCTCTAAGAGTTTGCCCTGGAGCCATCCTTCCTGAGCTAACACAAAAAGGTGTGAGCCGGAGGCTAAAGAACCATGAGCTAGCTGACATTAACTCAGCTTAGAGGGAACACTGCTTGTGAGGTACGTGGAACTGAGTGAGCTCTTTCAAGAACTGCCCTTGAGAGAACAGCTCTGAAAGAACTTATGAGTGACCCAAAGTCACACCAGCAGCTGCATGGGGAGGAGTGGGGAATCAAACCCGGTTCTCCCAGATCAGAGTCCGCACTCCTAACCACTACATCAAACGGGACTTTTGGTGAGTAAAGGGAACCTCCACATACACAGAAATAGGAAACCTCTGAATACCAGTGCTAGGGGGCAGTATCAGGGAAAGGCCTCCAGGGCAACCAATTAAACAACGTGTGAACCAGTACAGGAGACTAGATGGACCACCACTGATCTGAAAAAACTGGGATCATCTTACCTTCTTTGCTGAACTTTCAACAGGCATGCATTTCCTCAGCTTGGTAGGTAATAATTCCTATTATAGTCTACTAGTAATAAGGCCCATTGTGGAAATAAATACAACGGGCTCTAGGAAGAGGCTCTGGGAGAGTGCCCCAGCTTTGGGCACTCAGCGTCATTTTGCTATGGCGACCTCAGCAGGATATAATGACACAGAGTCCACCATTTTCTCCAGGGGAAGATCTCTGCCATCTGAAGAGCAGTTGTAATTTGGTGTGATCTCCATCCCTCCCATGGAGAGAAGCAGCAATTGATCCCCATGAGGGAACAGGTGGTTTGGAGGGTGGACTCTATGGCATTGTACCTGTCCAAGGTCCAACCCCTTCTGAAACCTCACCCTCTCCTGGGCCCACCTTCAAATTTCCAGGAATTTCCCAACCTGGAGTTGGCAACCCTATCTCCCTCCCAACCAACCGTCAACGTATCGTTATCTGCCCCCTGGCTTCAGCTTCCCATCTCCTGCCCCCTCCCTCTCAGAGACCAGTTGTAATTCTGAGTAATCTCCAGCCCCCACTTGGAGATTGGCAACAATGGTTCTCCATGAGGGACTGGTTGGCTTGGAAGGTGAAGTCTATGGCATTATACCTGTCTGAGGTTCCATCCCCTCCTCCAACCTCACTGTCTCCAGGCTCCATCCCTCAAATCTCCAGGAATTTTCCACCTGGAGGTGGCAACCCTATCTCCTTCCCAGCCAATCATCAACCTCACTCTTCAGCTTTCCATCTCTCCCCCACAGCCTCCACCATGCTCTGAAGCCCTGACTGCTATGTCACATTGGCTGTCATAGGGGGTCCATCTCAGCAGGGTATAAGGACACAGAGTCCACCATTTTCTCCAGGGGAACTGATCTCTGCCATCTGGAGAGCACTTGTAATTCTGAGTGATCTCCAGCCCTCTCCTGGAGACTGGCAACCATAGTTCCTCTGGAGGAAAAGTAGTCTTTCTCTGCAATGGGGACCAAAGCAGCTGACATCATTCTCCTCTCCTCCTTTTGACTTGTACAGCAACCCTGTGAGGTAGGTTAGGCTTAAAGTCTGTGACTGGCCCAAAATCACCCACTCAGCAAGAACCTAGGTCTAGCAGATCCTGCTCTGAAGCGCTGCCTGCTACGCCTAGGGCACCCAACCTCCAGGTGGAGCCTGAAGATCTCCAGGTATCACAATTGAACTCCAGACAACAGATTCCCCCACCCCCCCAGAGAAAACGACTGCTTTGGAGGGTGGCCTCTATGGCATTCTGGTCACCTGCCCCAATGAGTTTTCTCCCAGAGGCCAACATAGGTGTGGAAAGGGGTTTCAGAGAAGCAAGCTTGGTTGCTTAGTAACAGGCACTGGGGGGAAAGTTGACAGCCCCTAAATACCTGGTGATTTGGGGGGTGGATCCTGTGGAGGGCAGCATTTTTTTGGGGGGGGGGGAATGGAAGGACTCAGCAGGGTATAATGCCATAGTGTCTACCCTCCAAAGCAGCCATTTTCTCCAGAGGAATTGATCTCTGCCATCTGGAGAGCGCTTGTAATTCTGAGTGATCTCCAACCCTCACCTGGAGATTGGCAACTCTTCTCCTCTGCCACTGCCAGGTGGGTCTAACTGTCCCCTCAGTGGCCTGCTTCTATCAGTAAAAAGACGATGGACTTTCAGCATAACCCCCTCCCCCGCCCACTGCCAGCTTGGCAACCTAGTTTGCACTGATTAGGGAAATACCTGGAGATTTGGGGGCGGGGGGGTGGATCCTGTGGAGGGCAGCATTTGGGGTGTGTGTGGAAAGACGCAGCAGGGTATAATGCCATAGTGTCCACCCTCCAATGCCATAGTGTCCACCCTCCCACTCTCCAGGGGAACTGATCTCTGTCATCTGAAGATCAATTGTAACAGCAGGAGATCTCCAGGTCCCACCTGGAGATTGGCAACCCTAGGGGGAAAGTCAGCCACACAGCAGGGGGTTGAAGGAAATGCTTTGATGGTCGCTGGTCCACCTCATTAGCCAGCCAGCCATAACGGAGCTAAGCAGGAGAGAGAGCCTTTATTCAGTTTATATTCTGTTTATTCTGACAGGAAAGTCAGAAAGCCAGGCAGGGGAAGGAGGTTATGCTGAAAGTCCATTGTCTTTTCACTGACAGAAGCAGGCCTCTGAGGTGACAGTTAGACCCACCTGGCAGTGGACAGAGGAGAAGAGTGGACCCAGCACCCAGTCCTTTCCCTTCGCTGGCTCCCTCCAGACTGAGGCCAAGACACTGGCCGGTGGCTCTGTGGGTGGGACTGAGGCAAAGCAGCGAGAGAATGCAGCCAGTGGTCAGGGACCCCCTTTTGAGTGGCAGTCCTTCCAGCCAACTGATTTTGGCACCCCATGGAATCTTGCCACTTGAAAACGGCTTTATATAATAAAGAAAAATAATCAAGATTTTAATTCAGTGAGGGTTTACCTTCGCAATGTAAGTAACAGTGTGCCTTAGAATAGTTTGGGCAAAAGGTAGGCCATTGTCTGCTGCTAGATCACTGGTCAGTTCTGGCAGACTGCTCAGTTCTGGAATTTTATAGAAAAATTAAAAATGCAGCACCAGGTAGATCTTGGTCTGATCCAGAAAGGCACTTATGTTCATAAATCAAAAGTATGTATGCAAGATAACACAGATTATGTATGTATTAACTATTACGTGTTGGATAATCAAACTTAAACACGTGTGAACTTGAAGAAAAACACAGACTATGGAACAGAAATCAGCAATTCTAAGTCTTAAAGTATATGAAGAGTGACTTTCACAAGGAAGCAATCACACTCAATATAATTACTCTCAGGTAGAAGGCCCAATTTCCATAATAGTTTGACTCTGGACACTTTATTTTAGTTTGACTCTGGACACTTTAAAAAATGCTTATGCCATTGTACTACACTATACTTAAAGAGACCCACACCACCCACAGGCCTTCATCAAACATTTATACACCCGTGGCCTTAATAAATCCCAGATCAGTATGATATTTGCAATTATGGGTTGAAAAACAGTAGTTACACACAGATTAACTATGCACAGAATAACCCAAAGCTGTAGCTAGAAAGATACAAAGTCACAAACAATTTTTCCAACCTCCCATCCCTTACCTTTCTGAGCAGCTGACAAGGAGGCTCCTCCTTTTTGGCTTCTTGGCATTGACACCTGTGTATTGCTGTTTTCAGATCTACCTGCTCTCAGGGACCCTTCTGCAGTCCAGATCTTCCTCCTCACATTTACAAAGTCTTCTCTAGGGTGCAAGACAGATTCGTTGCGACTCAGCCCTTGCCCTAACTTGAAACATACCCAAGTCCTTATAAATGCTTTCCTTTGGCGTACATGCGACCATTTCACAGGTGATCCCAGTAGCTTGTCGCTTAAATGAATACCTCGCATAAAAGAAGAAAGCATCATAACAGATAATCAATACTGTGCCAAGTGTATAAAATCTATTAATTATATTAAAATCTTCTTAAGCTCTATGAAAAGAACTGTATTCATCGTGCTGTAAATTACTCTCTCTGCAAAACCTGCACAGCTCCCACAAGAACCCCCCCCCCCTTCGGTTTTCCGCTCTCACGTCTTCATTTAGTTTAATAAACTGAGGGATGCACGAGCAACATAAATTCACTGGAAACTGCAATTCCCCCCTTCCGCCATTATGAGTGCAAAGCTCTCTGGGAAGTGAAGTTTACAGGCGGTCTGATTTGCTCATGCCGTCTCAGGAAAGAGCACTACAACTACCACAGTGCAAAGCGCCCTATTTTGCAACTAGACTCCAACAGCAGTCACGTAGTCTTGAATCTCCCCTCCCCATTTCAATCTATTTCCGGAACTAAGCAAAACTCGAAAAGTTAAAGCGACACAAATCCTTATACTGCCGGAGGAGCAGGGGCGCGCGTTAATTAGGAATAAATGCTTGCATTTTGAGCAGTATTGTAAAACTACAACTGGAGGAAGTGTTTTTACTCGGTTTGCAATGGAAGGTGATTGCTTTTCATTTACTTAGCTGATCTGAACAGTTTAAAACGTTGCCCACAAAGTCATGGTTCGCGGAGGAGTACAAACACATACGCCCATGCAACAATGTACATTCGTTCTCACCGAAGCGATAGACTTGTGGTGATTGTACCACTTTAAACTGTGGGCAGAGAGAGGGGTTTGAATCCTCCATACAAACAATTCCCTACACATGATAAAAGACTCAGCACCTGAGTAGTTTTTTTTCTTTTCTTATAAAGGAATAAGCATATGAGTTCTCGTGTACTCTGAAATGGTATAGCTACAGGTTTACCGATTCAGTGAGAATTACCAGTGTAGGTGCTAACTGCAGAAATAGCAGTTATCCGGGTATTTCTGCTCAGTACTATTCCTGCCTCCACTTGTCTTCACTTTTTACCAAGATTCCTCCCTAACTTTATTCATAACGGGTAGAATGGCCAGTAATAAACATTTGGGAGGCTATAAATAATATAATGTCTGAGCCGCGGCACCTCTGAGACCAACAAAGTTTTATTCAAAGTGTTAATTTCCGTGTGCGAAAGAGACTTCTTTAGACAACACTGGAATAAAATCTCAAAAACCCAGATGCTCTGAGTGGTTTACCCGCACCCTCTTTTCCCCTGTAACCAGCTTTTGAGGTTTCATTCCAATTTTGTCTGAAGAAGTGTGTTTGGCGCACGAAAGCTTACACTTTGAAGAAAACTTTGTGGGCTCAGCGGTGCCACTGGACGCAAACTTTTCTCGGCTGCTTCTGACCCTCCAGGCCACCCCACCTTTATCTATGGACACGTAATATGCTATCCTCAGGGAGAGCTTTGGTTTCTGGCTGCACTTCTACGCAGCCAGCGCTTAACCTCCGCATAGGATTGCATTCCAACTTCCAGCTCCGTTCCCCACCTGCCGTCTCCCCCGGTGGTTTGAGAGAATTAGCTGCCCCAGTCCGAAGGCTTCCCCGGCACCTCCTCCCTCCCCAGCTGCCGCGCGGTCTTGACTGCCCCTCTTTGGCGGGAAGGCGCCACAAGCTGCACGCGCGCGGGAGTGTCTGTTGTTATGGCGACTGGACGCGGTTGGATTCTGCAGCAGCACAGTTTAGGGGCCTCGCGCCCCGCAATTCTTCCTTCCGGCGGCCTCGGACGGGCCGGGGCGACGGCGGCCTCGCGAACTCTTTCTTCTCGGCGACCTCCTTTTGCTTCTCCCGCCCGGGAAAGTTTGGGCCGGCCAGGGTGCCCTGCTTGGGGAAGGTAAACAGCCTGACGACCCCGCTAGAGTTGGCGATGCCACTCATTTTCGTTTCCTTTTGCGACGCGTCCCTTTCGTCGCTTGCTCGTGCGCCTGAAGGAGAAATCCAGCAGGTGACGCTCTTTTCATCGCCAACCCCTCCCCCCCCCCCCCTTCATAATGGGGTTGGGGGAGGCCGCGCTTTGCCGAATTTCTGTTTGGTTTTGGGGTTTATTTTTCCCTCCCTCCCGGGAGTTCAGGTTGATGTTCATCGTTCTCTCGGAGAACTCTGTGAGGCTGGTTAGGTGGACGTAGTAGCGACTGGCTCAAGGTTACCTCGGGAGCTTAGTGGCTGAGGAGGGATTTTGAGCTCCCCCTTTTTGCCCCTGTTAAGTTTATTATTATTATTAGTTTTTCGATCAGTGCTTTTCAGTCAGTGCATTGCCACTATTGGTTTGGGGGCCCCTTGAAGAGACAGTGAGGAGGAGACCAAAGTTGGGAGTCCAGTGGCATCTTTAAGACCGAGAAAAGTTTTATTCAAAGTGTAAACTTTCATGGGCAAAGCACACTTCGTCAGACAATTATCTTTACGACCAGGCTCCTCTTTTTGCCTACCCACTTGCATGTCTTTGGTGGCTGTGTGTCCTTCCCCCACCCACTCACAAGTGCTCCCACCACCTGACGTCACAGTGTTCCCTCTAAGCTGAGTTAGTGTGAGCTAGCTCACAGCTTTTTGCTTCCGGCTCACACATTTTTGTTTTAGCTCAGGAAGGATGGCTCCAGAGCAAACTAATTTATGCAGCGGCCAAATGGCTCACTCTCAACTTTAATACCAGTAGCTCACAAAGTAGAATTTTTGCTCACAAGACCCCACAGCTTAGCGGGAGCATACAGCTGCCCAAACTCCTTGTATGATCTTTCCTCGGTGGTGGGTGAAGCTGGAAGGGCCGTTGCCATAGCTAGGAGTGCCTCTGCTGCCTGCCCCTGCCCAACAGTTCTAGGCGGCATATGCAGATGGGGAGTATGGGTGATAGAGTGCTTGCAAACAGTGGAAGGGCATGAGTGTGGATGTTGGGAGGGGTGCAGGTGGGGAACACCTACCTCAGGGTGTTCTGACCTCAGCCCTGTCACTGTTTTATTGACCTACTATATTTAGTTCTAGACTCTGCTTTTCAACCAACAAGGTTTCAGAATTTCTTACAGTATTTTAGAAAATAGGTCTATCTTATTCTGCCCCGTTCCTAAAATACCCTAGCCCTTAATATGGACCTGCCCACACTATCCCAATGCTTAATTTTTTAAAAAGTAAATATTTGTACGCTACCTCTTCAGATAGCTGCTTTAATCAATTCTTTCCAGACTGTTTTCTAATAAAAGAACTCATAATTATCCTTTCATTATTGAAACATGCAAACTTGACTCAGTCGCAACTTCAGATTTCTTGACTGGTTCCAATACTTTCAAAACAGTTGGTCCACATTAAATATCTGAGTGACCTCATAGTTGATTAACAACTATGTTCTTGAGCTTTTCCAGTAAAGCATGTGTGTCTTAAGTGAAGATTTATGTATAGATTATATAGAATTAAATATTGTGAAAATGATGTTCTTGGGTTGGTGCACTACTGACAAGTATATTTTTTTTAGTACTAATGGGAGCAGTTCCATGAACATCTTATTGATATCGTTTTTTTCTGTGTCCTGATATGTGGTCTCAGAAGCAGGGATAGCCAAACTTGCTTAATGTAAGAGCCACATAGAATAAACATCAGATGTTTGAGAGGCATAAGACATGAACAGATATCACACAGACATTTTTATTGGAAAATATGCAAAGTTGTTTTTATTACTATTAAATAAGACTGCCAAGAATAAAAACAAAAGGGGTAAGAACAGATATTGCTAATTATATTTGTTTGCTAATGGTGTTTATTTGTCTAAGAGACAGAGAGAGGTGGAATGAAAGAGATGGAAAGAGAGAAACAAATAAAGCAAATAGATGAGGAAGGAAGAATGAAGAGACAGGAAGAAACAAATAAAGCAAATAGATGAGGAAGGAAGAATGAAGAGACAGAGGAAGAAACAAAGAAAGCTAATAGATGGGGAGGGAAGAAGAAAGGGGCAAAGAGAGAAAAACAAATAAAGCAAATAGATGGGGAGGGAAGAATGAAGAGACAGAGAAAGAAACAAAGAAAGCTAATGGATGGGGAGGGAGGGGGAAGGAAGGATGGAAGAGAGAAAGAGAAAGGTGGAAAGAATGAAAGAGGTGGAAAGAAAGTAGAGAGAGAGAAACAGAAACAAAGGAAGTAAATAGATGGGGGAAGGAGGAAGAGAGAGGTGGAAAGAGAGCAACTTTAAATGTGTTCTCCAATCCCCTCCCCCCACGCCCCCATGCCAGCTGGCTTGGCTTGGAGAAGGGATTTAAAGACACAAGCCAGCCTGTTGGGTGTGTGTTTGGCTTTGAGAATGCATTTAAAGTTAAGGTTGCTTTCTTTCTCTGCTCCCCCCCCCCCCCACCTCAAGCCTGCCCAGGGAGGGGAGCACTAGCTGGGGAAAAGAAAGACTGATTGGGGAGACATGCTGCCACTTCGTTTCCCCAGCCACCCTGCCAGGAGCCGTGCAGTATGTTTGGCCACCCCGTACCAGAGCAATAAATCAAGAATATAACTCAAAAACATGGTTGGTGTCCCTGCAACATGAGTTTTGTTGGTTAATTATTTCTGCTTGAGTTGTCAACTACCTGGGAAAAAAAATGCTTTGACCCTTTAAAGGAGGCTTAATAGGATGTTAGTTACCTCCATGCTGTGAAAAGTTACAGCTGCCCATATCCACACATGTATCCTGTATTAAAAGGACAGGACATTTTTTTTTCTCCAGGCCTGCTGGCAATCCTAACCTTGCTGTGGCATAAACCATTTACACGAGAGCAAGAAAAATTATTGTAGTTAATTTGCAACCTGGTAGTAAACGTATTTATTGGTAGTAAATGCAGTAGTTGGTTAGGATTTAATTCCTAGTGAATATTCTTAGGAATGCAGTTGTAAAAACAAATGGGATTGTTTGGTTATTACATGGTGGATCTGACTGCTCAGGAAAAATGAAAAGTAGTTATTGCCATCTGTATTTGAAAACTGCGTTGAGCAGGTTCACATCTAGCACCCAACTACACAACTGTGATTGAGCATTGGTATGAAGAAGCCTTGGGCTCATGTGCACCTTTCCTTCCCCTTCCCCACCTGGCTCAGATTCCATCCTGCACTTCCTAGCCATTATGTGTTGTTACAGCCCTGTGCTTGTGAACCAGAACTGTTCATATAATTTGCTAACAGCGGTGATCTCTAGTTCTGGTTAACAAGTTCTGGATATAACAGCGAACCAAGGTGTGACGGAAAGCCTGACAGCACAAGGGGAGGAGGAAGCCTGAGTCTTGGTCAAGTAAGGGTGAGCTGTAGTTTCACGTTTGTGCTATTCTGTGCTGTTCTAGATTATCCTGAGTGAGGACAAGGTGCAGAAAAATCTTGCTCTTGTGTTACTGAATTCTTAATAAACGGTTCAGGAAATCTGCTTTTAAGATAATTCAAATTTCTTCTTATGTTTCAGTTGCTAAACAGTGTTCAAAGTTTGACTCCAGTGGCACTTCAAGAACAACAAATTTTTATTCAAAGTATAAGGAGATACACTGCACAGCTAATCACACCATCTCAAAAAAGAGGATGCTGTACAGTTGCTTCTATGCTTGAGAGGAAATGAATGGAATGTGATAGTAGGGTCTCAGTTAATTACTTACAGCATGCCCATCAATCTCCATCAATTGTGATATATTTATGTTGATATATCTGTTCCCTTTGCTATGTTTCCCCCCAGAATTAAATCAACTCAAATGGTGACCATAAACTAAGCTTGTTATTCCAGTTTGGTCCTTGCATCTGTTAAGCATCTTTATTATGCTGTATGCTAATTTGCTGCTCACCCTCTACCTGTATGTATAGACTGGGAACCTATATGTATGGACTGGGCTAGACTACTATAACTCTCTCTGTGCTGGTCTGCCCTTGAGACTGACCTGGAAGCTCCAACTGATCCAAATGCGGTAGTACGTGTCCTAACAGGAACATCACGGTCTGCGTATATTTGACTTGTGCTGCGCCAGCTGCATTGGCTTCCAGTGGAGCATTGAGTCAAGTTCAAGGTTTTGGTTCTGACCTTTAAGGCCTTGAGCAGTCTGGGACCAGCAAATCTATGGGACTGTCTCCTCTATTATACCCCTGGGAGAGCATTACACTCTTCACAGAACAACTTTATGGTGGTCCCTGGCCCTAGAGATATCTGGCTGTCCTCAGCCTTCTGGAACTCTCTGCCAAATGACATCAGGGCCCTGTGGGATCTTATGCAGTTCCACAGGGCCTGCAACGGAGAGATCTCCCGCCAGGTGTTTGGTTGAGGACAGCATCAGTTGACATCATGGCTGGCACCCTACCTGGACTCAGTTCCTTGTGGAGCCTCCCCCCTCCCCCCATGTGCAAAGCACTCACAGACCAGATAGGAGGGGATTTTTTTCGCTGCTTGCTTTTAATCACTATATAATGCGGGATATGGTATTTATATGTTTTTATGATTTTAGAATGCTGTACATCGCCTAAAGCCCTAGGGTTGTGGGGATTAGGCGATTAATAAATGTCATATAATAAATAAATTTCAATTGTTGCAATGTATCTGAAGAAAGCTTATACCTTGAATAAAACTTTGTTGGTCGTAAAGGTACCACTGGATTTGAACTTTGTTCTGCTTCAGAACAACACCGCTACCCACATCAATCTATCTAAACAATGTACACATGTTTAATAACTTTATTCACATAAGTGTGTGTTCTTGATGCTAAGTGTACTTTAGATAATAAAAGTGAGTAAAACCAAGCATAATACTAATCTGGGAGATTAGGCTACATTTGATATATAACTATGTTATTGTAATTATTGTAGAGTAGAGTGTTGGACTAGGATCTGGGAAATCCAGATTCAAAACCCTACTCTGCTTGCTGGGTGACTTTGGGCTAGTCATACACTCTCAGCCTAACCTATTTCACTGTTGCTGTGAGGATAAAATTGTGGAGAGCTGCTTTGGAACCCCATTGTGGAGGAAGGTGGGGCATAAATCAAGTAAAAAATTTTTTTTTTTTAAGATTCTGTGGTTTGTAATAGCCATGTGTTGCCTGTTATTGAGACTCTTTTCCTGTTGAATTTTGCTTTTGCTTTTTTTTTCTTAGACTTGATTTCCCATTTTTTCCTATGAGTTAGAAAACAGCTACTTTCTGTTCATTATTTTTGCTTTCACAGGAACCTGCCCCCCCTTCACCATGGTATTCTCTTTGTAGCTAAGTGGCAATAAAATACTGTGCAGCAATTTCTTATCTCTTTACCTATATGGATAGCCACTTTTTGGCCCTTTTTCTTTTAACTTCAGCCTAACGCACAAAACTAACAAGATGAAGTTTCTTTTATCCCTTATCTTCCTGTCCCATTTATTTCTGCTAAACTTTTCTGTGTTAGGGTGCTGTTAGGAATAACTAAATAAATGATGGTCATGCTATAATGGGTTGTCAGTTGTATATGGTCTGAGAACATTTCAGACAGAATATACAGCTCACTCGTGAAACATGTCTTAATTCTACTTCATAGAATTTTTAGTTGATGATACAATGGATTATTATTTTTCAGCACTGTGTCCAAATGCGCAACTGTTACAGCCATGCAGCCCTCTGAACTCAAAACGATGCACATTCAAAAGCAGCATCGGAAGCCATTTATTAAATCGATTTCTACAACAGGGATTGAAAGGTAAAGAATACTTGTCATGTTACAAATGCACTCTTTAAGTATTTTTGCATGGCAGTAAATCAGCTGAATTCTGAGATAGAATGCTTTCTAGAAGAGCACTTACAATTATAGTCATTAAGTTAGACTGAAGTAACATTTTTTAACAAGAATGTGTCTCTTTTAAATGGACTTCTCTTTTAAGATCTGAGTAGCTTATTTGATTGAAAATGTTGTTTGCTTTGGTGTGCTGATATATGATGACGGCTTTGAAACTTAAAATGTCAAGCTGAATTTGTTGATGGTATAACATTAATAACACACACTTGTGTGTCTGACGATACTTTTGAACTATGTAGAGATGTGGTGTCCTGGAACAATTTGGGAGAAATGCTCAGTGTTTTTGAGGACTTTCTTTGATTTTTCCAGAGGAGAAATTTGGAAATTTTGGGACAGCATTGTTGAGGTGGTGGGGAACCTCCTATGAAATATTTTCTGTTTTGGAATTAGTGGAATCATTTTTGACAAGGTTAACTCATTTAAAACATGTACCATGAAGATTTTATAAAAGACCGTCTATAGTATTAGATAATTATAATTTCTGTAAATACTATAGATATATACAATGTATTTTCAAGGGCATCTTCATTGATTAAATGAGGATAATGTTAGCAACAATTAATATGCTATAATGTGTTTGAAAATACATTACTAAAGTGTTTAGAATTTTCATTGTTAAAAATCTTCCCCCGATATCCAAAGATGCTGTTTGTTACTGAGACTGTGTGAGACTTTCTGTCGAAATTATAAATGTCTTTTGTTTATTACAGAATTTGTTCTCTAATTTCAACTTATTTTTTCATATCTCTCAGGTAGCAAACATTAAGATACTAATGTGGTAAATTAGTAAGGGGTGCAACAATTTACATTTCTCTCTCTCAAATATTGGATATATTTGCAATTTCACTTGTAGAAAATTAAGCCATTTCTACTTGTAACTTCCATAAATATGTCAAATATTATGCATACTAAGCTGCATTTTATGTTGATGGTAAAATAAGTTTAGGTTTGATAGAGAAATTAAGTATGAATTACTTTAACCTTCCTTCCATAGTTCTGTTTTTTTCCAGACCCCCCCCCCCCCCCCCCCCCGGTTTATTTCTATAACATCAACATTTTGGAAAGTTTACATTTCTAGTAATATGTCCTGATTAACGCTCATTTATGGTCAACTTATAAAGGAGGATTGTAGAGCTGCTTCTTACATCAGGCTTGTAGTTGCTGCAAAACACTTTCAGGGGCTCTGTGCAGCTTTCATAATGTAGATAACCATTCTGTGGTACTGGCATTGATGTGGGTACTTTTTGAGTAACTGGACAGATCCTCGTGATGAGGGCTTTACATACGGTGATAGCAGGTATACTGAACTTTTGCTGATTTGTGGCTTGTCCTAAACCTGGGAACTTGATAAAGCTCAATAAATCCTGGGGTCTCAGTAAAGCTCTTTAGCCATCTCAAGTCTCTGTTCTGCATTGCCGACCATTTCCCTCACTCCCAGGGAATGTGTTCTCTCTCTCTCTCTCTCTCTCTTGGTAGTAATCACCTTCACCAACACGTTTGAAAGAGTATTGCACTGAAGGCGTGAGAACTCTTTTGCTGCCTCTCCCCTTTACTGCACTTTGGATTGCAAGACCGACTGGGTCTGGTGTGTTTGTAGAAATCAGGACTGAGCATTCAAAATATAAGAGAGTTTAATAAACAAAAATAGAGTACATGTAGTTTGTTCAGGCAAGGATATCAAAAAAGGTGAGAACTCGCAATCCTCAAAACTCTCCAGGGGTGGGTGCAGGATAGTGCTCTCTCTCTCTCCCTCCCCTCCTTCTCCCTCTCTCTCTGGATCTGATGTTGGGTAGCAGATGTAAGAACAATTTACTTTTTAGTTTACTGCCTAGTGGGTAAATTTCTCCCCTTCTCCAACCCATACTGCTCTTTCTTATTTCTGTTCAAATAACTGCACCACTTTTCATCTTCTTCATCCTCTAGCTTGCCCTCAGAGGTAATACTGAAGATATTCTCATATCTGGACACTGTGACTCTGCTGTGTATTGGTTGCATGAATAAGCGTTTTTATCACCTGTCCAATGACAAGTAAGAAAGCATAGCAGTCATTTTGACATAAGGTTTGCAGTCTAGTCTCCTAATTTATTTTTATACTTAATTGTCTGGGCAAAGAAATAAGTTTCTTCTGTATTTTTCAAGTGGATGGTATTATTATGTTAGCTGGTATTTTGTATTCGTCTGAATGTGATATGCCCAGTTTGAACATCAAGTATGTGAATTGCTTGTATTAATCTACTTTGCGAAATCTTCTGTTTGCACTAGCAGCTTCTTGGTACTCCTTTCCCATTATAGTGTGGATATCATTACTTAGCTGTGTTATATGAAAAAAGAGTGAACAGCAAAAAATAAGAACACTAATATATTCCAATTAACTTTTCATTTGATTTGCTTATATGAGGTATTTACCTCCTTTTTAAACATCCCCCAGAGTAGCTTTTGAAAGTGGCTGATTCCCCCCCCCCCCCCCCCATGTTTGACAGAAATTATGTATATTTGAATTCTCATTGGATGCATTTAGATGTTGTAATAAATTACTGTGGATAATGTAACAAACTCTGGTTAGTCCACAAGATCTAAGTGGCTAGGTGGCTGCAAGGGATGCAGCTGCTCAACAAACTATGACTTGTAAATTTAGATGTCACACAACAAACTACAATTAGTACCAGCTGTGGATAACAAATCAGCTTTAAACACTAAAGCCCATTTCGGTGTGAAGAAGTACCCTGATTTGTTGCACAGTCTACATTTAGACATCTCAGGGGAGGAACAAATTGTAGTTATACAATTTATTATGCTATCTTAGTGAAACCATTGCCTTTAAGTTAGGTCAAATCTACATCTGACTTTCCCTCTGGAATCATTCTAGTTTCAAAAAACCCTGTCTATACCTGTTTCTAGTTTCAAAGCATACTTGTTCTAGTTTAAAAATCACCGTCTACATTTGTTAATTGCCCTCTTGTGGTCAAGCTAGCATTACACTGCTTTAAACAGATCCTGTTGCTTAGTGCTCTTTACACCTAGGGAGTGAAATTTGAAACCAGTGTGAAATGAGTGTAGGAAAAGACAACAGTCAAACTACTTCAGAGAGGAGGTGTAGATTTGGCCTTAGTATCCATACTCACAGTACTGGTTTCAACCATTTGAAGTCGGTTTCTGGTTGAACTGCTAGTCTTATCTGATGTTAGCTTAGCTGATCTGGAATTCTCAACAAGATCTGGAGACCTTGTGATTTCGTTTTTTAGCTGGTCATCCAAGAATATATTGTTTTAGTAGGCATTTGAGGAAGGACAAAATGTATTCTAGGGTGATTTTTATTACTACCTGGTGCTGTTATGGATTTGTAATAGTTACTTTTGCTGATTTTTTAAATTATTAGAATATTTTATGGTATTGATTAGCTTTTACAATTTAATAAACTGACTGCTCTGAGATATCTTACAGCAGTAGAGGTATATAAATGAAATGAAAGAACAAATGTGATGAGTTCATCTTACAGTAATTAAATTCAGTCAGTACTAAATCAGTAATTAACACTTGGATACAGAGTGTTAATTAATTGAACGTATGTAGTCCAGTGTTATTAATATGCCACTCGTTTCACTAAAAAAAAGATTATCTAGTGAAAATCTATTTAAAAATAAAATATAAGTCTTTTAAAATATTAGTATTTGGTACTGTAAAAATGCTTTAATTGATCTCTAAAAATGATTTTATACCTAACTTCTGTTTATATGAGTTTTTAAAAGATTCCGTTGTCTTTTTTTCCCCTGTGTGTGTTTTCCCTCTCAGTCCAATCTGGTTAAAAATATACTCCAAGTCATTTCTCCCTAAAAGAAACAAATGGAGGACTGAAGCTGTACAGGAATTGTCTGTTTCTCTGAGCCTTTCTGATTTGCAACATAGGGAATCAGGATACTGGAAGAAAGAGTACATCATAAAAAAAATAGCTTCTGGCAAAGCTGGAATAATTCACCTTCTGAAGTCTATAAATACTTACACAGGCCTTCCAGTTGAAACCAAAAATGCCATCAAGTAAGCTGTGTTAAAAAATAGGGTTCATTTGTAGACAATTGATTTGTAATTTTAACAGTGATGCTTATAATATTGTGAACAAGTAGGGCAAACTTCAGATAGACTATGGTAATTTACTGGATTCAGGTGTGCATGCACACAAAAGCTTATACCCAGAATTAAACTTTGTTGGTCTTAAAGGTGCCACTGGACTCAATTTTTGTTGGTAATTTACTAGTTTCTGAATAATATTAAAGTTATGAAAGTTAATAATACTGCAGTAGTATTTTTGCACACTTTGTCAGGTTTATGTTTGTGATGGGAATGTTGGAGTTATCTTGTAATATTCCTTACTTTAGATAAAAAGGGTGGGAAATTTTCCCTTTCTCTTGGGAATTTCTGTACATAGTGATGACTAGTAGAAGTTTCCATATTCTGTATTTTTAAATACAATCTTTACCCTTTTTTTTTTTTGATAACAGAACGTCTGGTTTGAGATGGATTATCATATTAAAAGAAAGAAGTGGCAATGAACATGTAATGGATCAGGCAGACATTTCTTTTAATGAGACGTCTATTACTGTATTTTGGTATGGTATTAGTTGGCCTTATTTAGACAGCTTGTCATCTCTGTGTTTATATGGAGTGACACCAGTGCTTCTAGGTGAGGGTAAAACTTATCCCAAGAACGGGTAAGTTAATTATTTGGCTTTTGTTGTTGGTAGTTGTATTTACTAGAGCCTGCTGATGAGTTATTTGTTAATAAAATCCCCCTCCCCCCAGTACTGATAGTAACGTTATTTCTGTTAATACAAGCTGAGATCCTGCAAAGACTTGCAGGGTCACTTCATTTTCTCCTGCATCCCCTCCCTCACACTGTTTCCTGCTTCTGTTCTCCTCAGCCCTAGGGTTACCAACCACTATGTGGGGCCTAGGGTTCTTCTGTAATTACAACGGATCACCAGATGACAGAGATCAGTTCCACTTGAGGAAACAGCATTTTCAGAGGAAACAGCATTTTCAGAGGGCAAACTCTATGGAATTACATCCCCGCTGAGGTGCTTCTCCTCTCTAGCCCTGCTGTCTCCAGGCGCTACCCTGAAATCTCCAGGAATTTCCCAAGCCAGATTTGGCAACCCTAGATGGTTCTCATATTGTTACCGCTGTCCCTGCATCCTTCTCCAGTTCCCATTCACCAAACAACTTTTGTCTGCCCCGTGTCTTTAGCTTTATTATTTATTTTTTATCATGTATACCCTAACCATGCCCACCCCCACCCCCCGGATGAGGACCCAAAGCAGTTTACAGCATTCTCCTCTCCTTAATTCCCCCCCCTGACAACAACCCTGTGAGGTGGATTAGGCTGAGACCTGCCCAAGGTCTCCCAACAAGTTTACATGGCAGAGTAGGAATTTAAATCTGGGTCTCCCAGATCCTAGTCTTAACTACTACACCACACTGGCAGTCTCTCCCTGGGAAAAGCCCAGTCAAGTGGCAAAAGTCGTACAGTAACTAGTTGCTCAGTAGTGTGGTGGCCACTGCTGGGCCCAGTAGGAGTGTCAACTCTGGGTTGGAAGTTCCTGGAGCTTTGGGGAAGAGCCTGGAGAAAGCATGGTTTGGGGAGGGGAGGGACTTCAGTGGGTTATAATGCTATAGAGTCCACCCTCCAAAAGCAGGAACTGATCTTTGTAATCTGGAGATTAGTTGTAATTCTGGAAGATCTCCAGGCCCCACCTGGATGAAAGCAGCCATGGGGTCCAGCCATGGGGTCCAGCAAGTTGCATGAAGCTTGGGCCCAGGCAAGTTGTGTGGCATCAAGTCATCTGCCACACCAGGGCAAGTCATGCAGACTGTATGGTAAGTAGTTGCCTGCTAGCTGCTCCTAGCCCTGGCCCTGATAAATCCTCCTTCCAAGACCGGAGGGAGGGAAGCAAGGGTGGGTTGGGAGGCCAGAATAGCCCTGGGGATGGACAGTGCTCTCCC
Organism: Lepidodactylus listeri; assembly: GCA_029233225.1. Lineage (NCBI taxonomy): Eukaryota > Metazoa > Chordata > Lepidosauria > Squamata > Gekkonidae > Lepidodactylus > Lepidodactylus listeri. The sequence goes on along the minus strand of JARCFY010000006.1, from coordinate 85,702,178 downwards.
CCATTTCTTACTGGCAGAAACCAAGATTTGAAAGCTGGCGATGTAGTGGTAACCACAAATTGTTGTGGTTGCCTAGCCACTCCCACAGTGGCCACTGAGACCTCCTTTTAAAATCACAGGCACAGCTTCTATTATTTTGGGAAGTTTAGACCCCCTGATGAATTTACATATACATTTTTTAGATTTAAGATTTTTCTGCCAATGTTGGGATTTTATCAGATGAGTGCCATGTTGAGAATTAGATATATAGAATATAAAAGAACATTTCTAGCAGCATTGTAGTTTATGGATCAGCTAGTCACCAGTGGTGACTACTAATTAATATGCTGTGCTGATCCGTATAGTACAATGCCATGTTGGATGCCTGATCTTCATATCTTTAAAAGATATAGAACAGGAGTCCCCATGTGGTGCCTCTGGGCACTATGGTACCCACTATAACCTTTCCTGGGGCCCAACAAGTATTTTTAGAAAGTGGGCAGGGCCAGGAAGAGCTTTGGATATTTATGGTGTAATGCAGATAGTGGCTTTATGTACTTAACCTGTGCAAATAGTGTAATGATATCCTAAAATCAGAATGGGACTTGGGTTCTGACTAAACATGATTGGGCTGCATGACCCAATGTACCTAACTGGAACTTCTGCTGAAGTCCTCAGATCTGCCACTTTTAATATATTTTATAGTTCAGGTGGAAGTTGACAGCAACATCACTACATCAAATTTTGTTCACTTTTTTTTTTTAAAAAAAAATCACGTTCCTCTTAAAGTCTGGCCAGAATCTTTTTCTTACTGGGGCTCCCACCAGCCCTTCAGCACTAACTGTCATTGTTAAAAGTAGAAGTGCAGGTTAAGAATGTTCAGTCTCTTGGAGAAGGGCTCATGTAAAGGGGACAGCCAGGAGAAGAAACATTTTTTCCTTTCCGTAAATGCATTAGATGCCTACATAATGAAGACAAATACTGCCAAGACAAGGGTTTTGTAGCTAGTTCAATATATATATTTGTTTTGTGTGTATGCAAAAAAACATTTTGAAACAATATGTTGATTTCAAAAGGCATCCTGTTGAACATTAAGGCCTATTGTCAAGAGTTATGCATAACCTTACTCCCTAATATTTTGGTTGGCTCTGCCTCCCATGGCAGCCATTTTGTGGCTGTGCCCACTTCACCGTGTCAGTATTCCAGAGGTACCTTGCAGTCTGAAAAAGGTTCAGGACCCTGGTATAGAAGGACTGTAATGAGAGATGTACATACCACTGTAGGGTGTATTGGTGATTTCTTCCACCGCTTTGAACTTCAGAGGCTTCAGGATCCAAGGCAAGAGGCATTTGTGATTGATCCCTGTTGCGTATTGCCTGTTCACTGGCAAAGTAAACACTGGGATTGAATTGTTGCTGCTTCTTCCTGTGATTCTTGGAGGAATAGGATAGGACTGGTCATCCAGAAACATAGAATCATCCTTCAGTAATAGCTATAAGATTGCATTTATAACCCGGTCTGGGAACAAGCGAAATGATTTACTTTCTTGTAATGTAGTATGCTCTGTGTAGCAACCAGCCTGCCATGTGCTCCCAGGTAATGGCTCCCACCGCATGGCCAGAGCACATGGTCAGGCAGAGAGGGGAGCTTGAATCTGGAGGAACAATAGACCTCCGGATTCTAAGCCTCCACCAATGAGGGACCTGCTGTATTGCCAGTCATAGTTGTGAAGAAATTGTTGATAACTTCTTTGTTACCAAAGTCTGATCATTACTTTCTTTTAAAGGCCTTGGCGACGTTCCTTGATGTCTGAATACCAACTTGCCAATCTGACTCATAAGGCTGAATTGATTGGGTATGATGGACTTGTTGAACTTTACCACATTGAACAAGGAGTCCTGCTGGGACTTTGGAATGTAAGATCACTTTCCCAGTACAAGGTTGTTTATGGTTTGTTCTGGATGACTCTGATCAGTCCTGATTCAGGTATAGGCATGCACTTAAAAAACCCTAGGTCTCTAGTTAGCTTTTCTATACCAGATCATTTAACTCCTAGACACAGGTACACCTCAGTAAGGCTGTAGGTTCATTATGGGTATGGTACACAAGCAAATACTATTAGAGTTTCTGCCTCTGTTCTAAACTTCATAGTTAACAACAACAATAATAATACTTATTAGCAATTCTATTATTATTAATTTTTATTTATTATTGTGTCCTTTTTTTGCTGGCAAGTTGCAACCAATTTATGGCAACCCTGTATGGTTTTAAGGTAGCTTTCAGAGGTAGCTTGTCATTACTTGGGGAGGGGCTGTGGCTTAGTGGTAGAGCACCTGCTTGGCACGCGGAAAGTTCCAGGTTCAATCCCCAGCATTTCCAGCTAAAAGGATCAGGTAGTAGTTGATGTGGAAGACCTCTGCCTGACACCCTGGAGAGCCACTGCCAGTCTGAGTAGACAATACTGAATGTTGATGGACCAAGGGTCTGATTCAGTAAAGGGTGGCTTCATTTAGCAACCCTGATATTCCTTGGTTGTCTCTCATCCAAATACTAACCAGGATCATCCTTGCTTATCTTCTGAGATCTGATGAGATTGGTCTGTCCTAGGCTATCCAGGTTCTAGGCTATCCAGGTTCCATTGTTCTTAATATAAACTAAATCCAAGAAGCATTATACCTTCCATCCACCACTGTTCCAGAGATAATTAAAGGAGAACAATTACATGAGTCCATGAAAGATTTTTACCCCAAAAGTAAGCAAGTCACAGGCAAGGAGCTCCTTCTGAGAAGAAGCTCTCGATCAGTACAGCTTTCCCATATTTATAGGATTTTAAAATCATCTAACAATAGCTGACTGCCTCATTTGATAAGGGCTCACATTCTTGGCTAACTCATTATCTTATAACTTCAAGCACCATACAAGGTGATCTGTACTTAAAAATGTCTTGTTAGACTATATATTAAAATGGTACTTCATTGTTGCTATTTTTTTATCTTAACAAAGTCTATTTAAAAATTGCAATTAAAAGTTTCTTATACACATGAATAGGTTTTGACCCTCAGCCAGTACTCCCATCCTTGAACCATATTTTCACTTTTGTGAAGCTGGACATTCTTGTGATTTTCAGACTCTTCTGCCCCTGGGCCACAACAAATTGTATCTACTGATAATAGGTTAGACGTCTTCTAATCTACCCAAGGCCATATAACAGTTGCCACTCTGTCTTCTTCTTAAAGCCCTTCAAGGCAGTTCTTATGGCCCTTCAGGGCACTTGCCTGAGAGGCTAGTTCTGTGTATCTGTGCTGCTACATCCTCTATGATCTTTCTGGTCAAGTCCAGCAACTGTTCCCCTATATTTCTGGCCATAGCCATGACAGGCTGCTTTAAAGTCTCATATTTTATTTGTAGACTTGTATCACCTCTCTTTTTTTACAAGAAAAACTTCCAGATCAATTAACAATAATAATGATACTTGCATTGATGTCTGTTGTTCCATAAGGCAGAAATGGACTTTCTGTTAATGTTCTACTTTGCTGGATCTTGCTTTGGCTGTATGTAATCATGTGTTGCCAAGGCTTATTTTTTCCTTCTCCGGGTAGGGTGATACAAATGAAAAAATTGTATAGATAAATAGGGAATGGGTAAAATTTGTATAGATAAATGTTGTCCCTTTGGAACTCACAGTCTGCATGAATCTGCCTCTCACAGAAACACATTTATTGAGAGGAATATAAATTGACAGATGAACATATGTCAACAGTGGCAATTGTGCACGTTATCATAGTAGTATAAAGAATGTGCAAAAATTGAACAGGGTTTTGCAGTTTGCCTAGTAGATATGGATACTCACCAACTGATGCTGGACAATTTGTTTATAATCAAATAAGCAATTAATGAGGCTATTTTAGAAAAGATGTAATCTGTTTATCTTGGCTTGCTTTTCTATATTTGCATTAATTGAAGCTTCTGAGTTATCATTCAGGGATATCCTGTGTATAGTGTTTTACAGTAGTCTAGTTGCAGTGTTATAGCAGCATGGATAAACATAGCGAGGTCAGATGAGCCTAGAAGGGAAGTGGGTTTACAAAGAAGGTGTCAACACAAAGAAGGGCCTCTTGGTAACTGTGCTAACCTGATTCTCCAGTAGAAAAGCAGGGTTCAAGAGCACCTCTTGATTGCTCTACAAGAGCCAGACCTACCCTATCCCAAATGGTCAGTAATCTCTTCATCATCAGCCTTGCCACCCCCATCACATCTGTTGTGTCTGGATTCAGTGTTAGCTTGAACTAGGGCAAAGACATCTACTTCAGGAGGCTTATTCAATGAGGTAACATCAGGAGAAGGCCTCATCCTCTATGTCCTTTTGTTGGTCCTTCAGAGGAACTGGTTGGCCACTGTGAGACAGGATGCTGGACTAGATGGACCATTGGTCTGATCCAGCTGGGCTGTGTGTTATCAGCATATTGATTACATCCAACCCAAAAGCTACAACTCTTGTTTAATGGACTGATATACATTTTTTTAAATAAAACAACAGTGAAAAGACGAAATTATGTCCTGGATAAAGCCCAGGCTGTTGATATAGCATCCCTGATGACAGTTCCTGAGTCTGATGAGACAGAACTGACTTAAACCTTCCTTTCCTTTTCAGAGCTCCTATGATCAGATGATCTTGAGCAATGACTAAAAGAATAATATATTATTTACTAAAGGAAAATATGTTAGACTTGGTGACCAAGTAGGTTGTGTTTGGGTCACTGTCTAGCATCAGATATGGGATATTATCCCCTTAAAGTTTATTAAACAGAGAGTGTGTTAAAAGCGGTGAGATCTAGCACTTCCTAAAAGCAGTAAAAAACTGACATTCCAATATTTTGTGAGACAGAGTGTCAATTTTACCCTGACTGCCAGGACAAAGACAATCTGAATGTGGAATACTACAAAATCTCCCCTGTAATACTTCTGATGGGATGGCATTAAGGTGAGCTAAAGCGAATGCCCTAACAAGGTGGGGGGCTGTTAGGTGTCTCATGTATAATGGCCGTGTATGGTTTGGCCACAGTAATCCATACCCTGATCACATGCAGATTAGATTGCTGTAATGCACTTTACATGGGGCTGCCTTTGAAAACTATCCAGAAAATTTAGGTTACCCAAAATGTGGTACCCATGTTATTGCTGGAGGCTGCTTACAGGGTTTGTATCACCCCTGTGCTGAAAGATCTGCACAATTCAAAGTGCTGGTTCTTACCTAAGAAGCCCTAAATGCCTTAGGACCCAGGGTACTTGAAGGACTGCCTCCTCCCATACTGTTCAGCCCAACAGCTAAGATCGCCTTCTGAAATCCTAGTCTCTCTGCCCCCTCTCTTCAGAAGTAAAGATGGATGATGACCAGGGACAGGGCTTTTCAGTGATGTTGCCCCACCTTTGGAATTTCCCCTCTTACAAAGCATGACTTTACTTTCTTTTAGGTATCAGGTTAAAACATTCCTCCCCCCCCCCCCGCCCAGGCTTTTAATTAAAGGGTTTTATTAAATCTTTCAAATGTTTTATAGGCTGCTTCTAGGCTGAGGAGTATTCTGTTGATATCATTTTAAGCTACTACAGTATGTACTGTATGCTGTGCTTGTGCTCTGGCTTGTTTTAATGGTACTGGCCTATTTGTTTTTTAATGGGTGTGTTCTAATGGCTTTGTATTATTATCTTAGCTGTAAAGCTCCTTGAGCAGGTCTCTGGAGAGGAAGCGTATGAATTTTCTTGATAAATTATCAACAAAACAGTGGCAGGTTGCAACGCTCTCAAGGGTCTGAGCGGCCAGGGGACAGGACTGAGCAGATAGAAAGGCTCAGCCCTTGATGGAAAGTTCTCCCCAGGACAGTTAATACGCATTTCCTCTATGCCTAGATATTATGTAGCTAATCATGTAACTAAGGTATCATCTAACTATATCATATAACTAATTTGTGCTTTGCCAAATTTGATTGTCTGTGCGCATATTAACCTATATCACTTGGAAAATGACTTATGTGTCACAGCAGTGGTCATGCATTGTGCTCATTCTCCAGTCCTTCATGTGACTGTGTGCAGCTGCCATTTGTACACATTGAACTATTATTTTAAGTGTAGTACACATTGCAAAGGAAGCAGGAGGAGAAAAGCATGCCAGAGATTGTGTTCACACACTCTCACTCGCCTGCTTCCTGAAACTAAAATAGCTTCATTTACCTTCCCTGCCATTCTCTTTTCCCGGCTGTGCCTTACTGGCTTTATCCTTTCACCCTCATTCCTCTCTGAGCTTCCGTTCTTAAGAGTATTGATTTATCTTGTGATTTAATATTTCCACAGCCTGTTATTTTATCTTCATGTATTGTCTGTTCTACATTTGTGTGCATCCTTAAAACAAGACTAGAGTCAAGCCAGTGGAATTGTGCAGATTAGCTGTTCTGTGATAGTATTTTCAGACTTAACAAATACTGGTAATACTGAATATTCAACCAGTTCTTTTTGTAGTTAGTAAATAGCATGAATACTCAAAACACACAATTCATGGAACTGTGTATGAAGCTTTGGGAACCTGTGAACCAGGCCACTTGCCTTCCTTGGAGTCTCTTTGCTACAATAAGATAGTGCTAAATAGACATTTTTCACTTCATCAGGATTTTATATTGTCTTGTCCCACTGAATATGAGTCAGGGGTCAGGTTGCTGTTAATTTTGCCATTTTTATTTCTAGTTCACTTTTCTGTAGAAGCTAGTTAAACTACATAAAATTCTCTTTTAGATCTGATTTTTCTAGTGTGTACAGTGGCAGAGTTCATTTGTGCTGGGATGCAGTATACAATAACAGATGCATGAATCACGGCCTGTTTGCTGTTAAGTCATAAAAATAGTATTAAAGTACCAGTGATACAGTGTTGTAATTCTAGACCATGAAGAAGTAGCCTTTCTGTGGGTTTAAATTTATTTTCAATTGTGAAAGAGCTTGGGGGAAATTAAATGCTTTGTTCTGAAAAATATGTTCTCTGTGATTAACTTCGTAGAAAAATGAAATTGCTTTTGTTATGGCATGTCTTCATTACCATCAGCTTATTGAGCGAAGCATCCTTGGCTCTCCTACAGCGTAAGTACTGATTTTAGTTGTCTTCTGCTGCATGCAGCATTGGTATACAAAAGAAGGTGAACAAAGTTGCTGCAGAATTTAGAATTATAATTAGTTTTAAACAAAAATGTGTATTTGTAGTGATTTTGTTGCAAAGTATAGTGGGAAAGTTTTTATGGTTTTGGTTAAATTACTTAATCATTAAGGAAGCATAATTAAAGGCTTTTCCTGAAACTTTTAAATATAATTGCAAGATTAGAGAGTTCAGTTTTATCTTTAGAAGCATTCTCTGTACAAGGGGAAAACTGCATTTGCTTCTCTGCTTGCTAACCCAGAATCCAAAACCATACAATTTAATATGTGAAGTTGAATACAGAACAAGTGATTGAACAGTTGTAACAATTATCTAATAAAAACCAAGTCTTTTATACTTAGTATTGTTTCTTAGTAAAATCCTCAAAGGATACAGTTTTACAAAAAAATCAGTATTCAGCTCAGATGACTGAAAACTGTCCAAGTCTCAAGCAGCTAGAATATTTCTTTTATAAGGGTTGTGGCCAGCAAGCTGAACCTGTGGGGCCTGAGTAGTGGCAGGACACTTCCCACATCCTGGGCAAGGGGAAAAAAATAAATGGGCCAGAAGTGATGCACCATCATTTCTTTGAGAATGAGGCTCGGCTGGCCAACTGTGGGATTTAAAATCCAGTGGTTGGGGAGATGAGGGAGGAGGAGCAGCAGCAGCAGCAGAGAGACAGACTGAGGAGGCCAACAGCTGCAGTAGAGGCGGAGAGGCTCCAGAAGTGGTGAAAGACACCAGGACAAGGAATGGCCACGGAGGCCAGCCAAGGGCCAGGGGTAAAGGCTGTGAGAGACCTGAGGTGATGGCAGAGCCAATTCCAGGCTTTGAAGAAGCCGACAGAGGAAGAGAGACTGAGCCAGAGGGGGAGCAGCCAGGCAGCAATCAGACTCCATCCCTGAAGAACCCAGGGAAGGACTGGCTGAAGGAACTAAAAGGGGGTGGGATGAAGGAGGGGACCTCTCACTTTGGGAAGGCACAGAGTTGTAGGAGCAGGCATGGGGCTAAGCATTGTGTGAACTGTCTAGGTGCACAGATGTAATGCAGGTGGTCAGGGAGGATACTGGGAGGATAGCCCCTATGCATAAGTGTAAAAGATCCCTGGTCTGAGGCCACAGCATGGAATGACAAGAGAGTTTAAACCCAGGCAGATGAAATATTCTGTTTTTTAAAAAGGCTACTCAGATAATGACTTCAGGAGTCTAAGCTGAGTTATACATGCAACTGCTTTATGTTAAGACCAGTGGTCTATTAAGGTCAGCACTGACTGGCAGTGACTCTCCAGGGTCTCAGGCAGAAGACTTTCATAGCCCCAACTTACAGATCCTTTTAACTAGAGATGCTGAAATGGAGACATTTGCATGTAAATGAGATGCTCTCCCATTGAGCCACTACCCCTCACCCAACATGAGTTGAAAGCTGCTGAGAAAAATAGGTTTGAAAATCTTCTTTGTTAACTAGTATTTTATTTGAAGATACTTGGCATCCTTTTTAATGACTGTTTTGTTTCTCTCTGTTCAGGATGCATACTGTAGCCCCAGATAAGGCAATGTTAGATGATATTGACCCAGAATACGGCCTGCATGACTATCAGCTGCACATTGATATGCACAGCAAAGGAAATACTTACATGTGTGGAACATTTCGTAGTTTGTTTTGTAGAAAAGGTAATTCTCAGATATACATGCCTACACATGGGTCCCTTAATGGAGCACACTGTTCAGATTATGTTATATTAAACACATCTAGCTTCTGAGTTCAGCCCACGTAATAGGGAGAATGCTAGTATAGCATTGATATGTCCCAAGACGGGCTTGTTCTTATAAATGACATAAGCTTTATTCAGGGTAGAGTAAAACAAACATTCAAAAACCTGTTGGTTTAGTTGGCTCTAATACAATGTAATTTCATATATTTTTGGTTATTACAGATTACATTAGAAATGGATACCTGAGGCTTACAGTGATAAGTTACAAAAATAATTCCCAGCATTTGCCTCTTGTTGGAAAACTTGGTCTCTCTTGGAAGACAGATGCACTTGAAGGTATTGTTCAGGTAAATTGAAGTAAATCTGTTCTGTTAAATGGAAGATAAAGTAACATGCAGAAAGCAAAATTCAGTGTCTTTAAAATATTAAGAGCAAAAATCTTGAAATGGGTTCAGTCTCATTTTTAAATAAACCCAAGATTTGCTAAGGTCTGAACTTTCCATACAAGTCAAAGTTTGTTCCTCTCATATGATGCATAGGCAATCAAAGTTTCATTACATTAAAAGGAATGTGGAACTCTGATTTATATGACAAATTCAGAATGTTAGTAGATCAGTTTAGTTTCTCTGTTTAAATCTTAATGCATGCTTTCTACGATGTTGATCAGGGATGCTCTTCTTTATAGGTCCTTGTACAAAGGTCCTGTACAACAGCCAGTTATGAGCAAATGTGCATGCCTGTCATACACAGACTGCTGATTACTGGCCCAGACAGCACAGATGTGGGAATGTGTGAGATGCATTATGTTGGTAGCCAGTTCAGAATGAGGCTTGGATGGCATTTGTAAACTGGCAGAATGGGTAGTATAGATTAGAACTGTTCTGGCAAACAAAATTATTTTGGAAGGCAACACTGGTATGTCAAAAAAGGCTTAGATACTGGGACTACATGGAGAGGCTTGGACCTTGGGTGGGTAGCTGGTAACTGGGGCAACACTGGTAGTGAAAGAATTCAGGAAGGCAAGGTGTGAAAGGGGTAACAAATTGGAGTTGAAAAGGGATTTATTTATTTATTTAGAAATCACTGGTAACCACTTGTCTTGCCAGTCCCCCATAAATATTAGTTTGGGGAAGGTTGGTAAATTGGGGTGGGGGAGGCTAAACAGATTCTTGATGAGGAATGTAATACTTCAGCTCCCAAGTTTGGCATCTCTGATTTTTGGACACCATTTAGAAAAAAAAGATGTAAATATTCCTGTGCTGACTTGGTAACAGCTGTAGATAAAACTGGGATAATGATGCTGTGATCACCATGGTTACCCTTGGTGTATAGCTGCTTTCAGTATGTTGCTTTTCTCTGTTGATGTTGTGAAAATAAAGACCAGCATCTTCGGCCCTTGTCCCTCTATTATTTACTTCAGGTTTTAATAAAACACAGGATATTTTTCTGTACTGTTTTTGAATGTGCTAGTGCTTTCTCACAGCTACTACTTGCTGTCTGCAGGCAACTAAAGACTATTTGAGCTCTGTCAGAATAAGGAATTTTTGCAAGGCAAGTAATTTTACAAAATTAATTGCTGTGATAAAGTATGAAGATTGGTTGACTCCCCCACTCCCTTTTTCTGTTCCGTAGAATTGCTTCATTATGGATGTTACTCTTCTGGACGAATCACAAAAACCATTTTGGTGTTTCAGTGCCCCAGTCAAGATGGTAACCACTTCCAAAGCACCTGATCTCTATAAATATTTTGGACCCAGCTATTACTTGAATTATGTGGATTCCATTGGAAAAGTACATGTGGAAATGGTTTGGATGGAAGAAACACAAGAATACTATATAACCAATTTGGTTCTTTATTTGAGCACCCAAAAAATCAGTAGCTGGTTTGGCCGAAATTACTGAGTGTAGTTGCTTGGATGTAATAACTTTTCTTGAAGGCAACTCGTTTGGATTTTTATTTATTTATTTGTTGGTAAAGTTGAGCCCCCCAATAATGTTCATTTAAAAAAATTCTTGCATTGGCTGTTTGTGAACAAACAAAGGTGTACTTGCTTTTTGGGAGCAGCTTTTAATTTTAATACTGTAAAAATATAAATGACTGTCATTTTGGAGTGCCATGTATATTACTGCAGAAATTCACATTAAAATAGTCAGAAACGTTTTATATTATATCCTTCAATACAGTATGTGTTTCCATTTATTATGTTGATGAATGCAAGGCACAAGTGGAACATGAAGATACTGTCCTCTGTATCAGTGTGGCTGGATGATTTTCATGGATGCTCCCATATGATGAGAACAAAGATAAAACTTTGAATGCAATTCTATATATCTTTGCAAGCACAGAGTCCTTGGAACAATGTAAGACTATGTGCTCTGCTGGATTAGATCAAGGGATAGTCTAGGCCAGCAGTGGTGAGCCAGATGTGTCCAGGAAGAATATAAGCCAGGGCACAAATGAAACAGCAATCTCCCATTGTGTGTCTTCCCCCTTTTGCATCAGGCAGCTGTTACTTAGAGAGAACTGCTTGTGAATACCAGCTTCCATTCAGCTGTCTTGGTTAATAGCTGTTGATAAGTCTGTCCCCCATGAGTGTTTCTAATCTTCTTGGAAAGCCATGTCAGCCAGGTAAGACATGCATGTGCAGGAATATGCACTTGTATATTCAATATGGTCTTATGTAATTTTTTTCAAACATATGTAATTTACATTATTTATAGTTTGCCTTTCTCACTTGGATTCAAGGTGGATTACACAGGGTGAGTCAATGCAGTCGACAGGATGGGACATTCAGTGAACAATGTAATAGGCATTAGGGTTGTAACTGTAATAGTAAAGACTATAGAAGACCTTCTTTTACTTTCTAAATTGGAACCAACGTCTCAGAACATCTGAGAGGCATGATTATGGGAGGGATCCATGCACTCACTTGATGAAGGCACAAAGTAAATATATAGCATAGAAATGGAGAATAAGGACTTTTTTTCTGCACTCACAGAATACTATATTATTTCTGCGCATTGCAGATTCCCTTTGAAAACATCACAGTTCCAAAAACACAATGTGACAGCATTATTTTTTTGTAAAAACTCATGGAAATGTGATTTTAATGGTGGTAGTGTGAATGAAATATGTGGCACACTTAGTATGACAATGCTTTGTTCTCCCTTCATTGATGTTCCAGCAGTTGTTTGAGGAAGATTCCCACTGTGCAGAACTTGAAATGAAACTCATAATACTGTGTAAGAAAAACTTGTGTGTGCTGCATTCTGTGCAGAGGTCATCTCATTTTAGGTGGCTGTGCATGCAGTGCAAACATGATACCTACCCTGGCAATGACCTACTTCTGACTGGGCCAGGTGAGGCAATCTGGCTAAAAGGAAAGACTAGTCAAATGGGCATTACCAGTGCCACTATAATTCCGTATCTGAGGTGAGAATACTAGTTTTCAAAGAAAAGCTGGCTGGTATTTATACCTTTATCTTTTAGGGATGTAAATATATGCACTTTCAGGACACTTTAGCTACATGGATCAATACTTTTGTCTTGGAAGTAAGACTGAAATAACTCTCTGTCCTTGAAGTATGATTACACTATGACTGGCTTCTCTTCTGGATTTGGTGTATTTGTAAGTGAAGATGGTGGAATATAGAGGGCTAGCTAGAATTTTTAAAAATCTGTCTGGCCTCTAGTACTTTAGGATACGTTCAGTTACAGTAACTGAGAGAAATAAATGCAAAAAACAAACAAGTTTGGGAGAGTATAGTTTGTCTAGATCGCATAAGAATTTTAAATGTTACATGAAAAATACTTTATGTCTCTAAGCCAAGTAAATTATGTCTTCAAGTATGTCTCTATTTGATGTAGAATGAGCTTAACAGAGGAGTCCTGTGTTGTGCCTGTGCTGTGGTGGCCAGCTGTGGTGTAGCTGCGGTGCTGCTAGTTGCCTCCCTAAGGGGAAAGTTACATGGCAGCTGAATAGAAAAAAAGGTGTCCCAACAGTGTTGCTGGGTGCTGCCTTGGCAATGGTTGTGAGGCAGGGGATGGCATGATAGACAGGGCACACAGGACCACTGGGAATCATGAGTTGAGGAGGCTGAACCAAGCACCAGTCACTAGTAGTGGGCTCACTGCTGGCCACAGCATCCAGCAGGGCACCCACACCATTGAGGGCATCTTTGTGCCAACCTACATGTAATCTCTGCTGGAGACACAGCAGGAAGAGGGGCAGCGGGTAGAGGGGCTCCTGGCGAGACCCAGGTCCCCCAGCAGTGAGCCCTCTCGATGCACCCCTGTCCCTTGCTATGGCTAGAAGCCCCTCTAGGTGCCCATCTGCTGCCATTACAGATGCTGCCAGCCCCTCCATCCCTTGCTGCCTCCTGGAAAAGGCTTCCCACCACTTGCGACAGCTCTCCAGCCTCTCCTGCTCAATTTCTCCACATGAAGGAAAAAGTGGGCAGGAACTGTGCTGGATGTGGCCTCTGTGCCTGGGGACTTGGCAAGGGACCGGAATCCTCTCCCTCCACTGAGCCACCACCAGTTGTAACACCTGTCCCAGGGGTAGCTGCCCCGCCCCTGCCCCCCGCCGCCCCATTTGTCTGCCAGGGCAGAGTTGCTGCTATCCAAAGACACTGAGTCCGATCTCTGTGTCATCCTCCTCCTCAGGTGCCAGGGCTGGGGACCTCATGATACCAAGCGACTGCAGGACCATGGAGGTTGCTGTTGCCGTGCGTCTCCTCAGGGTCAGGGCATGTATCTGGTCCACAACATCAACAGTGAATGTCAGGGAATAGGGACCTGGGCACAGGGAAAACACAGCGGTCAGTCCACGGGAGTTCCCAGGCAGCTGCCAAGCACTTGTTTACATGATTCAGAGGCTTCACTAATGTGGTGAGGGCCATTGACTGAACCTACATAGCCCTCTCACCCCCAGGGAGGAGCTGCAGGTATACTGTAATTGCCGCCACTTCAACAGCCTGAATGTTCAGGTCTCCTGGGATCATCAGCCATCTTTATGGGCCCTGTGGCCAAGTTTCTGGGCAGTGTCCATGACACCCAGATCTTTGCTGCATCTGGCCTCAGTCACCTGTTTGCCACCTGGCTGGAGGGCAAAGGATGGCTCCTGGGTTAGTATCATGAGCATGAATGAGCGGGCAATACCAGGTAAGTTGATGGACTCCATTATTAAAGATAGAATTAGTAGGTACATTGATGAATAAAAGCTATTGTGGAATAATCAGCATGAATCTGTAAGGGAAGATCTTGTCTCTCTAAACTTTTAGAGTTCTTTGAGGGGGTGAACAAATGTGTGGACCAGGGTGACCCAGTAGATGTTTACCTAGACTTCCAGAAAACTTTTGATAAAAGTTCCTCATCAAAGGTTCAAATCTAAATTCAGCAGTCATGGGAGTCCTTTTGTGGATTAAAAACTGGTTAATTAACAGGAAACAGAGTGAGTATAAATGGGCAGTTTTCAAAGTGGAAGGTGGTAAGCAGTGGGGTACTGTAGGGCTCAGTACTAGGTCTGGTGCTTTTTAACGCATTCATTAATGATTTGGAGTTGAGAGTAAGCAGTGAAGCTAAATTTGCAGATGACACTAAGTTGTTCAGGGTGGTGACAACCAGGGAGGACTGTGAGGCATCTGTTGAGGCTGGGTAAGTGGGGGTCATTGTGGCAAATGAGGTTCAACATAGGCAAGTGCAATATAATGCACATTGGAGACAAAAATCCTAACTATAAATATACATTGGTGGCGTCCGATCTGGCAGTAAATGACCAGGAGGTCTTAGAGTTGTGGTAGATAATTCACTGAAGATGTTGACTTAGTGTGCGACTATCGGTAAAAAAGGCAAATGCTATGCTGGGGATTATTAGGACGGGGACTGAAAACAAATCAGCCAGTATTATAATGCCCCTGTATAAATCTATGGTGTGGCCTCTTTTGGAAAAGTGTGTGCAGTTCTGGTCATAGCACCTCCCAAAAAATATAGCATTGGAAAAGGTGCAGAAAAGGACTACTAAAATGATTAAGGAGATGGAACGCCTTCCCTGTCAAGAAAGGTTAAAGAGGTTAGGGCTTTTTAGCTTGAAGAAATAACGATTGAGGAGTGACAGGGCAGAGGTTTACAAAATTATTTATGGGGCAGAGAAAGTAGAGAAGGTATTTTTCTCCCTTTCTCGCAATACAAGAACTCATGGGCACTCAGTGAAATTAATGAGCAGTAGGCTTAGAACAGATAAAAGGAAGTACTTCTTCAAAGCGTCATTAACACATGGAATTCACTGCTGCAGAAAGTGGTGGTGCTGGTGGTGGTTACAAGCATAGACAACTTCAAAAGGGGATTGGATGGACGTATGGAGTAGAGGTCTATCAGTGGCTATTAGCCACAAGGTATAGGTGGAACACTATGTCTGGAGTAGCGATGCTCTGTATTTTTGGTGCTTGGGGGGAAACAATGGGAGGGCTTATGGAGATCTGATCCCGCTGGTGAACCTTCTTATGGCACCTGGGTTTTGGCCACTATTTGACACAGAGTGTTGGATTGGATGGGCCATTGGCCTGATCCAAGATGGCTTCTCTTACGTTCTTATGAGATAAACCATGACTGGCAATGTGAGTTTTTCATTTATCAGTGGTATGGTTTGTGACATAAAATCTCAAGCTTTGGAAATAACATGGGAATGTGGCAGTTGGCTATCTGTCCTTATTATATAATTTCATTTTTGTCTGGCAACATTCTATGCCCTCCAAAATGAGTTGGCTGCCTGATGTGTCACTCAAGCTGTCCCTATCCACTGGCTGCGTTGCCTGAGTCTTGCCACCAATATTCTAAACAGTTTGCTGTTCCACTCCCCCCATAGTCTGTCGGAACACAGAGGTCATTTGTATATGCGGCCTGATTGGCTTTTGCCTCTAATGTTCTAATCAGTTTGCTGTTGCTGTTGGGTCATTGAATGTGGTCCTGAGGTAAGATACATCTCCCAGTCTTCGCTTAAACAGTCACTGGAGTTGCTAAAATACATCTCCCAGTTTTCCCTGAAATGATCACTGAAGTTGCCAGTCTTCCTGTGGGGCCTGTAGATCTCCCAGAAATCACTGTGTTCCACAGCACATCCCTGCTGAGGTCCCTCCACACCCCACACCCTGCCCTCCCAAGGCTCTGCCCCTCAAATCTACAGGTCTGGCCCTCCCCTTAGTATTGCCAGCCTCCAGGCAGCACCTGGAGATCTCCAAGATCAGTTCTCCTGTTGTCTCTAAAGGCTACACATGTGGCAGGGAAAGACAATGTTCTGGCCAACTGGTTAAGCAGAACAAGATAGGATCAGACAGGATGGATGCTGAACAAGTCAGTGTTTCAACAATTTTGCGACAGATTAGGGAATCCACTGATGGATCTCTTTGCGATGGCAGCAAACTGTCAAGTTCCAGATTTCTTCTCCAGAGCAAGAGACGATCGGGCTCGAGGAACAGATGCACTGAGTTGCAAATGGCCACAAGGACTGTTGTATGCGTTCCCTCTAGTTCAAATTCTGCCCCGGGTGCTTCAGAAAATACGCATACAAAGGGCGGAAGTGATGCTGATAGCTCCATTTTGGCCACAGAGTGCATGGTTTCAAGATCTAAAAAAGCTCTCAGTGTGGGACCCTTGGCAACTTCCCTTGCGGGAGGACTTGTTAACTCAAGGACTAACGAAACATCCAAGACTGGAAATGCTCAGGCTCACAGCATGGAGGTTGAGTGGGAGCTGTGAGCCTGAGGTCCCTCCCCACCCCTTCCCTCCCCAGGCTCTTCCCACTTAAATCTACAGGTATTTCCCAACCCAGAGTTGGCAATGCTGTAACTGGCTATCGAACTGCTTTCCAGACCCTTGGAACCCAGAAGACATTGCGTAGGAGGAGGTGGTTTTCTGCCTTAGCTGCCACTGCATAACCCCAAATCAACATATGTCAGGGGTGGAGGGAACTAAACCTGTTACCATGAAGCTGTCCTCCCATACTATCCATTTGGGGCAGCAAACGGACTTGAGACAGCCCTGCCTCATAACTAACCAGAAGGAAATAAACACGGCTTGCCTCCCTCTGTTTTCCCCTTCCCTCTGCCACCTCACCAGCCACAGCCAGGACACCCACCTGGAGCTTCCTTCTAGAGCCCGTTGTATTCCTTCCCACAATGAGCCTTACTCCTAGTATTGTATATTTCCCTTTTAAATACCATGTGACACCTCCTGCTGCTACCTGTGGACAGTCACTACTCTCTTCTCTTGGGAGATTGCTGTGAGTCCAGTACTCTTGAATTCTGAAACCACAAGAAGAAACTCTTATGCTGTTGCTTTTCCATTGTAGCACATTGAATTGGTATTCTGTTCGCCAGGCATGCTGAAAACTATGTAGAAAAACTGGAATCTACAACATTTTGCCTGCCTATATGTGAAGGTAATATTAGGTTAATGTCTGGACATTAATAGACCACAAATCAAGCACAAATTTACCTTCTAAAACTATTTTTTTATCCAGATATTATTGGAGTGAGGTATGGTTTCATAAGAAGCGCAACATGCTTACATGGAATGCTTGCAGTACAAGTTAGAATGTATGACTAAAAAGAACATGTTCTACCAAAAGAGAACATATGCACATTCACTGATGAAGTTGATTTTTGCCAGTTTCCTTTACCTCCAGCAACCTGTTGAGCTTCTCCAAATGCTGCTCCTGGGGGACGGGGCCCTTAGGGATTGAATGAGGATCTGCTGTGGGATAAGGAATCTACAAAATTGACCCCATCTTTTTCTGGCAGAAAACTGTTGTTGGATACAACCTGAATCTCCAGCCACTCCTGGACAGAACCCTCGTAAGCAAGAATAGCTCAATGGAAGAAAACACTCCAGCTGCAATTCTATAGCACAGCACAGCTTTGGACATATTTTGAGCTGGGAATTAGTTGTGGAACTTGGTTGTGGTGCTTGAGATAAGCTCTTGCATGTCTGAGGTAAAAAGGTAGTAGAGTTCTTTTGCACATGTTCTTACCTCTTCTGAGTAAAATTCACTGAAGTGTATTGGAAAAGGACAGGACACCTATTTAAATGACAACAATGTGTCATTCAAAATTGACATCAGGTGTGTAATTCGTATTTGACATTTTGTAAAGATAACCGAGAAACGGCTCAAAGATGTTTAGAAGACGCTTTACTGCTTAAAAACATCCTCTCCCTGCCTTTTGCCTGGACCAAGTACCTCTGGCCTGTAACAATTCAGCTCAGTGTCACACGCACATGCCTGCCTTCCGTGTCCAGTAACACCAGCTTTATTAGCTCCCTTACTTGCAGCCACTGCAAGACTATCCAGTTTCTCTTAACTGTGGAAAAGAACAGAGAGCAATATGCACCTTCCTTTTGTTGTGGTAGCCCCACATGCAATTAAAGGCCCAATTTTGTGTACACAAGAAGTTCTTCCATATATTGAAGAGAGAGGATCTTAAATTTTAGCATCCAGTGGCACCTTTAAGACCAACAAAGGTGTTATTCAAGGTATGAGCTTTCGTGTGTATGCACAGTTTCAAATACAATGGGGAAAGTGTGCATCCACACGAAAGCTTGTACCTTGAATAAACCTTTGTTGGTCTTAAAGGTGCTACTGTACTCTAAATTTGTTCTACTGCTTCAAACCAACATGGCTGACTACCTGGATCTATCTTAAATTTTAGCATGCAGTCACAAATGCTGTAAGGTCTTTTTGTATTGCATCAGTGTCAGAGTTAAGGTCGAGACGTAGAGTACCATCAACCAGAACTTCAAGGAGAAAAATGCATATAAACCACTTTCTAAGGAGAAAAATGCATATACACCACTTTCTTCAGCACTATGTTCTTATCAAGCCCTCTCCCTTCTACCTCCCTCGATACTTATGCTGTCTAGGTAACTTTTGTGTAACTTTTGTGCAGAACACCTGCCGCATCATTATTGCTGTTTAGTAGCTGGGGCAGAAGCACTTGGTAGTCAAATCTTAAGCTTGCCATTAGCCAGATGTGCCATATATTCAGAAAGGTTTTAAAATTGCAAATGAAACAATAAAGGAAGCTATATAGCTAAACTCTTGCAGCATTAAATGCTTCTGATTGTCTTTGTCTAGCTTGCCTTAATAGGAATTGTGCACAGGTGCTGAGGAAAAAGTACAGTCTCTTTGTAAGTGTGAAAGTCACTTTGACTAGGACTAGCAAAGGTCATTTAAACTACAATTCTCAGAACGCTGGTGTAACTGACAGGTGAATGTTCTCCAAACAAATGATAATCCAGTTTCTGGAGGCTGGCTTGATGGATTATGATTCCCTGAAGTTCAAGGGATTGCCTCTGACTGCAGACTGTCTTATTAGATCTCCCTGCATGGTGGGTTTGTTTGGGTTTTTTTTTGCGTCAATACTTTTCTGTATATCATGTATGTCCATCTTGGAGGTCTGCAACCGAGTGGCCTCTTTGGCCTTTTCTGTCACTTTTTTCTACTTTAGCAGAGCTCTGCCAATCTAAGCGGTTAGTCAAGATTGTGTCACAGTTGGCACAGGAAAACAGGCGAGTGCTACTTTTCTGTCACTTTTTTCTACTTTAGCAGAGCTCTGCCAATCTTAGAGTTACCAGCCTCAAGGTGGGGCCTAGAATTTTCCTGGAATTACAACTGATCTCCAGACTATAGGCATCTTTGGAAGTCCGACTCTATGGCATTACTACAGGGGTCATTTTGTAGAAAAAGAGGTTCAGGAGCTCATTAGCATAACTCATTAGCATATGCCATGCCCCCTGACATCACCAGCCAGATGTCAGTTTCAGCCCCATTATACCCTATGGGCCATTGAAGTCAATGGAAAAAACTCATAGGTTATATGAGGGGCTGGAGGAGAGGGAGTTTGAGGGAGAGACTCCAAACTTGCAGGGTAGCTGCTGGGGCCTCTCCCCGAAATACCCACCAAGTTTCAAGAAGTTTGGACCATGGGGTCCAATTCTATGGGCCCCCCAAACAGATTGCCCCATCCCCTCCATTGTTCTCTACGGTGGGAAAAAATGTTACTTTTTTCCCACCATAGAGAACAATGGAGGGAATGGGGGCAACCTGTTTGGGGGCCCATAGAATTGGACCCCCTGGTCCAAACTTCTTGAAACTTGGTGGGTATTTCAGGGAGAGGCCCCAGCAGCTACCCTGCAAGTTTGGAGCCTCTCCCTCAAACCCCCTCCCCTCCAGCCACTTTTTAAGCCACCATCAAATTTCAGCGGTAATTCGGCGGGCCGAATCAGATCAGAGAATCTGACTCGGCCTGTGGCTGCCCTAGTGCCCACTCCTGACCCCAAATGACCCCTGGCATTACGTCCCTGCTGAGCGCCCTCCTACCCTCCTACATTCCACCCTTCCCAGGCACTGCCCCCAGATCTCCAGGAGTTTTCCAAGCCAGTTATGACAAATCTATCCAAACTGCTGATTCCAAAAGTGTGTGTGTGTGTGTGTGGGGGGGGTTTGATAATCAGAATGATGTAGTGAAAGAATTAAACACCTCTTACTGCTGTATTTCATTTAAGAAGAAATTGCTGGGAGATGTGATCACAGTTTTCCAAGATAAAATGTTTCTTCTCTCGTGGCTGCTTTTAAACATCGCCAGTGACTCTCAGTAGTGTTTTTAGCATCACTGGCTCATGCTTTAAAGTATCTTTTCATCCAGACCTAGCACCTGCTCTCTATTTTTCATTCCTGGTGTATTGCTTCCTATCAGTACTACCCATTTTGTGTAACTAGTGGGATGGATCAGTTGCTTCTACTGGAGTCGGTGCAATATCTCATAGTGCATATTGCTTGCCTGTGGTTTTAACAGGCTGTGCTGAAGCCAAGTTACCGCAGTGTCATGGCAAAGTCACAGTTTGTCTCTAGAATTAAATGCTGCAAGCAATGCTGTCCAGTCACAGTTGGGATGTTATAAGTTTACAATTGCTCCCGTAGGGCTTCTTGGATAAGGCTGATGAACAGCAAAATGCTCTGCTTTTGCTTGCAGAGAAGAAGCCAAGAGTTCTGAAATGACAGAAGGAAGAAATATCACCTGTCTTGACCTCCTTTTCCAATTCTCAACAGGCCTTCACTGAACACCCTGGTAGGAGTCTGAGAAGAATGTACCACTATTGTCATTAAACACTCTGCACTTCCCTGCCACCAATGGCAAACTCAGCTGTTCTAATGATACCTTATAACATGAAGTGCATTTGAAAAATGGCAGTGTGTCACAGCTTGAATAATGATAGTGATTCTTGAGGTTACATTAGAAGAAGCAGAAGAAGAGGAGATTGGATTTATATCCTGCCCTTCACTACCT
Organism: Lepidodactylus listeri; assembly: GCA_029233225.1. Taxonomy (NCBI): domain Eukaryota; kingdom Metazoa; phylum Chordata; class Lepidosauria; order Squamata; family Gekkonidae; genus Lepidodactylus; species Lepidodactylus listeri. The sequence goes on along the minus strand of JARCFY010000006.1, from coordinate 85,680,978 downwards.
GAAGGAGTCTAAGAGCAGCTTACAATCTCCTTTCCCACAACAGACACTCTGTGAGGTAGGTGGGGCTGACAGAGCTCTCTCAAGAACTGCCCTTGAGAGAACAGCTCTGAAAGAACTTATGGCTGACCCAAGGTCACACCAGCAGCTGCATGTGGAGGAGGGGGGAATCAAACCTGGTTCTCCCAGATTAGAGTCCGTGCTCCTAACCACTACACCAAACTGGCTCTTAGGAAAGTACCTGGCTGTCCAATTGCATTCAATACCTAATTTCTGCTGTTCAGAATATACTTCAGATTTTAAATGTTTAAAACCTACAGGTGTTTTAAAGGTATCCTGATCCACTGAGACTGAAGAAATAGGGAAACTTTGATCTCCTTGAGGTAAGGCTTGGTTACAGTCTTCAGAGAAAAAGGTAGTTTCAGTATCATATACAGGGCTATTTTGGGGCAGGAATGCACAGGAACGGAGTTCCGGCTGGCTTCTGAGTTGGCCATGCCTACAGCCTCCCCCCCCCCCCCCCCAGTTCCCAAGTGCCTCGCAAGCCACAGGGTGTCTGGGGAAGCCAAGCCGATCCAGGGAGGGAAGGCAGTTTAAACTGTCTCCCCTCCTTGGGTTCCCCAGGTGCCCTGCCAATCCAGAAACTGTCTTCCTTCCCTTGAGTTCCCCGTGCGCCCTGCAAGCCACGGGGCAGCTGGGGAAGCTGATCCTGGGATGGAGCTGTACTGTCAGGGGTGTGGCCTAATATGCTAATGTATTTCGGCTGTCAGGTGTGGCCTATTATGCTAATGAGTTCCTGCTGGGCTTTTTCTATAAAAAGGGCCCTGATCATATACAAGTATGCAGCTACTCTGTTGCAATTAAATTTGTCTGGTCATCAGAACTAGTTTTACACCCAAGCAGTGGCTTGGGGTGGCACAGTGAGGAAGGTGTGACACCCTACAGTGTTTGGATTATTAACTATTAGTGGTGTAGGAGGGGGTGATGAGTGCAGATTATAGTCATCACTGTCATCCCCCAGCCTGGACCTTTGCCAGACAGTTCCAAACCATGGGGAGTCAGTTTCCTCAGTGTAGGAGGAAACTGGGAGCATAGCTTGTGTTAGGTAACAAGATACCTTGAATTCACCCTATTTGAAATACTGCTTCTGCTGGCAGAAAACATGCTTTCAAACCTAGTGGTCTGAATTGGCTTTCCAGTCTTTGAGGAGGATGTATTATTATTGTAGTGAAGGGTTCCCTAATGTGGTGCCGATAGGCACCATGGTGTCCACCAGTACTTCCCTTGGCACCTGCCGAGCTTTGCAGAAAGTGGGTGGGGGCCATTGTAGGACAGGGCTTGTTGGCTGCCTTTATTCAAACGGAAGGGTTTTCTGCTGGAAGATAACTAAGTACCTGGGCTTTCCTTAATAAAAGGTGAGAGATTGGCCAGCTCCATGTTTACTTTTCAGTTTTGAAAATAAAGGGCAATCAACTGGAGCATGCTGCAGCTAACTTCCTATAAAACTAATCCTTGCACTTACAGGTAGGAAGGAATGCAGTAATGAAATGTCAGAACATGATTACAATCCAGTTAAACCAACGCATTTGAATTTTTAGAGGAACTTCACTAAATTCAGCACCCAGGCATAATTTGGGAAATCTGTTCTCCCCCTAAGGGAATAAAAAGAATGTAAAGAGTCCCCCAAGAGGTCCACATTAGAGGTGTGCACGCAGTATAAACCGAGCTGAAAAAATACCCGATAAATACCTTATCGGTGTTTATTGGGTATTTTTTCAGCTGATCATTGAGGGGGCTGGTGATTTGGCTATCCAAAAATGATCACCTTAACCCCCCCTACCCAAAAATAATCTGGATTTTTCAGGGCTGCCAGATTAGCTGTATTTACAGGGCAATTAAATGGCTCTCGGTCCATTTAAATGCCTTCAGAATGACTGTGGTCCCTTTAAATGTGCCATGGCACAGAGTTGCACTATGGCTTGGAAAAGGCATTTACAGGGACTGCACCCCTTTAAACACCTTTCTCCTCTTCTGTTGGACACCATGGAGGATGGGGGTACCTTCTTCTGTGGCCCATAGAATTGGACTCCTTTGTCCAATCTTTTTGAAATTTGGATGGTTTTTTGAGAAGAGGCATCAGCAGCTTTGCTGCAAATATGGTGCCTCTACCTCAAAAAACAGCACCCCCAGAGCCCCAGATACCCCCAGATCAATTCTCCATTACAGCTTATGGGAACCATTGACTATAATTGTCCCCATAGGGTATAGTGGAGCCAAAAAAATGGCAATTCCAAATTCCAATATCATATTGATATTGGGATTTGGGAATATCAGGAAATGCTGATACCTTTTGGGTTCAATATACCCCAACCCCAAAAATACCATTTTGTGTGTATGTGTGCAAACCCATAGTCTGCATCAAACATTTCTCTTGAGCAACAGTAGGAAATCTGTAGCTGCATCCAGAACTCTCTCCTCTTTATCTTTATGCATGTTATCCCCTGCCATATAGTGCACAATGTACCCATCAAAAGCTGGTCCCCTCCACTCCCCTATTCATTTATCCTTAGATGCTATACAGTTGATGAAATGCTCCAGTGCTGAAAAGAATCAAAGAATAAAGGGATGCATACACCAAACCACAATAATATTGGTGTTAATACAGGCACTGAAATGTTGGTGCACTGAAAAATATCTGAATAATTGGGAAAGAGGCAAGTGACTTTTAAACTCACCATTCCTATCGAATCTCCAAGGCGCACAGCCTCAGAAAGAAGGTCCAGCTCCAGTGCCAAGCACACCTCAGTGACAATCCCTGCAATGGTGGAGAGTCCAACTCCAAACTGTTGTTGGATTTGGCAGTAGCAGGACTTGATGGGCAAAAACCATAAAGTGATCACCACACACTTGTCCACAGGGATTGGTCCCCCCAGTTGGGTGTTGTGAGAGGTTAGCACATCAACAATCTTATTAAAAGTGCCATGAGTCATTCAGAAGTTTTCCAGCCACTGTTCATCAGACCACGAAAAAAGAGCAATGAGATCCCATTAATCTGTGCTGTGCAGGGTGACCCAGCATCAGTGGTACTCACTGACCTCCACCAGGGCAAACCACTGCCTCATTGTGGATTTGCCTTTTGAATTTCTGGAGTAGCCCATCCATGCCTGTTTCTGTGGCAAGAGGCGATACCTCTTGTGGGTGCTTCTTTGAGAAGTGCAATTAGTCTCAATTTTTTTACAAGAAAATGTAACTTTTAAATACACAGAGAGAGGAGACAGCAGTGCATAGAGGAAGCGCTGCTCCAGTGATCTCTTCAGAGATGAACACATTTTTTCAGTCTACTAGATGTGATGTTATACAGCTTGATAACTCTATAGAAGAGGACCTGATAAACTCCTACTCAGCATTGCCAAGGGAAGATCAGAATGTGATAGTTAATAGACTGGAAACTCTGAAGACTAAATTGGAAGAACTGAGTACACCTATAAAGACTTTGACTAACATCCAAAGCAAGGAAGACAGTTATAGTGGAGTGGTGGTGGATAAGAAAACTATTGGTACTACCTTGATTACTGATATAGAAATGTCCGATGGCCCAGGTGCTAATAAACCTTCACTGAACAATTGTGTAACAAATAATGGCTGTGTTTTTAATGATACCATGGGTCAATTGGATCTTATCACTCTAGATTGACTAACTAACGCAGCTCAGAATAACCACCAGATTAATGCTCAGATTATCACTTTAATTTCCTGGAATGTTATGGATTGGGTCAATAGACTGAAAGATGAAACAACTCAAAAATTTTTAAGGAGTTATGATATTATGTTGGTACAAGAAACCTGGCGGCCTGATTTTATTTTTCTAAATGGATACAAAGCCTACAATTTGGGTGCAGTCCCCTCTACTAGGGGAGAGTAAAAGGAGGTTTAGGAATTTTGATCCCTACTGCCTTAGATGTAAGAGTGGCACAACTAGCCTCTTATAAATATCTGGCAATGGCGATAGTTTTGTTCACTCACTACAATCACTATCTGATTATAAATATCTGTTGCCCCCCCGAAAAGTGGTAAGAGAGGAAATAATATAGATTGGGATGGCCTTGAAAAGTATATTATGAATTTAGTTAAGGAAAATCCAGGAGCTTACATAATAGTGGGTGGTGATTTTAATGCCAGGATAGGGCCTAATGATAGTTTTCTGTATAACAAATTTAATACTTACCTCCCTAAAAGACAAATATCTTCTCTCCCTCTGATTAGATGTTCAAAAGATCAAAAGATTAATGCAGCGGGTTATAGCTTTCTACAGATGCTAAACAGGATCAATTGCAATACTATGAATGGCGCCTTTCCCATGGACTACCCCGCCGAATTCACTTACTGTTTGGGAGAGAGTTTGAGTCTCATTGATTATTTATTGGTCTCAGAAAACATGATTGAATTGATTGAGTCATTTGAGGTCTCGATTTATATAGATAGTGATCATTTCCCCCTTTTATTGAGATTTGGAACTTCTGGTCCTGATCTTTGAACTTCTGATCAGAATTATGAGGATAATCTTGAAATGAATGAATTCTTCAAGGGTTCATGGAATGCCTTAGTGGAGAAATCTGCTGCTGGACTGTTGGACTCCGATGCTATTATGGAGTCATTAAACATACTGAAACAACAGAGTCAAAGACCCTTTGATGCTTGTAAACAATTAATTAAACAATTACAAACAGTAATAAGAAAATCCTGGGTATAACAAAATAGAGTGAATAATGCTAAAAATAAGCCATGGTTTGACAAAGAGTGTAGATCTGTGGAAAAGGCTCTGAATGAAGTATATAAGTGCAGGTGTAATTAAAATAGTGATTCTTTAGATGTTATGAAATCTCTTAAAAACCAGTATAAAGCCCTGATCCAACAAAAAAGAAAGAGCCTATATCATTTGAATGGGAACAACTTAATTTAGCAGCTAGAGCTAAGAACCAATGTTTATTTTGGCGGTTGGTTTCTAATTGTACTATTAAACCATCTTCAGTCTCTAGTAGTTATTTACGCCCCAAAACATGAGAAGGTTACTTCACACAGTTTTACCATAATCTAGAGACAATTGTTTTACCAGAACAAGATTCAGATATAGATACCTTATCTCCATGGCCCCCAGTGGCTCTACAAGATAAGTAATGTATAACCTTAGCCTGCTTTCAAAAACAAGCATTATCTGCTGCCAGGGAACCAGTGGTCTCTAATCTGGAAAACCCGGTTTGGTTCCCCACTCCTCCACATAAAGCCAGCTGGGTGACATTGGGTCAGTCACAGTTCTTTCAGAGCTCTCTCAGCCCCACCTACTTCACAAGTTTTTTGTTGTGGAGAGAGAAAGGAAAGGAGATTGTAAACTGCTCTGATACTCCAAGGGAAGGGTGGGGTATAAACTAACTCTTCTTCTTTGAAATAAGCACAGACCAACAATCAGCCATTATACTTGCTGTGGCACTGTGCAGTAGGTCGCTCACCTGGTCTTTAACTGCCCCTTTGAGCTTGCTGGGTTGTTTCAGTGCCTCAAAACATCTGCAAAACAACCCCCCCCCCCCCGATCTAATGTGAACAAGAATGGACAGAATTCTGATGGGGAAAACCTGAGAAAAAGTGCAAATATGAACTGATTGTGATGAAAGCATGATAGTCAAAACCATAATAACAGCAGGGATAACTCAAAAGACATGTGCAGTGTGAAAGACACCAATAAGTTACTGTTAGAGGATGGGTGGTGGCTCAGTGGTTTACTTTGCATGTAGAAGGTTCCTGGTCCAATCCCTGGCATCTCCAGCTATAAAAGGATAAGTTTATGTGGAAGACCTCTGCCTGAGACCCTTGAGAACCACTGCCAGTCAGCGTAAACCATACTGACCAATAGTCTAATACAGTGTTAGGTAGTTTCATGTGTTCATGCACACAGACCTATGGTGGTGGTTTTATGTTCTGTAGCACCAATCAAGTGTTCAAAGTACTTCAAGAAAATATTATGGCTGTTCTGCAGTATTATGATTTCCATACTTCAAATAAGAGTCAGAAGGTAAGAATGGTGGCTTGCCATTGTGCGTTTGTGAATGAGGTGAGACCTGAACCAACCAGGTTCACATTTGCCATTACTGCCCCACACCATCTCTTCATTGCAGTGTTGTGGCTAAATAATTCTGAGCAAATGTCAGTTTTAAACTGGAGCTTGCAAATTAAATCAGAGTTTGGTGTAGAATGGAAGGTTCCCCCCTTCCAAGTAACGTTTGCCTCTGAAGCTACATGTATTGGCAGTGAGGGTAGTTTAAAAATTGCATATTTTTAACTTCTTTTAAAGATGCTTATTTGTATTGAATCATGCAGCATTGTAGAGCTGATTTGGTTGAAATAATTAGTAACAAAGAAGGAGAAATTCAGTCAAAGGTCTGGAATTGCACTTTGCTCTTTGCTGTGTGAGAGCAGTACAAACAAGGTTGGAGGGGGAGAGGCAATGAAATGATGTCTTTCATCATTGGAAGACATGTAAATTCTATAATGGCACTGCAGTGACTAATGAAATAATGGGGAAGGGAAGCTTGTAAAACTTGTTTACTGATTAATTAACTATACACCAATGAATCATCATGCAGGTGCAATAAAGTGCTTTCCAGGGCCATACCAATTCTCTCTTGATATAGCTTGGAAATGTGTGCATGTATATATAGTGAGAGGTTGATAGATTATATATATATATATATATATATATCTGCAGTTCGTATGCAGTAAATCTGAGAGAGTCTTACACTGAATTATTCAAAAGAGATTTGCTAGGAAAAGAAATCTTTCACATCTGTACACTGACCATCCTCTTTTCTCATTATGTTTGAGCTCTTAAGTCTTCTTTCCATGGAGGCTTTCATTGGAGAGGTAGCTAACCAAGGGGGTTGGCAATATGTTAAATTCAGGATTAAGTGACTGAAATTTTAACACATAAGCAATCCCATTAGAGTCCCTGGAACTTCTTTTGGTTTAGGGATTTTATTATTAATAATAAAAAACCTCAGAATACCGTGATCAGAAACATCTGATCTCAAAAAAACTTGAAATCCTGTTCCAGATCACCCATATATTAGGTAGCCTGGATTTTCTTTTTTAGGATGGATAGGGAAGGGATGAAAAATGGACAGACAACTTTGAAATAGAAGCAAATGTTGAGTTTAAACCGGATGTGCACCATTGCAATACCAGACCGTGCAAGACAGGAGAGTATTAAGGGAAGATCTCTGTGGGCTCATCAACATGATAGTTTCCTGCTTGGGGCTTTCCATTGTGCCCAGGGTGTCTAGATGCAAAGGATAAGCCTCCTGTAGCTTTAACAACTGTGTAGAAGAAAGGGTTGTAACGGGCAGTATTTCTAACCATGGCGTATCAAACTGCACTTAAGAAAAAACTACTGTTCAACACCATTGTTAAAGTGATCTAGTGACCACTTACCTTCTTTGCATCTGGTCACCCTAAATGCAGTCCTGAGAAAAAAGTGTGTGGTCCCCCCCCCCCCCCCCGGGATGTTTTACAGTGTATGCAGTAAGGAAAGATATACCTTGTGGTGTTGGCCTGATGACTGGATTCAGTACTTTCTGGAATGTTCTTCATGGTCATCTGACAAGCCTCAGGATGGGGAGGTGTAGTACAGGGTTGCCTTCTACCATCCTTCTTCCCGTAAATACGTATCTGCTATTAAGAAGTCTTTTCTCTGGATTCTTATCAGTTATATCTGTTCACAGTAGCTGTGCTATTTGTAAGACTTATATGACTGGCTGCTAGGAGAATCTTAAAAGAAACGAGCAAATCTTTAATTTACCATATGATGACTGCTGTGTTGATATGTTCATATTATCTTTAGTTTCTTTGCTGTCAAAACAATTTAAGTATGATTATTAGTTGTGGAAAGAAAGAATTTTCACTGTTTCATGTCTTGCCAAACCAGTGTTAGCCTGATTGTCTTTAGTTATTATTAATATTGGGGAATTTGAGATATTTTAAATATAGTAGTAGGCAATAAGGGAACAAACACCTTTATATACAGGGGTCCTGCTTCTTCCAGCAGCACCAGAAATAGACACAGAGGCTGGCTTCAGTATAAAATGGTTTCTTTACTGAAGGAACTTCACATTTAAACAATACACAAGCACACTCACAAGTATATAGAGCTAAGAAACATAGGTAGAAAGGGACAGAGACGTTCGCTTGAGCAGGAGGGTTGTTGAGGGGTGATAGTTACCTTTCCTGATGAGATGACGTGCTCCAACTGGAACAGTAGGGAAGACTAAGAAAAGGATTAGGGATTATGAACTGAGTCAGCAGAACACGTGGAGACTCTAGCAGTGCTAACCAGGAGTCGTAAAGATAGGGTAGGATTACAGAGGGGATAGAGTAGAGTAGAGAGAAGTGCAATGCACAGTGGGGTGGCCCCTTTTATCAGGGGGCCTGGGGGAGGGCTTGGCTGGTTGCCTCCTCCTGGTACACCCTCCTTGTGGTCCATCCCAAAAAGCATGTGACCTAAAATGGGGTCTGGGGGTAGGGAGCAAAGAGTTGGTCAATATTGATCTCTAGTTTCTGTGGCAGAGACACCTGAAGGGATTAGTGGGTCCTCTGGCTGGCATCCATTGTTTGGCAGTTTTGTCCTTAATCTCAGAGCGGGTGACTCCAGTTTCTCAGGGCAAAGTTCTCTATTAAATGGAGGTGGACAAAGGTGGCTTTTGTGCCTTTGTTGCAGAAACGCTTTCGGGGGGGGGGAGGTTTGCCTGTGTGATGAAGAGGGACTTCCTTAATGGCGTCTGGAATCCCCTGCTTGGCACAGCAATGGTGGGTGGCTGTTCAGGGTGTTTCATGTGTCTAGGGAGATCTCTTAGAATGGGTGACCTCAGGAACCACTGGCACAACATCCCAGGAAAAGCAGCATCTCCTGCTGGCATGTGTTTGCAGCTGGTAGCACTTTGGGTCACCACACAGTTCAGTCCCTTTGGGACATGTGTTAACACAGTCTCTTTTTAACACTTATGAACTCCCAAGTCCATAAGAGCGCAGTAAGCGCCTTGCAGGGCAACATCAGCAAATATTTAATTAGAGTGTATCCCTTTAAGTTTGTGGACAGTTCTGCATACTAAAAGTCTAGTGATTTCAGAGTGTATTCAGATGGGGTGGCCATGTTGTTCTGAAGCAGCAGAACAAAGTTTGAGTCCAGTGGCACCTTAATGACCAATATCATTTTATTCACGGTATAAGCTTTCGGGTGCAAGTATCTGATGAAGTCTGCTTGCACATGAAAGCTTATACCATGAATAAAACTTTTGTTGGTCTTAAAGGTGCCACTGGACTCAAACTTTGTTCTCAGAGTATATGATGCTGAGTCCGGGACTAGAATGATAGCTTGTGCTTCTCAGCAAAAGGTTAGCATTGAAATCATTGGATAAATTAATTTCTTATTTTTAAATAACCTAACCTTAAGGATATGTGCACTAAGTTTCCATGGATTGGAGGGGGGATTGTGGTTGCCAGTTATTAAAATACACTTTGTTTTAATGAGACAATATACTAGCCCTGAGGAAAGGCTACCATTCAGCATAAAGGGGAAAGACCCAAAATTGTCTATAGGCAACATTATCAAGTTAGCAAGCTGATTTCCTATTTTCTCAAGGTTAGTAAAGGAAACTGTTCTTTCTGCTGGAATAAATTAGCCTTTGTTCTCATTTTACAGTGTATGTAATGACATCTATAACTGTAGCAAAGACTTTTTTCCACCATCAAAGATTTTCATGTCTGAGATGAAATTAAATGTCTACTCTGAACAATAAAGCAAATAGTTACTTTCGTTTGGTTATATAATAACTTACCAAAATGCATGTGATTCTAAATACAAGCTGTTGCTCTACAGCTGGAGAAAAAATCAATTTGACTTTCTCTCAGCTACATGTTAATTTTCCAGATTTTTTCTCAGTTATTCATTCATCATTATTCAGATTACTTTCTACCCATGTAGTGCTAGCCTGATGTATGCTTTTGGAGGGCAGGGCAGGCAGAATTTAGGATTTAAGAGCCAAATTAAATGGCTTTCAATTGAAATGTCCCTGTGCTGAAAATTGAAACTTCTGTACTTTAATATTTAAGTCAGCTCCAGAAGCTAGAATTTTGAGAGGAACAAGCAACGGTTACAAACCACAGTAAATTTCCTCACCACCAGCAGTGTGTAGTGCTGTGAGTCAGTTCAGGCATGTTGTACAGCTTGCATAAGTAACAAAGATCACACTATTGCATCTATTGTTCCACTTAATGTGTTTCAAACTGTTGCATATAAATGCAGAAAATGTGTTTGAAAATATAAGGTATGGTCACCAAGGATCTGTGACTGGCTTCTGCTGCTTTTTGGGTGTATAAAAGGGGTTTGCCTCAGCATAATTTCTGAAATAACTCTGTGTTCTACCTTGGAAGGTTCATAGGGAATCACTTCTTTGAAGGAACCTATCAAAATCTCCCAATGAGTATATATTTACCAAAAATGTGCTAGGTCTTCTGTTGGGTTGTTCTTGCTATTGGTATATGATATCAAAAGAACGTATATATATTAAGGTGTCTTAAAATTCCAGATAACATAAGAAAATCCAGTTTCCCAAAACCTCTCATTTTTATCTGGTGTTCTAGGGCTGTCCCTTGATTTTTTGTCTCATGATATTTTTCAAAGGAATCTAGGGGAATGGCCACTATTCAGCATTTGGTCTAGATATATATAAAAGGACTTACTCCATTCCATTCGTCATCCTCTCCCTCCCAGCCAGTCAGAACACAGAGGTCGTTTGCATATGTGGCCTGATTGGCCCTCGCCTCCAACATTCTAAACAGTTTGCTGTTGCTCTTGGAAGTGAATGTGTCCTGAGGATAAAATACATTGCCCAATCTTCCCCTAAATGTTCACTGGGGTTGCCAGTCTCCTGGAAATCACCATGTTCTCCAGCCACAGTACATCATTTCCCCTACAGAAAAATTTCCAGCTATTACAACTGATATCCAGATGACCAAGTTCAGTTTTCCTGGAGACAATAGCTGCTTTGGGAAGTGGACTCTATGGCATTATACCCTGCCAAGGTCCCTCCCCACCCCAAACCCTGCCCTCCCAGGTTCTACCCCTCAAATCTATAGGTTTGGCCCTCCCCTTAGTACTGCCAATCTCCAGGCGGCACCTGGAGATCTCCAAGATCCATTCTTCTGGAGAAAATGGCTGCTTTGGGCAATGGACTCCATGGCATTATACCCTGCTGAGGTCCCTCCTCACCCCCTAAACCCTGCCCTCCCCAGGCTCTATCCCTCAGATCTACAGGTATTTTCCAACCCAGAGTTGGCAACTGTTAACTGGCTACGAAACTGCTTTCCAGACGTGTGGAACCCAGATAACTTGGCAAAGGAGTAAGTGCTTTTCTACCTTAGCTGCCACTGCATAGTCCCATATCAGCATAAGCCAATCTCCAGGAAGCAAGTGGAGATCTCCAGCTATTACAACTGATCTCCAGATGACCAAGACCAGTTCTCCTGGAGAAAAATCACTGTTTTGGGCAGTGGACTCTATGGCATTATAACCTGCTGAGGTCCCTCCCCACCTCAAACCCTGCCCTCCCCAGGCTCTACCCCTCAAATCTACAGGTCTTTCCCCACCCAGAGTTGGCAACCCTGTAACTGGCTATGGAACCGCTTTCTAGACCCTTGGAACTCAGGAAACATGGCATAGGAGGAGGTGCTTTTCTACCTTAGCTGCCACTGCATAACCCCAAATCAACATAAGTCGGGGTGGAGGGAACCATACCTGTTACCATGTGGCTCTTTTCCCATACTACCAACTTGGGGCAGCAAAAGGACTTGAGACAGCCCTGCCTTATAGCTAAGCAGAAGGAAATAAACATGGCTTGCCTCCCTCTATTTTCCCTGTCCCTCCAATGCCCCACCAGCCACAGCTGGGACACTCACCTGGAACTTCTTTCTAGAGCCTGTTGTATTTCTTCCCACAACAGGCTTTATTCCTAGTAGAGTATAAAGTATGTGAGCATTATGTTTATTCAGAAATAACTGCCATAGAGTTCAGTGGGACTATGAGTGTTTAGGAATGAAGCGTTAAACCAGTTTAACTCAGTAGTTTAAGAGTATCTAACCCTGTGTTGGATTATGATCAATGGACTTTGCTTGAAGACCTATGCAAAAGTTTCTTTCCACAGCCTGCTAAAAGCAAGTCTCACAAAGTTGTGATATATTATGACAGGGAAAATGGTGGTGCTTTGCTAGTGTGCACACTTTCTTTGACGATCACGTGAGCACCCCCTGTGGTGAGGTAATAAAGCAGGAAAATAAGAAAGTACCTATTGTTCAATTTATAAATGCATCTTGGTATATGCAAGTGTACTTTCCTTGACAGAAGGAGTGATTTAAACTATCCACCAGTCTCAAATGGTCTAAAGAGCTACTTTTTCTTGCATTCATACAAAATTCATAATGGATATCACTGGCTGACTTCGGATAACTTCCCTCAGCTGTATCTGCCTCACAAGATGCTTGACAGGAGGAAGCAGGGTAATTCCATGTATATTGTTTTAAACTCCCTGAAGGAAGTGTCAGATACAAAGGTGATGCATCTGGATCTCTGCAAGAAAGAAGTGCTGTATAGTTAGTGGTTATGATGCACAAGAAAAGAGGTCTCTAAGAGATGACAGGCCCAAGCAGATGTCACATGTTCTGGTTGAACCAGCATGAGTTGTTGGTAGTGAAAGCAATTTAAGAAAATACTCCCATTTAATTGTTTACAGCTGTAAACATGATTGAAAAAACAAGAACTCTATTATAGCTTGTCCCTCATTGGTATTCTCACTTCTCAATGAAACAGAAGGCCTTTTAGGAACACACATTTCTCATTCACCCTTCTCTGTTGGATGCACCTTACTGAAGAAGAATTTTCCTTCATCTGACATGGTTTGTACACTTTGGATTGAGCTCATTCCATTTGTTGTTTTTGTATGGAAAATACTTGGATGCCACCAGCTGAGATATGAATGAGATAACTAGTTCACATAAATATTGGGTAGTGATTTATGACCAGTTTACTAAGTTTCTGGTGAGGGCAGACAGATAATGAAAGCATATTCCCTGGCGTGCAATAAACAGGCCAATAAAGTATAATTTGTAAGGGTTTGTATCTTTCCCCATAAAAGCAATGATTTAAATTTATAGTGTTCAGCATAATTCTGTCCAACTGGTTTTGTACATTGCAATTCCGCATTCAACAAGGCAGTAAAGAATTTTACTAGGATGAATAGTTCAATATATTAGTTGGCTGGGATTTGAATAATCTAGAAGAATCTGTTTTAATTCAGAGGAATCCTATGGTGTCCATATTTATTTAGAGCCCTATTAACTGCTAGCTGAAGTCATGCTGCTTTTGAAACAAACGTTTTGCATTGGTATTCTGACAGCTAGGAAATATGCTCCCCCCTGCTCTTCATAAATAGCAAGTCCTGCAAATATGAGAGAGGCTGGGGAAAAGAGAGGCTTTTCCTAGTTATGTGGCACCAAAACTTGCCACCAGTCTACCTATGGGGTTGCAAGACAACAGGCCAGGCTTGCTGATGAACGTTGATGTGGCAATAAATGCAGGGGTCCTTTCGAGCAGGAGCTTGGGGGAGCTCAGCTCCGGGAGTTGGTGCCAGCCCCCCTCCTTGTGGGGGAATGCCTGCTTGTGTCATGGCTGCAGCAAAATGACCCCGTCCCCTGGAAAGGTCCTTGTTCCTCCGACCAGCCTTCTGAAGGCTTCAGCCACCACTGAAGCTATCCTCCCAGAACAGTGGTATTTCTGAGGCTTGGATTAGTAGTGGTCTCCTCTCTGCCAGCTCTTTCTTTCTTTCTTTCTTTCTTTCTTTCTTCCTTTCTTCCTTCCTTTCTTTCTTTCTTTCCTTCCTTCCTTCCTTCCTTCCTTCCTTCCTTCCTTCCTTCCTTCCTTCCTTCCTTCCTTCCGACATACTTCCGGTGATGTCAGGTAGGGTAGCATATGCAAATAAATTATGCTAATGAGTTATGCTAATGAGCTCCTGCACCTCTTTTTCTACGAAATGACCCCTGAATAAATGTATGATGTAAGGCCACTTATTTTCCAAGGAAGCCTCATTCATGTTGCCATAAAACAGTGACATCCTACAGCAGTTTGGGAGCTGCCATATTTATGTAATTCTCATTTGGCTGGAGACCTCTTTCATACATGTGAAATTCTTCCAAATGTTTTCCATTTTAATCTTGACTTTTTTTCTTCTTTAAGGAATTACAGTAATCAGCAGCACACATTGTTTGTGTTGTTAGTCCTTGTTACCTTGATTTAATATAACACACTTTATAGTTTCTGTCTAATTTTATTTGTTTTTTGCACCCCTGTGTAATTCAAGGAAGCCAACATGAGACTATCCCCTTTTATTCTTTCAGCACCATGGTCAGTCTAGGCTAGGCTAGAGAGTGCCTTTTACAAGACCATGCATTGAGATTTAGGGAACAGGGGCTGAAACCCATATTTGACTGCTTCAAATGCACAGTCCACTTTATGACATAAGCTATTATCTCCACATTTATGTGTACTTATGATGAGTTTGTTCTATAAACCCAGAGCTTTTTTTTCTGGGGGGGATGCATCAGAACAGAGTTCTGGAACCTCTTCAACAAAATTCTTTTAAAAATGTTAAAAAGTTCATGAGTTTTTAGTATAAAGATCAAAAATTTCATTTCCCTCTTGAGAGTTCTGGCAACTCTTTTGCATAAACCCATAGCATAAAAATGTTCAGGAAGGGGGTGGTATGGTCAGAGTTTTAGCATGCTGTGTAGCATGCTGTGTAGTTCAACTAGAGTGGTCTCTGCCCCAACATTCTGCAGACAGCCTTAACCCGTGGCCTCCTAAATGCAGTTATTTCATATCAGACATCAGGGAAACAGGCAAAAAATAACCCAGTAACCTTTATTCAATACCAAAGACAGGAGAAATAAGATAGTTCAGGGAAGAAGCTTGAAAACATTCTCTATGCTGATGTATTCCTGGAAAACTAAAAATGTGGATTGTGCCATGAATGCCAGCTGAAACAAACTGACTGCTACACACAAATGAATAAACAAAGAGATTTTATTTAGCCCCAGGAGTTTTCTTAGTGCTGGTTGAAGAAAGCAAGTTATAACAGCAATATGGTAAGATTTGTCCTGGGTTTCATTCAAAAACTAGCTTTTCAATGAATGTAAAATGTAATAATTGTAATTGTGTAGTTATCCTGAATGCCTGTCTTGAGTATTTAATTGCCTTGCATGAATTATCTCTTCAAATTAGGACAAGGCTCCAAAAATGATTACTTTCTTTATGAGTAAATAAAAATATTCCCTTCCCCCCTTGGGGTTAGCAATCTTAGACACCATCTGAAATGGTTATTGAAATGGTTTTAGTGTTTTAACTATTTTAAACTCAATATTGATTGTAAATTTGAATGTTGTACACTGCTCTGAGTCCCAAGTAGGGGGGAGGGTGATCTAAAATCAAATAAATAGATAAATAAAACTATTTACTGGTAACACACAGCTTTTGCTGGGCTCATTAAGTTGTAATGTTTCAGTTATCAGCTTGTGGATGCAGACAAAACAGCCATGCTCTCATTCTGATGAATATTGGCCTTCCTTTAACCTCAGGAATAAATGTGAGCTCCTCCCAGAAATCACAGATCTTTAGCCAGTTTCCCTAAGAAACTGGGACCCGAGGCATCTATAGTCCCTTTCTAAAGCCTTTAGTATGCTAGCCTGCTTTCTTACAAAACACAGACTCTGAGACATTCAAAGTTTCTTTAGAAAGAATGTTCAGCCTATCCCTTTGTAAGCACAAACCCTGTTTCTAAAAGTTCACTGTGTTAGCCTGCTTACACTCAAGGCAGACTTTGAGGCAGGATCCTTCCAGTTTTTCTCTCTGAAGGCTCAGACCCTATTTCTTCTAAGCTGACAGTGCCACAGCATTTTCTCTCCCATCCCCATCCTCAAAAAAATGTGACTGCTTCAGCCATCCATGGGCCCTGATTGGCTGTTAACTGTTCTGTACATACACTAGGGGATTGGTGGCTGACAGAAAGGGGAAGGGCTGTTGCTCATCCATCATAGATGAATGATAAAGTTAATACTAATGGTTTCAGTTAAAATGAATGTAAATTTTATTATCAGATGAAGAGTTTACCCAGGGGTCCTTTCGTAAAAAAAGAGGTGCAGGAGCTCATTAGCATAACTTATTTGCATATGCCACACCCCCTGATGTCACCAGAAGTGTAATGAGGCCACACATCCCTGACGTCAGGTGTGTCAGTAGGCAAGAAGGGAGGGAGGGGGAAGGAAGGAAAGGAACAGGAAGGAAGGTAGGTACGTGGGGGAGAGAGAGGGAAGGAAGAAAGAAAGGAAGGAAGGAGGGAGGAAGAAAGGGAGGAAGGGGGGAAGGAAGAAAGAAAGAAAGGAACAGTAAGGTAGGTAGGTAGGTGCGGGGGAGAGAGAGAAGGAAGGAAGGAAGGAAGGAAGGAAGGGGGGAGAGAGGGAGGAAGGAAGGAAGGGAGAGGGGAAGGACGGGGAAAGGAAGGAACAGGAAGGTAGGTAGGTGGGGGAGAGAGAGAGAAGGAAGGAAGGAAGGGAAAGGGGAAGGAACAGGTAGGTAGGTAGGTAGGTGGGGGGAGAGACAGAAGGAAGGAAGGAAGGAAGGAAGGAAGAAATGCTTCTCACCCCACTGGGGCCGGCGTTTCCTCCCCCCCCTTGCTTGGGCCCCAGTGGCTTCAGGCCACTGGGGCCCAGCTTCTTCACTGGGGGGCAGGGAGGGGGCTTCTTCTGGGAAGGGGGAGGGAAGGGCTTCTCTTTCCCGGGCTGGTGGAACACCGCCGGCCTGGGAGTCTTGACGGGGGGGAGGAGGGAAGGGGCTTCCCGGGGCCGGCGGCACTCTGCAGCGGCCCTGGGAGCAGTGGGAGGGGGGAGGGAAGGACTTCTCCTTCCCGGGGCTGGCGCCGCCGGCCCCGGGAGTCTTGATGGGGGAGGGGGGAGGAGGGAAGGGGCTTCCCAGGGCTGGTGGAGCGCCGCCGGCCCCGGGAGTCTTGACGGGGGCGGGGGGAGGAGGGAAGGGGGGGAGGCCGGGGGGGGGGCAGGGCTTTTTAAGTGCCCGCTCCCCCGCCTCCTCTCTCCCAGAGCAGCGCTCCAGCACGCCCCGGCCCCAACGGAGCCCTGAGTTTACCATATGGACAATTGGTGCTTGTCATGGATTAAGCAATAGGGTGATATCCATGTCTGTGATTTGGGAGGGATGAAGAATTATTATTTGTACCATTTATTTGACTTGTAGACCACCCTCACCTGCATGCAGGACTCAGGGTGGTAAACAACATTTCAATAAATAAATTTACGAGTCAGTTAAGAACAAAACAGTAACAATTCAATAACAATTTCAATTTCAGATGGTGCTTGAATAAACCAATTATATCCTTATCCTGCAGGGGGAGGAAAGAATGAGGGAGCCAGGTTTGTTGGAAACCATTGCTGTCCTCAACCAGATGCCTGCTGGAAGAAATCTGTCTTGCAGGCCTCTTTTAAATGCATGCCTTTGAAGGCTGTGAACTCTTGACCAGCAGACAAGTATGAGGAAATATATATTACTTTTAAAAAAGCATTCTCTTGCCATCAAGAGACTGGAGAGCCAGTCTGGTGTAGTGGTTAAGTGCGCGGACTCTAATCTGGGAGAACCGGGTTTGATTCCCCACTCCTCCACTTGCACCTGGCTGGATGACCTTGGGCAAGCCATAGCTCTGTACCAGCTGTTACCTCAAGGACAGCTTGGGAAAGAGTTCTCTCAGCTCCACCTACCTCACAGGGTATCTGTTGTGGGGAGGGGAGGGGAAAGGAGTTTGTAAGCCGCTCTGAGACTCTTAAGTGAGTGAAGGGCGGGATATAAATCCAATCTCTTCTTCTTCTTCTTCATCAACACCAATCCTTCCCTCATTGATTCTATGGAGAATGCACCATCACAATCACAGGCTGGTACAATTAACAATTGACACCCAGGTGGCAACTTGGTGGAGATATAATGGCAGGCTGATGTCCTCACAGGGAGTGAAGACGCAATGCAGCTAATTACCCACTAGGAGGGCTCTCCAGTCATCTAAACCTCCCTAGAGAAATAGAGATATAAGAGATTAACCATTAATATCTCTTTAGATTGCTCTTTGGGCATTTTCTGATGAGTGGTATCCTTACAGACACCTCCTGATTTAAAGCAATCTGAGGTCTTGGAATCTACAACTTTGCTCCTGATTGCATTTGGAATCCTGATAAGGAATAAAGCCTAACCGCCTCTGCGTCTTAAGATTTATGGACATTATTTTCTACAGCAAAAGAAAAATTTTCTTGAAGACAAAAAATCCCCCCAATCCCTGCTAAGGTAACCTTTCTCATGGGATTATAAAAACCTTTAAAGAGCTTTTTAAACCATTACTTTGACAATAAATGTAATTAAGAAATCAGGAAAGCAAGAATTGAAACTGTGAAAGCTAATTGGAGAGATTATTTTCCCATCCTTAATTTTTAATCTTTAATTTTATTCTTGATGAAAGTGTGCATGCATAAAATTTTTTTGGCTGTGAAGATAATGAGACTGTTCTTATATTTACTTTAGAAGATTACTTGTTGCAGGATAACTACTATAACAGAAGACTCTGACCTTGGTTACCATGGTGCAAATGTGACTGACAGCCAAAAACAAAAGTAACTAATTTTAAAACACTCTGGAATACTTTTAAAAATTTTTTTACCATGGTGAAAGGACACAAATTGCTGACAGCTAAAAGTGAAACTATTTGATTTCAAAATGGTTCCTCTCTATTTCTATCTTTTTGCACTTTGGGTCCTATTCTATAAGGACTACCAGAATGAATCCTGACAAAAAAGGTTCATTAGACCAACCTGTCACTTCAGATATGATGCAGAAATTACTCGAATAAATGAGAGTAAAATAGAGAATCTTGGAAATAAGATAGAGGATTTTGGGAAAAGCATGAATGAGAATTTTAGAAAATCTAAAAGAGAAATGAAAATGATGTGAGAGAACTTGAAATTAAGCAAATCAAAGATAAAGTGGTTGCTGTAGAAAATAAAACAAAAGATTGACAAAGAGCTCGAGAGGCATGTGGATTTATTAGCTTTTATGGACTTGAGAGAAAAGGAGTATTGTCTGAAATGGAGAGGTATCCAAGAAGAAACTGATGAAGATTTCACAGAGAGATAATTATATCACTTTTGGCCAATCTTATGGACTTGAGCAAAAAGAAGTATTGTCTGAGACTGAAAGCTATCCAAGGAGAAACTGATGAAGACTTCAGAGAGAGGTCTATATTACTTTTAGCAATTTTTTTTTTTACAAAGGGAAGAGGTAGATACGGAATTTGCAGAAGATTCTAAGGACTAAGATTCAGCTGAAACCAGAGGTTTTTTTTTTTTTTGTGGTTAGGTTTAATGAATAACCAGTTGGAAAGAAGTAATGGAGTTCTGTTCTTATATTCGACTACTTCAGAGAAAATTACATATGCATAGAAATACCTATAGTAGAAGAATGGCTAGAGAAGATTGGACTTTGTAGCTATGGCTAAATTTATAGTATTGGTTAGAGAAAAGATAATTATTTTACTTATTAGTGATTGACTTCTTGCATGAAAAAGATAAGGATGGTTTGATGATTTGTGTTTTTTCTGATTAAGAAAATTAAGGGGGAACAAAAAGAGAGAGTCCTCTTATTTCTACATATAGCAAGGAAAACTTTGTAATCAAAATTATATTTGTTGTAGAAAAAATTGGAATTCTTTTATGTACTCCTTCCCTTTTTTGTTTTTTGTTTTGTTTGATTGTGGTCTTCATGTTGTATTTTGTTGATGTTTGTGTATGGAATTTTTTTTGTATGTTTGCTAGTTTTATCTTTCTAATAAAATTCCTACTTCAAAAAAAAAAAAAAGACACATGGATGGCACAAAGCAATAATGAAAGCTAATGCTCATCCTGACTGCTCAATAGCAAAATGCACCTTAAAACCTTGATTTGATCATGAGAGTGTTACAGCTAAGAGACAATTAATATCCTAGTTCAATCAATACAGATTGAGTAGTGCCAGAGCTATTCCTCCTGAATTGCAAGCTCAAAAATGAAGATACAAAATGTTAATTAAATC
Organism: Lepidodactylus listeri; assembly: GCA_029233225.1. Lineage (NCBI taxonomy): Eukaryota > Metazoa > Chordata > Lepidosauria > Squamata > Gekkonidae > Lepidodactylus > Lepidodactylus listeri. The sequence goes on along the minus strand of JARCFY010000006.1, from coordinate 85,660,721 downwards.
AAAAAGGATGCTCAAAGTGCACTCCGGCTCCAATTCATTCAGACAGCTAGATCTATAGACACATCTCTCTTTTGGCATATTGCTTCAAGAGCATTTCAGGCAGAAACCCCCAAGCTGTTTTGTGCAGTTCCTGCCAACTCTTGGGAGTCTTATTTTCAAGCACTTTATGCTGCAGAGCTGACCATACATGCTTCACTTGATGTTGACTCATGAAATCTTCCCTCCCAGCCCATAACAACCGAAATTAAGAGACTAATCAGCCAGTTAAAGTTAGGGAAACTCCAGGCAGTTACATGATTTCTCCAGAGCTGATAAAAACAAACAGTGAGTGGTAGGTGCCAGTGCTGGCCACACTTTTTACAACTATTGATCAGAAAGCATGGAACCCCATTGATTGGGGCTTGGCCATTTTCCTATCAATATATAAAAACAGGGATGCACCTCACCCCTCTAATTACTACCCAGTTAGCTTGCTCAGTGTAAGCTTTGTGCCAGGCACTTGTGCTGGAAACGTTGGGAATGGTTAGATTGAGAGAACATCATAGTTGAAGAACAAGCGGATCAATTCAGTGGTTCAAGCTTTGTTGAATCCAGACTTTCAACCACCAAACCTAGCAAACAGACCAATACTCATCTTACTATATGCAGATGACGCAGACATACTGCAAAGAGAAACAACTACCAATAAACTACCAAAAGACCAAGGTTTTAGTCTTCGCTAGGAGATGTGTCAAACATAAATGGAAGACTGATGGACATGACATAGAACAGGTGAAGATCTGCAGATACCTAGGTGTAGTATTTAAGGCTGAGGACAGATTGGAGCTCCACCGTGCCACAGAAGCGGAGGCGGAGCAAGCTGGGGCGAACTGCCCCAGAGTGCGCTGTTTGCACTATGGCGCAAGGAGGCCGCCTGCAGTGTCCACACTGCGGGTGGCTTCTGGTGGTGGTGGTGGCAGCAGGACAACACATGGCTCTGCACTTCCACGCACGTTCACACCTGCCGGAAGCGGGAGGAACATGTGCCCAGCTGCCGGGACACCAGTTTTAAGTGGTGCCCGGCTGCTGTGGGAGGAACGCACTGCGGGATGGGGTAAATCTGGGCTGCCTCCGCTGGGCAGCTGCGGCTGTGTGTACGGGCCCGCCTCCTCCGCTTGCAAAGTGGAGGTAATGCGGGCCCAAACACCAGTCTGTCCTCAGCCTAAATTCCTGGAGGACCCAAATAATCCAGGTTACCAAGAGTGCCCAGAGCCTGGCATTAGCTATCCTGAGATTTTTCTGCTCAAAAGGGGGCTCACATATTCCCTATGTAGTCATAGTTTTTCAAAGCAAAGTGTTACCTTAGCTTCTGTATGGTTCACAAATTTGGTTCACAAAGACTTCTGCCCCTTGGAAGCAGTCCAGTCTAAACATATTTGGTGTTCCTCGCTGCATTCCAATGCAGTTCTTAGAACAGTATCAGGGCAGGTGTCACTTGAAACCTGCACTTGGTACTCAGTAATATGCTTCTGGCTCAAGCTAAAACTTAACTCGACTGGATTAACCCACCAAATTATTTTGGCTAGCTACCACTCAGGCTGGGTGGATGTGTCTGAGAATAGATTACAAGTGCTTCGCTTCTCCCCCTTAGCAATATGCCATCTTGGGTTCTCGAAAACTAAAGAAATGCGTAAACAATAAATCTGGAACATAGCTTTTCAAGCTGGTAGAGCTTGGGCACACCTCTGTTTGGCAGTAGGGAATCATAATCAAGATGTTGTTCCAGTGAACTATCCTTACACTCTAGAATCCCCCCAATACTGCAGAGCTTTCACCTTGGCTCACTTTAATTATCTGCCCTCAGCACTATTGGAGGGGAGATACTTACACACTCTCTACTCCCAGCGTCTGTGTTCCTGTCAACTGAACACAGTCAAAACAGTGGAACATGTTATTATACTGACTATTTTGCAAGGATATTTGTTCCACATATCTCACTCCTGTTCTATCTAAGTTCCCAGGAAGATCTGATAAATTCTATACATATCTCCTTGCGAAGCGATGTAATGAGACCCTCTTTAAAGTGGCCAAATTCTGTGCTGAGGCTTTGAGCATAAGAAAGCAGATATTCCAAACCTTTTAATAAGTTTTTATCTGTAATCAGTTGTACCTATAAGGTTATGAATTTTAACCCTTATATTTTAATTTTATATTTACATGTAAACTGTGCTGATAAACTGCTTGGCTGATCTAAGGATGAAATAAATATTGATGAGGGTTAAACATTCCCACATAATTATATTCTCTGGAAAGTCTCATAGACTACCTCTAAATAGATTGTGCATACAGAAGAAGAGAGGAGAAATAAAAATGTATAGAAGTGTGCATTGTAGATGCAAAAACATTAGGCCTTCATCAAGGAAATGTGTCATAAATATTTTAGAGTAAAGAATTAAAGAGAATAATTTTAAAATTGTGGGCAACACACTGGGAGTTGCATCTAAAGTATGTGTGTTGCTAGAAGTGATTTGTGTGTGTGTCGTCTGCAGCATCTTTTAAAATGTCTTTTTGGCTTCAGTCATATAAAATCTGTCATATTGTGATCATAAGTTTCATGTATTAAAGTTATGTATAATGAGACACTTGAAGTTTTTCTTTTAAGCCTGGTGCATGGTCGATGCAAAATGTAGTTCATATATTTGATATTACCAATTAATATTTGACAGAAATGAGCATGGCTTTTTAAGCTTCTTTTTGATGTTTGAATTAAGGCATATAATGTTTCCAGTTCAAATAGCTACAACTATAATCTAGTTGGCCTTGAGTCATGTAAATGCTGAAGCTCCTCAGTGGTTGCCTTGATTTCTAGTTCTAACATATTGTGTAACCTGGGGCATTTATAGATGATGGATTTCAGTCACCTTAGAACTGAGTAACTGCATAGGCTTGTACTGGCAGTCTTTCCTTTGCATTAATTCTCTTCTTTTAATTGCCTTGTCCTCAGCAAAGAGTGGGTTTTTTAAAAAAAAATCTAACCTCATTGAATTTGCGGTAGCTTGTGAAATGATGGTCTAAAGCAGTCCAGAGGATCCATGAATCAATTAAACCTGAAGATGAGATGAGCCATTAAAAGAGAAGTAGGGCTTTGAAAAGTTTGACTGGTTTCAGTATTTTTCCTTCGCGGATTCAACTGTTTTCACATTATGTTCAAAACACTGAAGGTCATGCTGGAAGTGAAGTTAAGCTAGCATATGGATATCATGGAATTTTGTAGAAGTCTCTGGTTTAGTGTTTCAGTTGATTTTCTAAGCACCACCTTTCCTTTTCATCCTAAATTCTCTATCAGAAATTATTGAATCCTTCTTTCTCTCTGACCAGACCAGTGAACGAGGGACTTACAATTTCACATCTCAGCTAAAACTCTGCTGTGCTAATCTTGCAAGCTGTACTACATTGGAATTAAGGGATGCTCTCTTAACCACGTCTTCTGTTATAAAAGCATTAGACAATTATCTAGACATCTTTTTTTTTCTTTGCTTGCAAGGTTAGGGGGAGCACTGTAAAGTCACTGCAAGCCACCAGCATAATTCATTTGTCTTCTCTTAGAGGGTTTATTTTTCAAAACAGCTCCTCCATAACTGAATTGTCAACATTAGTTCCCGCAGGTAATTTACGTTTCTTATTAAAGGGGCTGTTCATCATCATTGGATAGGTCTGCAATTATGTGTTTCTCTTTGGAAAGGGTTGGTACTCTTGGCTGTGCAATATTTCCCCCTCTAAAAAAGCTCTGTTCAGCCAGTGAGCTTGGCAGTCCATTGGGGTTGTCTGATTTAGTTTGTTAACCTGTATGCTGCAACCCAGTCCCAGAGGCACAATACGATTTTGCAAAAGGGGGATTAGGGGTAACTGCTGCTTACGCACAATAAATGATTCATTGGGTTTGTAAAACTAACGCCACACCTGAGTTTCTCATAAATGTTGTTCTGAGGTTTGAATGGGGACTAGGGATGGAAGGACATCTGCCCTTGAGATGCACAAGGGCAAAACTGCACAGGTGCTGCAAAGCTTCATAAGGTCAATAAATAGCATGATGATGTCTTGACGTAAAATATGCTTTGTATTTACAAGTGTCTCCTTGAAATGATTTTGACTTCTTTTTCTTCTTTTAGATGTAAAGTGATGATGAAAGAAAATGTATATACTGTTGAATTGCTAGCGCCAACCAATAGTACAAAGCAACCAACTTGCCAGGGATTTCTTAGGTGACGATGCTTGTCAGAGTGCTTTCTTGTCCAGGCACTTGTGCTGTTTAGTTTGAAATATTCACTGCTGGAAGGAAAAGTATGTCTGTATTGTTCTTAGATCTAATTCACTTTCGCATATAGATCACTGTCTTACCCAAAGGGTTGAAAGAAGATGAGTTGCTAGGAGATTCATGATTAGATCTTCCCAGCATCTTTCTGAGTACAATTACATCTGTGAGGGTGGCTTATTCAGACTGCACCCTTGAAGGGGAGGGGAGGTTGTGCTTTTCTTAAATACCCCACTCTACCATCACCATGTTTCACAAATCAAAACCATTCTCCTTGTACTCCTTGTACTCTTTTTTAGTCTCTTAAAGGGCTATTAAGAGCATGGGGTTCCAGTACTGATGAGAAAAACTGAGCAAAGATGGAAGGACTAAATCCGCTCTCTTATGGCCCTAATCCAAATTATCGGTTTGTGGCTGTAGTTCAGAAGGTGGTGGGAGAACTGTGATTTCTGCTATAGCTAGCCTAACCCAGAGCAGAACATTTAATATCTCTCTGGTACTGCTACCATTTTGGGTCACAGAGTCTCCCTTTTGGTGTTGAAGTCTGCATATTTCCATATTGTGTGCTAAAAATCAGGTACGTGGACAGCACTGGATAAAAAACAGAGACAGGAGACAAGCACAGCAATCACCTGACCGAATCATCCTGGCTGAATGAATAGGAACTTGTTGGGCAGGTTGTGGAAAGGGACAGCCTCACTCAGATTCCAGTGCTCAGAGTAAGGACCCCTATCTTTTCAATGGGCTGTTTGGCACCAAAAGTTCTCTCTGCTGTCATTAACACATCCACTTGTTTACCACTTTGGCTGAATGTAGCTATTACCAAATAATGGACCTATGTCCATATTCAGGTCAGACACCTCTGTTTTGTGTTACACCTTTACAGTGTTTGAATTTGCCCTTCTAGAGTCCCTTCCACATGCACCTATTTGCCACGCTAGAGGGACACTTTATTGACAGATCAAACTGGCGCGATCACACCACCACATCTGGGAAGCATCCCACAACCGTTGGCAAGCCGATTTGGTCTAGCAGAGAAGCGGGGTAAAAAGCTACTGGTGAAAGACCGGTAGCAAATGGTTTGCTGCAGCCCACAGCTGGACTTCCCCCATGTGATCACGCCACCACAGAAGTGTGGCATCGTGGATAGCATGATCACATGCTATCCCAATGCCACGCTGTTGTTTTTGTCCCCCTTCTGTGTGCACATCATCAAAAGCCCATGGGGGGGAGGAGCGAGTCATTGTTCCCCCCGTCCTTTGTTCCAGCGAGTCATCCATCCCCCGCTTCCTTCATTCCAGTGAGGCATCGATCCCCCCTACTTTCTTCCAGTGAAGCATCCATTCCCCCCTCCTTTCTTCCAGCGAAGCATCCATTCCCCCCTCCTTTCTTCCAGCGAAGCATCCATTCCCCCCTTTCTTCCAGCGAAGCATCCATCCCCCGTTTAAGCACCTCAGAAACCCACCACACACACAAAAACCCACTCGCCTGCTGTTGCATCTGAGCACGAAGTGGCAGTTTGCCCCGTCAGGTCCATGGAGCTGTGTGATCATGCAACTGCGGGGCAAATTGTGCTGGGGCAAAAAAGCATCAATTTCCCTCCGGATTATCCTGCTTGTGTGGAAGGGACCTAGGATATGCTTTTAGCTCAGTTTCTCAAACCTGGCTCTGCCCACTTACCTGATAACTGGGGACAGAATCTTCTTCCAAAGTGAACTCTTGTTTATCCCAGGACTTCCTTCATCTTAGTTGTCCCCCCATATGATGTTCAGTGCTGACTTTACCCCTTTTGTATTTACTTGCTACCTAGCCACCAGGGCCTGGACCCCTTCTCTTCCCTTTCATCTTTCCTTCACACTCTGTCCTCTCTCATTCTCTGACAAGTGGGATAACTTGCTAAGAGTCTTGGAACTTCAAATTAGTCTCTCATCCAAGTGGCTAAATTGTCCTAATTTTAATGTGCGGTATGAGCCTTTCTTTAGTAAACTTGATCTTTATTCTTTTGGGGCTCTCTGTCCGGTCCTTCACCACTTCCAAACTCCTACCAGTGCTTCACTGCACAGTCAAAAAGAGTCTTACTGCTGGTACGGATCATTGCTATAATTGGTATTTCAAGAATTATTGAATTTGGAGAAACACATAAGCGTACTGTTCCCTGGGGCTTTTTGGGGGGGAGGGTCAGCTTGTGGTAAAATTTAAGCCAGCAGTGCTAGAAGTGAGAGGCTGTGGAGGAAAGGTAGTTTCACACTAGGTTCTTGAGGCTAGTTTGTGAGCAGCATTTTGAGGAACACCTTCACATGAGCACACATCTAGAGTACTCAAATCCCAGGCTACATATAGTAATGCACAATAATAATAATAATAATCCAGTGCCTGAACTGGGAGTTCTAATTTCTGTTCCACCTGTATAACCACTAAAACAAATTAACATTCCATATCAATTCCCCCCCTCCTGTTCATAATATTAAAGGTTTGCTACTATAGTACTATTAAGTACATTCTAAGTTGCCAAGAAGGGCAGGGATGAGAAGGAGTTGAGACCAAGACTTGAAAATAGAAGGCGAACATTGAAAAATTAGTTGGAGGGAGAGAGAAATGAAGGAAGCGCATGCAAGAAAGCAAAATGAAGGAGGACAAAGATGTGGAATAGAGGAAGAGAAATAAAGAGAGAAGGGTTTGCTTCAGCTTTGTAGAAAGTTGAGGCAAGCAGATAGAGTGCCTTTTACTGTGCTCAGTCTTCCCTGTGCCCCTAATAGCTAGAGTCAGAACTGCATTAAAACTAAAATAAATGAAAATGCATTTGGCTGGATGCAGGGGCCCTCCAGCAGACTTGGGACCCAGGAATTTTGTCCCTCCAGACCCCCCCTCTTGACAACCCTGCCTTTTAAAAATACCATCTAAACCTTGGTTCCAATATATTTCCAGGAGGAATTGCATTGAAACTTTTGGGTCATGGTTTGGTTTCCTTTTTTTATTTTTTTGGTGTGAACTGTATCATATTCTACACAATGCAGTGATCTGGCTCCAAAGAGTACATTTAACTTTCCAAAGTGCTATTGTCATTGTTAATACACTATTGGAGGACAAAGGAACAAATTGCTGTACAGGGTAGTTTAATTGCTTGAGCGTTTAAAAGATGACAGCTTCCTTCAATAAAAGCTTGGAAAGAAAATGTTGTATTACCACCACAGTGCTAATCCTTGCTGAAGTTAAATTTCACACAAATTCAATTGTAAATATATTTGAGACTGTATTTTTTTTAGTCTTTTAGGTTAACTAAATGGTAATAAAACTCAGTGAAAATACAGAAAATGTGACATGATTTATGTGTATGTGTATATTTTATGTAACACTATTCATTTGGATTCCTGTAAACGACACAGGATTGGCACAACATTAGACAGCATGTGTGATACAGACAACTCTATTAAAAAAGGGCAAATGAAGGTCATGTGTTTACTAGGCATCTGAGCTCAATTGACCATTCATAAACAATTTCTTCAATGATACGAGCCCTAAAATTCTAGTTTTGTTTTAAAATACCACTCTAATCAGTGTATTGTCCAGTGGTTGCTGTATGTCTCTTTCCCAAAGGGCCAGAAGGAAGCATCTTTTTACCTGATTCTTTATTCATGCCAGGATTTGCTGGCCGTCATCTTAGACAATAGCAAAGCTTGTCATGGAGAGATTCAGCAAGCATGTCAACCATAGCTGTCATTTCCTCTCACTTATTACAAAAAGGAAGGCCTTCAGAGCATACTGCCTGTATATTTTGCCATGTAGCTCTGGGTTGATAGAGGCTTCAAATGGACTTCTTTAAAAAATGAAAGCTGGGAATCCAGGGAACCTAATGGCCCAAATGGCCACTAAGTGGCATGTCCAGAATATATACAAATATTACAGTATTATCCTGTATACTGTTGGGATCTCCATTCTAGTCTTTGTCCATCTACACTGGCTACCAATTTGTTTCAGGGCCCAATTCAAGATGCCCTATAATGTTTGGAACCAGCATACCTTAAAGACCATCTACTCCAACAGAAACTTACCCAAGTTCTAAGGTCATCTTCCGAGGCCCACTTTGGGTACCCTTACCTTCTGAGGTTAGATGAGTCATGTTGCCAAAATTATGGCACTCCTTCCTCGGGGATATTTGTCTGTCTCCTTCTATCACTGTTCTTCCAGCAGTGGATAACTTCTGTGTTTTTGTTTGTAGTTATCTCAATAACCCATCCCTCATGCCATATGTTTTAATTGCTGTCCTTATTTATTATAAAATGTATTGTTTATTATTTTGGGTTTAATTGGTTTTGTTTTTGTTAGCAACATGTTAGTCCTGATTGGGTGGAAAGGAGAGATATAAATGTTATAAATAAATAAAAAAAATTAAAGCCTATTACCTTTGATGTAATTAGCAGCAGGACAGAAAACACTGGTTCCATTCTGTGTACACACATTACTGATGAAATAAAAGTTACATACAATGAGTTGTTTCCTATCACTCTACTGAGCAAAGTTTGAGCCTTCCTCCAATTCAAGTGGCTCTCGCATTGGAGGAAGAACCACTATAGGTTGCAGGAAGGCTCCTTGGAGGATGGTTGGATGGATCCACCCCAATGTATTAAATATGCAGAGTATACTAATGGGGGATATCTGCACAAGGAGAGGAGCTGTGTGTGTGTGTGTGTGTGTGTGTATAGGGGCTATGGTGGCTCAGTGGATAAGATGCCAAACTGTAGACCAGAGGATCAGTAGTTCAGCAGTTTGAGACCTGAGTGCCGCATGACAGAGTGAGCTCCCATCTCTGGTCCCAGCTCCTGCCAACCTAGCAGTTCAAAAGCAAGAAATTGCAAATAGATAAATAGGTACCACTTCGGTGGGAAGGTAACAGTGTTCCATGTGTCTTGGTGTCTAGTCATGCTGGCCACATGACCACGGAGATGTCTTTGGACAGCGCTAGCTCTTTGGCTTGGAAACGGAAATGAGCACCGCCTCCTAGAGACGAATTCGACTGGCTTTCAAGCAAGGGAAATCTTTACCTATATATATATACACACATATCTTTTTCTAGGAGGAACTCCTTTGCATGTTAGGCGACACACCCCTAATGTAGCCAATCCTCCAAGAGTTTACAGAGCTCTTCTTACAGGGGCTACTGTAAGCTCTTGAAGGATTGGCTACATTAGGGGTGTGTCTCCTAATATGCAAAGGAGTTCCTCCTAGAAATATATGTTGCAAATAGGTGTGTGTGTGTCTGTGGGGATGTTAGGAAGGGCTAATCAGAACCAGGATGCGTAAGTGTACACACACACACACACACACACACATCTATATAAAGAGACAGAGAGAGCTATAACCCAGTGCTTTGCACCCCAAGTAAGCACAGGAAAAGCTGCTTTCTCCTATCTGAGTTCTTTTGGATCCAGCCACCTGATTAGAAATGCTGCCATTCCCAGGGACTAGGAATCAAAAACCTTCAGCTGCAATGAAGCTTCCCCTTCCTGTCCTGGATCCAGCTCAGTTGCTAGTAGAGCATGAAACATGGCTAGCAGCCAGCCTCAAATCATGTCTCATGGCATCAATATTCAAGGTAAGTGCTCTACATCCACTTCACAGTACTCAGCAGTTTCCACTTTGTCCTGTTTTCAGGCTTCCATTTTTCTAAATCTGATGTTAACCTGAAATAGAGACTGTAACTTCCACTAATGGATCCACCTCCAATATACTCCAGTAGCACTTGGCTCAAAATGTTACTTGTTGCTTTATAAGCCGTTATGATGACCATCTGGGTTTGAGATATGAGGGAAATAAAATATTTTGAAACTGGCTGAAGTTTTTGTGATACTGATTTATGACTTTCTGCTGCATAGTTTTATGGCATTTATTCTGCTCTACAATTCATGTGTTTCTCTTCTAACAATATCCATGTTTTTGTTTGTCTTCTTGATTTGGTTGACAGAGTGGCTTAATTTTAATCAAAACAATTTAAATCAAGTTTCTCATTTTGACACTCAGGTGTGTCCTAAACAAGCATGCCTATTGACTGTTTGCTATAACAGTTAAAACATTGATTTGAAACTAAGTAGTACGTAGCAGTGTAATCTAAAACCTGTGATCATTTTGTCACTTGCTTCTTGCATTGCAGAATTATGTCTTCTAACAGGCAAGAGATTTTCTGTTTGATATATTCTCTCTATATAGAACTATATTCTGTTTTCTGTTTGATATTCTCTCTCTATATATAACTATATTCTGTTTTCTGTTTGATATTCTCTCTCTATATATAACTATATTCAGGGTTTTTTTTTTAAAAAGAGAGGTGCTGGAACTCTCCAGAAGGAAATGAAGTTTTCAGTCTGTATACTGAAAACTCATGAACTTTTAAACAATTTAAAAAGAATGTTGTTGATGAGGTTCCAGAACACTGTTCCGGTGCATTCCCCCAGAAAAAAATCCCTGACTATATCTATATATACAGATACTAAACAGGATAATTTTACTGGAAACTAAGGCTAAACCTCTGCATTTCTGCATGTCATTATTGCGCTGATTCTGGCCCTAAACTGCTTCAGTTTATCCCTTGGCTTCTATATGTTCTATTCAGCCATTAATTTTCACCTCACATTTTTTCCCGAGTGGAAGGCATTTCTCCACAGGGTCAATATGATAATTCTCATGCATGTGTAGCGGGGAGGAGGACAGGCCCAGCCCCCCTTCCAGTGGTAGGTTGATACATCAACACAGCACGTGCATTTTAAAAAAAGAAGTAGTGCTGTGCCACAGCTGGTGACAATGGTACCCTCACTCAAAAAATCTGATGGAACTGAGAAAATAAACCTGCCTCTGGTCCCAGCTCCTGCCAGCCTAGCAGTTCGAAAGCAAGAAGTTGCAAGTAGATAAATAGTTACTGCTTTGGTAGGAAGGTAACAGCATGGTGGTGTCTAGTCATGCCGACCACATGACCATAGAAACATCTTTGAACAGCACTGGCTCTTCGGCTTGGAAACAGAGATGAGCACCACATCCCTAGAGTCAGATTTAACTGGCTTTTGAGCAAGGGAAACCTTTACCTTTACCTAAAATAGGAGTACAAGAAGACCCATATGAGCTCTGACAATTATCCAGTTGATATAAAGGATGGTATTTCCTTGGTCCTATGGCCTGGGATGCCTTGTATGTTCCTAGATCCATGAGAAGCTAATAATAATTATTGCTTGTAATGCCACTGAGAATGGTACAGAAGAACATAGTGGGTGGACCAGTACAGGGAAGGCCTAGATTCACATGATGGATATTAAAAGATGTTTTCTTGGTTGGCAAACAATTGTTAGTTTTGCTGTTTTGGGTGTGGTTCTTAATATGTTCATATATGGCCAGCATACTTATACTCTTGTAGGCTGTCTCGAGCCCCTTTTTAGGGAGAAAGGTGGGGTGTACATATTTAAATAAGTAATTAAATCTTTACTCAGGAAAATTTCATTGGTCATCTTCGGTCACTTAATCACTTATATTTGGTCTAACCTATTTCACTGGGTTATTTGCTTAAAATTGGATACCTCCTCTGAATCTTAGGGGAAGGGCTACAAATAAATGTGAAAAAGATTCTCCACAATGCTCCAATAGAGCCTTTTAAACTCAATCAATTTGCTCATAACTGTTCTTAAGAACAAACTGCAGAATTTAACTTATTTGCAATATTTCAAATTTCATTTTAAATAAGGTTATTTTCAGGAACAGACATTGACTATAATTGATTATATGTGTAGCCTTCTCATATCATTGATTTTTATCCACCCTGAGATGTAGTGCATTTTTGGGGTTGTACACTGAGGAATTTAGTTGAGGGAGAAAATAACAGAAAAGGGGAAGAAAGTAGATTTTAATAGCTATGAATTGGATAAATATATGAAGAAACCTTGAGTGCCATCTTCATAATGGTATGGATAGCACCTCCTGTTTGTTTATTTACAAAATTTATACCCCGCTTTTCTGCCCTCATCAAGGCCATCAAGGGTGGCTAGCAGATTAAAAAAAAAAACCCGTAACAGAATCACATCTTAAAACCATCAGAGCCAACAAAAATACCACATTAAAACAATAAAACCAGAGCTGAAATACACAATTAAAACACTGGGCAGATATTACTCATATTATGGTCAAGATTAATAACAGATGAGAAGTTTGTATTACCTGATACAAAAAACTGGCATCTTCTAAAATAACCACAGAGACAGGAAGAAATTATAGTCGCTACTAATGTACAATACTTTAACATATTTTTATATATATTACAAACACAAAGTTTAAAATAATACTAAGTAAGTAATACATAGTGTACCTTTAAAAAGTCATAAATATTATTTTAAAATCATTATCCTAAAATGTTCATAATTTGGTATGCTTTGGTATACTTTTAAAAAGAAAAAGTACATTGATATATTGAGAAATTATTGTACTTGAGTTGAGAAGCTATTGTATTCTTGTACTATGTATCAAATAAAAGAAGTGTATCCTCAGCAAAGGTAAAATGTAAACACTGCTGATGATTAATGGCTTTCTGATTTCTTGACACCCCCCCCTTTTTCTTTTCTGTACCCTTTCAACTATATAATAAAATAAAAAAATATATTTTAAAAATATGTAACACGGAAATTACAGATGATCCCCAGATGACAGAGATCATTTCGCCTGGAGAAAATGGCTGCTTTGGAGGGTAGACTCTATGACAGTCTACCCTGCTGAAGTCCCTCCGCTCCCAAAGCCCACCCTCTCCACCCTCCACCCCCTGAATCTCCAGGTATTTCCCTACCAGGAGTTGGCAACCCCTAGGATCAATGAGGGGAAAGGAGGGAAGCATAGCAGCAGTCAGTTTGGGTCTGCCTGATCAAGAAAGCAGAATTTTAAAGGGTAGCTTTGCCTGGCAGCATGGCAGAATGGTTTAACTTGACATCTGGAGAGAATATTGGTTGTCTGCAGGAGGAAGGGAATACAGGGGAAAACAAGGTGCCTCCCTGCAAGTCCTTCCAGATTCCTCACATATATGATTTTAAAGCTATACCAGATAGCTGCACTGTGGCTGACCTGGAAATTCCTGGAGTAAGTCCTGGGCACAAGGCTTTATAAAAGGAGGGTTCTATGTAGAATATTAGATGTAACATCTTTTTGCAATCTATGCTAGCAATATGGAGGAGGAAAATGAAAAGCAAAATAATCTTGTTGAGCCCAAACTAGAAAAAATTCTGGTTTTGTCTCTGCTACACCGAACTAATAAAATCAGTATCTGATGGCCCAAGCTTTATACTTGCAATTCTGTGGCAGAGGTCTGACCTTTTTTTTTTTTTACAACAACTTAAAAGTTTGCATTTAAAACCACTGAATGTTATTGTCAGATTGAGTTCTGTTAATAGGACCGCTAGCCAATTCAAAGAGATATTTCATTAAATAGTTATCTAGCTTGTAGCCAATTAGTCAATTCATTAATTGATTAATTTTGGAACTATTTCCATGCAACTGAAACATTAACATTTTTGTGATATGGAAATAAATCCAAGAGAATCTGCAATGCAATAGACGCAAGATTACCAACCATTTAAAGAGAACTGGCTTTTTTAAAATATATGTATTAAAAATTTCCTATCATACTAACACTATGGAACTAAAAATAAGTGTTCCTTTAATTTGCAGTTGTGTCAGTTAAAAAGTGCCTCCAATTAATTAGCTAAAGGACTGATCTACTGATTAGACATATTAGAGCTTGTAGTCCTATTCTATGTCACGTGTCATGATTCTAGATGACTCCCAGTTGGTCAAGGTTTGGGATTTTACAGGCTTCTCTTTGAATGTTGACACATCTATCTATCACAATGCTGATATTTATTTATTTTATTTATTTATTTTTCACACTTTTACCCCATCCTCTCCGCAAGTGGGCTCCTTCCTACAGTTTGGCTACCACATCCTGAGACAAAAGGCTGATGAATGAAGAGTCTCATGCTTGCCAAGGACTGATAGTTAGCTTTGGCCTTGTGCTGTATGCAAGTTAAAGGAGGCTAAGTTGCAACTGTGACATTCCTGCCCCAGAGCACAGTATTCTCACTCCCTGCTCAGGCCAACAGCCTTTGAGCAAGCAAGAGAGATGCAGTCCTGCTCACAAACAAGGACAGAAGTCATGCTTTTAGTGAGGGAAATCCTCTAGTCCCTGCTGAAATCCCTCACAACTCCCCACTCCCCACCCCCCTGTAGAGAGGTTCAGAGCCTTTCCCTTCAGCTTCCTGTCACCACCTCCTGTTACCTGCCTCATAGGCGTAGAGTATGGGGGGGCTCGAGGGCTTGAGCCACCCCCGAAATTTCCCGAGGGGGGGCTCAGCCACCCCCGGGAAAACGGAGCGCCTGCCGCCGCACCTCCCCGGGTCCTTCCGAGGCCCGGCCACTGCTGCTGGAGAGGGAGAGGGAAGGGGTGGCGGGGGGGGGGGAAGAGAGAGGCACCGGCAGCAGCGGCTGGCGGGCCTCGGAAGGGCCCGGGGAGGCAAGGCAGTTTCGGGGGGGGGGAAGAACATCGCTCCAGCACGCGCGCGCGCGCAAAGTGCGCACACTAAGGAGCCCCCGCCCCCCCGGGATTTCCAAAAGTCTATGCCCCTGACCTGCCCCATTCCTATTTTGACAGGAGGAGATGCCAAAATAGGGCAATGTTCATAGGTGAGCCAGAAACAAGGCATGTGGGTAAGAATCCAGGCTCCATGTTTTTAACTTAATCAGCTTTAGTACTACAGGCACAATTCTAGAGTAAATATGCTTTCAGTTCTAGGGCTGTTAACCTACTTGACACTTGCAAATGGTGAGCATCTGACCTCCCCCTTCCCTACAGGGAGATTCCTATGGATACATGCATAAAGAGGATGCAATATCTCAAAGAAACACGCACACAAACAGAAGGGATAGCTCCTTTTCAGGTCTCCCCCCACCACCCATGTATGTAAAAATGGCCTTAACAAATCTGGCCTCAGGTTCTGTAACACGAAGCTCATCAGAACCTGCTTAGACAATAGTTATTAACATACCAAACCATTGTTTCACTCCCAGCTGTAAAATCAAACCTGTCTGGCTGCATAAGTCCCCCCCACAAGCTTTGGTGTTGCTGGTCAGTCTTCATAAACTGTCCTGTCCAGTGCTCCCTCTCAGCTGTGGAGTCTTGTGAAAAAAAAATCTACTTTGTGAGCTACTGGCATTAAAGTTGTGAGCAAGCAATTTGGCTATGCCATAAATTAGCTTACTCTGGAGCCATTCTTCCTGAGCAAAGATAAAAATGTGTGAGCTAGAGGCTAAAAAACTGTGAGCTAGCTCACACTAACTCAGCTTAGAGGGAACATTGGTCCTTTTATATGCTGCATGGAGCCTATCTGCCCATCATCCATCACAGCACTCAATGGCAACTCTCTATAGCCTATCTGAATCTGTTGTTCCCTATCAGTTCCCATTGTTCTTGCCCTTGAACTCTTGCAGGCTTCTTCACAGGGCCACTCTGGGGGTGGCCTCTTTGTATAATACAGTTTGTCCAAGGTCCCCACCCTGAGTGGCATTGTCAGATGTGACTTGTGGATGCTTTGTGGCTCTCACACATGGAAGGTAGGACTAGAAGATAGAAATGAAGATAAGACTAGAATTTTGACTCATGCTCTGAAACGAACACAAGGCATTAGTGTTAAAAGTAGTACTGACTGGTTACAATTAGAAAACACTCACAAACATAAAATTAGACTGGCACTTCATGCCTCATTTTTGAGTGATTATTGTCACTCTAATCTTATCCCTCGTGGCCTTTGGATTAAAAAGGGCCCTGCTCTTTTTCTTGATAACACTGACTTGAACAGTAAATGGGTCGCTATTTTAAACAAATGTTCATACGACCTCATGCTTCTAATTATCCAACAGGCTACTAGTGATGTTGAGCAATTAGAGAGTGATATAAGAACTATGGAAGAATCTGTAAAGGGCACTGGTCCTGCTGAGCATTTTGATAAACAAATTAGGGCATCAGAGGAGTCTTTGAAAACCTTTGAGAGAAACACCTTGGAAATGAAAACCCGTAAATATGATAGAGATACGAAGGACTACTCTTTAAACAAGGTTTATAAATGGAACTTATCTAAGGACAATCGGAATAGAAGGGTATCATGGGCTGACACACGGGGTGGGGGTGTAATTTGGATTATGAGAACACGGAGGGAGAGGACTCTGCCACAACTTCTGGTGAGGAGAGTCCTTCTTATAGACCAATTTTGTACAGAAGAACTAAGACCCAGGCAAGGAATAATTTTTTACAACAACTCCCTCAGCGTCGAGGGAGAAAGAAATAATTTCGGATTTAGTTGTTAATCTTTCATCTAGGACACTTACTATTCAGGAAAAACGCCTACTGAATCTTGGTCTAGGTTTTGTCCCCACTCCCCGTTATGACCCCTTTAAAACCAGAGTTGATTTCTTCAAGTTGACTAGACTGTTGAAATTGAGAATGTTTTTTGGTGACTCTAATAAATTGATTAATCCTTTCAAACGCAAGTCACAATTTGTTCCTAATGTTTCCAATCCTGAGTTGCAGGTTTTTGAACGTCTAGTCCTCCGAGATATTGAATCTCTTGAGAGGTCCATGCCCAAGTATAACTTGACTATTGAGGAGTGTAATTGTATACAGGAGCTGAAAAGAGACGAGACTATTGTTATTAAGGAAGCAGATAAGGGAGGAGGCATTGTTATACTAGATGTCAGGCTCCGCCTCCTGCCCCTGATCAGCGCCCCCTGTTGCCGTGGTCCCCTTTCGACTGAGGAGGCCCTGGGCAAGGTTGTGCTGGAAATGCGGAGAGATTGGGCCTCAGATATGGCATGGGGAGGGTTAAACGTCACCCAAGCTCCCTCTTGCCTCCAGGGGTCAAGTTCCTTATTAGCAGTTCACTCTCTCTCGCAACCGCTAGACTTGGCTCTCCCTGGCACATCCTCCTCGGCCCATCCATTCTCCTGCTTTTATTCCTGCAGCCCCTTCCCAGAGCTCCCCTCACCTGTACCCACCCCCAATCTCACCCTTGGCCCCGCCCCCGTTTATAACAGAAAACGCCGGGCAGCCCCGCCGGAAGCCTCGTGCCCCTCCCATCTGTGACTCCGCCGCTCCTGGGGTTGCACTCGTCGGCTCTCCCTCCTCAGGGACGTCGCCGCGCCGCGCCCGGATCTGGGCGTTCCTCCTCCCGCCCCGCCAAGCCCCGATCAGCCCGTGCCGGGACCGAGCCACTCCCCAATGCCGCGGCCGCGCCGCGGGCCGCGAGGTGCCGCTCGTGCGCGAGCGGTAACGGGGCTTTTCCCTGTCGGCGCTCCCGCGCCGCGAGCCGGCGCGATGGCTTTGGGCGCGTCCCGGGAGGCAGCGGGGCCAGCTGGATTCGGAACGGCCCCGTCCGCTCCCGATGGTCGCGCTGGCGAGGTAGGTGCTCCTGCTGGGTTTGGGGGTGGCGGGGGTGGCGGCAAGTCCCGCGGGACGGGACACACCCCTCCGCTGAGCCTTTGGTTCCGGTCATCCTCCTCGAAGATGCGCGAAAGGTAATCGGCCTCCCGATGCTTGGCCCCCGCTCGGTGACGAACTGTGAACGAAAAGGGGAGAAGGGAGAGATACCATCGGAGAATTCGAGGGTTAGAATCTTTCATACGGGACATCCAAAGGAGGGGGGCATGATCGACAACTAACTGAAAGGGGTTGTTTGTTAAATAATATTGAAGTGCCCCCACGGCCCACTTCACAGCGAGGGCCTCCTTCTCCACCGTCGAATAGCGGACCTCCGCTGGTTGTAGTTTGCGACTAAGGAACAGGACGGGTCGTAGAGCTTCCTGCGTCTGTTGAGCTAGCATTGCCCCCAAACCGGTTCCTGAGGCGTCTGTGTGGAGCTCAAAAGGGATAGAGAAGTCTGGGTTGTGTAGGACGGGCGAGCCCGAGAGGCTTTGTCGTAGGCTTTGGAATGCTTCCTCTTCCTGGGGCCCCCAGAGGACTTGGTTGGGACAGGCCTTGCGCAAGCAATCTGTCAAAGGGCTGGCGGTGGTAGCGAAATTCGGGATAAAGCGGCTATAGTAGCCGACAAACCCAAGGAAACGTCGTAGTTGCCGCTTGGTCCGAGGTCGGGGTTGATTCTCCAAGGTGACGATCTTATCCGGCAACGGCCGGAGCTGTCCCTTTCCCACTAAGTATCCGAGATACTTTAGTTCTTGAAAGCCCAAACGACTTTTCTTGGGGTTTGCCTTTAACCCGGCCGCGGCAAGCGCCTGCAGAACTTGTTGTAGGTGGACCATGTGGGAGGCCCAATCGGGGCTGCATATAATAATGTCGTCTAAGTAGGCCCGTGCAAAGCCGCTACATTGAGCCAATGCGCGGTCCACCAGTCTTTGGAAAGTAGCCGCCGCTCCATGAAGGCCGAAGGGCATTCGTTTAAACTGGAATAACCCCTGGGGGGTTGCGAACGCCGTTTTCTCCCGGTCCTCTAAGGCAACTGGTACTTGCCAATATCCTTTCGTGAGATCTAGAGCGGACAGAAACCGGGCCTCGCCCAACTGATCTATGAGTAAATCGGCCCGCGGCATTGGGTATGCGTCGAACTGGGCTATCCGATTGACCTCGCGGTAGTCGACGCAGAAGCGGACAGACTGGTCCGGCTTGGGCACAAGGACTACCGGGCTTCTCCAGGCACTGTGGGACGGTTCTATCACATCTAGGCGTAGCATGTCCTCAATTTCCGCCGCTATTACCTCCTGCAGTTTTGGAGGCACGGGTCGCCAATGACTCCGGGCTATTTGTCCTTTTGGGGTCGGAATATGGTGGACGGCCAGAGAGGTACAACCGGGCCATGTGGAGAAGACCGGCGGACCTTCAGTCAACAGCTTGTCTAGCTCCTTCCGCTGCTCTTCAGACAGTGACTCATCCAAGACCGGCCTCTCCGGGGAACCCGGGTCCACCCGCCATGGCAAGGACCCATCCGGCAAGTCACCGGGGTTTTCGACCAATAGTCCCTCTTGCAAAGAGGGATCCCGGGCACACCACAATTTTAAATCGTTAACGTGCACGCGCTTGCAGCCGCGGGCCCCTGGATTGCACCGAACCTCGTATGACAGTGGTCCTAACACTCGGGTAACGGAGAACGGCCCTTGCCAAGGATCTCCCGTCGGCTTGGCCATTACAGCACGGGAAACGAGGACACGGTCCCCCACCTGGAATTCTCGAAGTCGGGTCCCTTTATCGTACCTTTGCCTTTGGTACGCCTGTGCCGCCTCCAGGTTGATCCGGGCTTCCCAGCGAATTCGTTCGAGCCATTCCTGTAGCCCCTGGACGTACTCGCAAAGGGGCACTCCAGTAGATACCGTGGGATCTACTCTCTCGCCTTCTACCAGACCGAGTATTCCTCGTGGTTGTCTGCCGAACAGGAGCTCAAATGGAGAAAAACCTGTAGAGGCCTGGGGAGTTTCCCTCAGGGCTAGCAAAAGGGGGTCTACATACAAGTCCCATGAAGGAGGACGCTCGTGGGCCATCTTGCGGATCATCGATTTCAGAGTTTGATTCATTCGTTCGACCAGCCCATCGGTCTGCGGGTGATGTACAGACGTATACAATTGTCTAATCTGTAGAGCATGGCAAACCTGCTGCATGAGTTGGGCTGTGAAGGGTGAGCCGCGGTCCGTCAGAATTTCTTGAGGAAGTCCCACCAGCGCAAAGAACTCCATTAATGCCCGGGCCACTCCCGCACTTTTAAGACTGGGTAGCGGGACAGCCTCCGGGAAACGAGTGGCATAATCCATTATTACGAGGAGATAACGGGCCCCTCTGGGTGTTCGCGGCAGGGGCCCCACGAAGTCCATAGCTATACGTTCAAATGGAGTATGGATCACTGGTAGTGGGGAGAGAGGGGCTCGAGGTTCCGCTCGCCCTGCTAAACGTTGGCACAGCTCGCAGGACCTGCAATACGCTCGTACATCCTTGGCCACCGTAGGCCAGAAGAATCGGGCTAAAATGCGCGTTAACGTATTCCTGACCCCTTGATGCCCCGCGCACGGGTGATCATGTGCGGCTTGCATAATAGGAAGTGTCTGACCGTGGGGTACTAACAGCTGTTTGTAGGGACCTAACCTCCCTTTTACCTCCCGGAACCAGGTCCCTCCTTCTCGGACGATGCGGGGAAGTCGGAGGCTGCGGCGGTGATCCAGGATCTGACCCTCACTTACCGCTATATGCCGGCGCAGGCCAGCCAGGGCTTCGTCCTGTTCCTGTGCTTCCTGGAACGCCGGGTCGTGGTCCCAGCCAGGACCGAGCCCAGGGGGGTCCATCCAGTCGTCTTCGGGAGCTGGCGACGCCGATGGGGAAGGATCCGTCTCCTCCGCTGGTCCGGCAACATCCTTCAGTAGGTGCTTTGGTAGGCTGGGGGGACGGCGCGGACCCGGATCGGGCATGGCTGCTTGTACTGCTTCCGCAAACTGAGGAGCATCGCGTCCCAGCAACACCGGGTAGGGAAGGCGTGCAACTCGCGCCACAGGTAATGTCCAGCTGCGACCCAGGTAGGTAATGGTGGCCATCACGACGGGGCAGCGCTCCTCATGGCCGTGAAAGCACACGATGACAGCCGTGCGGATCTCAGGTAAGTGGGGCGCCAGCAACTGGGAGCGGACCATGGATATGGAACTCCCACTATCCAGGAGGGCTAGAAGGTCCTGCTGTTCTAGCCGTACCGGCAGGACCCAAGCGGGCGGACGTCCTTCTGCGACGGACACTTGTAATGATAACTCCCCGCCGAGGTCACACTCCATCATGGGGCAGTCTCTTTTTAGGTGGCCCCATTGGCCGCACGTGTAACAGGGGCCTATCTCGGGCCCTCGTCGGTTGCCACCGGACCCCGGAGGGGGCCCCGGAAGCGTGGACCCTCCCCTGCCGGGGCCATCTCCTCCTCGTGCCAACGCTGGTAGAGGGAAACGAGGGCGGAGGTCAGGTCCACTGGGGGGACCCCGCGATGGTTGGGCCCGTGCCCGTCCTGAGCGGCCCGTGTCCTCTCGTGGCCCCAGCGGTACAGTTCCCGTTGGAAATTTACTAGTTGTCGTGGCTACCCGCCCCTGACGGCTCGGGTCGGCCCTAGGGGGATTCTCCCGTACTTCGGCAGCCTGAAAGTTCTCCCAGAGCTCTTGGGCCTCCCGGAGCTTCGTAGGCTTCCAGCACGCCAGCCAGTGTCGTACTCTCGTGGGCAATATCGCTAACAGCTGCTCAATCACAATCAACTCCACCACCCGTCGTGCGTCATCTGTAGTGGGGGTCAACCACCGGGTGGCAGACTCACGTAGCGCCGCAATCACCGCTCGGGGCCGTGCCGTACTCGGTACCTGTAGTGCCCAGAACCTTTGGCGATACGTCTCTGGAGTGATTTCCAAGCGGTCTAATATAGCCGCCTTCACCTTTTCGTAGTCGCCGGCATCGACCCTCTCCAAGGCTTTAAGGGCGGCTTGGGCCTCACCCGTCAAATAAGGCCCTAGTATGGGAGCCCACTGAGCCCTTGGCCACTGTGCGGCTTCGGCTGCGCGTTCAAATGCCTCTAGGAAGGCCTCCACATCATCCTCAGGGTTCAGCTTCGCGAGGGCTGGCCATGGGACCCGGGCGGGGGCCAAGCCCCCCCCAGCGGGGACACCTCCCCCTGCCGGTGCGGCTGTCAACACTTGCCGTAAATCCCGTAGTAGCGTGGCCTGGGCGGCCTGTTGTTGCTGAGCCATGTCACGGATCAGCTGAGCCTGATGCTCTGCCATCCACTGGCCGAACTGGGTGAGGTCCATTTCGTCCCCTGGACCCTTCTTCCTGGGCGAAGGGCCAGCCGCAGTCACCGCGCCCCGGGGTGGCCGGAAGATGGGGGCCCGTAAAGGGTTGCGGGCGGCGGACCAGCCCGCGGGGGCAGGGAGGCGCGGTAGCGGGCGCCCTACAAGCAGGCGGATGCCCGCATTCTCCACCACGTTGTCAGGCTCCGCCTCCTGCCCCTGATCAGCGCCCCCTGTTGCCGTGGTCCCCTTTCGACTGAGGAGGCCCTGGGCAAGGTTGTGCTGGAAATGCGGAGAGATTGGGCCTCAGATATGGCATGGGGAGGGTTAAACGTCACCCAAGCTCCCTCTTGCCTCCAGGGGTCAAGTTCCTTATTAGCAGTTCACTCTCTCTCGCAACCGCTAGACTTGGCTCTCCCTGGCACATCCTCCTCGGCCCATCCATTCTCCTGCTTTTATTCCTGCAGCCCCTTCCCAGAGCTCCCCTCACCTGTACCCACCCCCAATCTCACCCTTGGCCCCGCCCCCGTTTATAACAGAAAACGCCGGGCAGCCCCGCCGGAAGCCTCGTGCCCCTCCCATCTGTGACTCCGCCGCTCCTGGGGTTGCACTCGTCGGCTCTCCCTCCTCAGGGATGTCGCCGCGCCGCGCCCGGATCTGGGCGTTCCTCCTCCCGCCCCGCCAAGCCCCGATCAGCCCGTGCCGGGACCGAGCCACTCCCCAATGCCGCGGCCGCGCCGCGGGCCGCGAGGTGCCGCTCGTGCGCGAGCGGTAACAAGGCTTCTCCCTGTCGGCGCTCCCGCGCCGCGAGCCGGCGCGATGGCTTTGGGCGCGTCCCGGGAGGCAGCGGGGCCAGCTGGATTCGGAACGGCCCCGTCCGCTCCCGATGGTCGCGCTGGCGAGGTAGGTGCTCCTGCTGGGTTTGGGGGTGGCGGGGGTGGCGGCAAGTCCCGCGGGACGGGACACTAGATACCCCAGATTATTTACATATGATTCACATTCTACTTGCTGATGTCAATTTTTACAAGCCTATTTCAGTGGATCCCACTGATCAGATAAGAACAATTATAAGAACAGTCCTCTATGAGGCCCTATCTTTAGACTATATTGATCAGCCTACTTGTGACTTCCTTACCAATGAATTTCCTCGAGTTCCAGTCTTTTATGTATTGCCAAAAATACATAAGCCGGGGCATCCGCTCCCAGGCTGTCCCATAGTCTCTGGTACTAATTTTGTTTTTGAGCCTATTTCTCAATACATTGATTCCTTTCTTCAGCCTTTTGTCCAGAAGACAACTTCATATATTAGAGACACTAAAGATTTTATTAATAAGATCGAGGGGACCCCTGCACTGTCCAATGCTATTTTGGTTACGTTGGATGTTTCGTCCCTTTACTCAAACATACCTCATGATGAGGCTCGGCAAATATTGGCCGATACTCTTATGAGAAGGGAGAGTCTTGTTCCACCCACTCACTTCCTTCTTGATCTCATTGACATCATTTTTGACAGAAGTTTTTTTAGGTTTCAAATGACTTTTTTTTTACAGGTTAGGGGTGTAGCTATGGGTTCTCCCTTTGCACCCAGTGTAGCCAATTTATTCATGTCTCACTTTGAAACACATTGGATCATGAATGCTCAGGTTAATCCTTTTTTTGAACATATTTTGCTGTACAAACGCTACATTGATGATCTTTTCTTTTTATGCAGTAATTTTCCAGTGGAGGAATTTGTCAATTGGCTATCCATACAACAATTGGCTATCCATACAACTATCTATCCATACAACTATTAAGTTTACATTTCAAACCAATGGCTCAGACATCAACTCCCAGATTAACACCTTAGCTGTTAAACCTTTTTTTAAGAGCACAGACCAGAATTCTTACCTCCACTTTAAGTCCCACCATATTAGACATATTAGACAGAACATCCCATATGGCCAATATCTGAGACTGAAAAGGAACTCCACTCTGGAGAGACACTATGCACCTGTTGCATTAAGACTTTCTAAGGAACTGAAGGTGAGGGGGTAGTCTCCTCATATTATATATCATGCACAGGAGAAAGTAAAACAAATAGAAAGGGCAGATCTTCTTAGAGATTTAGACCATTCACACTGTTCCCAGTCCATTCACTGTGCCTTTGATTTTACTCCATTGGCATCACAAATAAAGACTATCATTTTGAGGCATTGGCATATAGTAGATAGGATTCAGGGCTGTCAGAACAGGGCTTTTATTGGTTTTAGAAGAACTCAGAACCTTCAGGACTCTTTAGTTTGCTCAGACTACTTGGCTCGTCGGCTACCTATTGCCCCCATTACTACAGAACACCATCCCTGTGGGAGATGTGCTATGTGTCCACAGGTATGGTGCACCAACACTATAGACATTCCAGAAAAGAATTTCCATCATGTTCTTAAGCATTTCTCTTCACGTTATACTCGGAAATCTGTGTATCTTTTAAAATGTTCCTGCCCATGTTTCTATGTTGGTTATTCCACTAGGGCCATCCGAACACGGATGATAGAACATAGATCTTGTATAAGAAATGAACATCTCGAATGCCCCCTGGTACAGCATTTTTTAGAAAAAAGATACTCTTGCAGTGACTTCAAGTTTGTTGTGCTTGAAAGTGTTAATACACCTCAGTATAGTCAGATAGATATTCAGAAACGACTCAGGCAATGTGAGGCTTATTGGACTTTCCGTCTTCAAACCTTGTACCCTGATGGTCTTAATCAAACTTTGGACTTATACTTCCTTTTTATGAAGTCTGTGTGTGTCTCTTTAAGAGCAGTCTGTTCCTCCTTTAATTACTACACTTGGTGAGAGTATATCTAACTATCAACCATACACTCCTCAAGGCGAGCAAACTTTGGAGATTAATTCCTGTGTTAATGACCAGTTGCCCGTTAGTAAAGTTTCAAGATTGTTGACGTGAGTGTTGTAATTCTCACAGTTTGTATACTATTAAATTACATGGATTAGATGAGAGTATATAGTGACAGTTATTGTATTTTTACAGTGTTATATCACATGTGTTAGATAAGAGTTTATAATGTTAATATATATTTTATATATCCTTTTATAGGAGTTGTACTTGGTAGGAAATACCCCAGAGCTCGGGAAGAGCCTATAAATTTGTTCTCACTTGAAGTCTCTTTTGTGGAAGGTACTGGTTAGGCTTCCTTTTCGATTAAGTTTTCAGTTTATAACAATTAATGGGATTGCTTGTCACTTACCTTTATATATTTTTGTTTATGAAGTCTCTCCATCTTCAGTAGAATTTATTTTCTGAAGAAGAATACAAAATGAAGAGCAGAATCTAGAGCCTTCGTTGTGAACTTTGTACATGCTCAGAGACTTTGTATTTGAAAAACATTTTTGTGAACTTTGTACATGCTTAGAGACTTTTTTATTTGCATTTAGAAATTTTGTGAATCCCAGTTGATATTATATGCATACTGACTACAGTATGTTTAAAGTTCTAACGTGCATATAAACTTGGTGTTTAGCACATTTGTTATCTGTGTCATTTTCAGTGCTTTGCTTTGGATTATTGTGTATACTGTATTCTCACGCATGGTGCCAGATTCAATCAGAAACTGTGGATTGTGTGGAGAAGGGGCTTTAGCACAGCGCCCCCTGGTGGTATTTCCCCAAACTATGGTCCTGAGAGGTGGGGGATGACCTGGCACTTGTTTCATATCTTGCTGCAGTATTACAACTGACATGGATGGTGCCATGTTGCTCTTATTTGGAAAAGTTTTTCCCTTTACCTTGCTCAGACAGGGAGTTAGTCATGGCCACGACTGCTTGTTTTCAACTTGTCTATGTAGATGAATCAGAAACTGCAGTAAATTCAGGCAATGTCATTAAAATTTTTGAAGTAGTGCTGACATTTGGATCCAGTGATTCTGTTTGCCTCTTAAAAAGCAATAATGAATGATTGCTACAGAATACTTGCAACTGCTAATTTACCTTGGCTGCAATCACACACACTAAGTAATCCACTTTCAATGTACTTTCAGTGCACTTAACAACTGGATTTTACTGTGTGCACTGGCAAAATCCTGTTGGAAAATGCATTGAAAGTGCATTGAAAGTGGATTATTTAATGTGTGTGAACACAGCCTTTGAATCAAATAAGAAGTTATTAGTTTGAGTTGGCATGGTAAAGTGTTGTGTTTTTGAGAAGCTTCCAAGTCCCTGGTCTCTTTGTGTTCTTATCCAGTTTCCTGGGAATGGGGCACTTGGAGTGGGAAAAACGTTAAATACCATGAAGAGTAGGCCATACAGGAAGTCGATAACCAGCAAGAGACTTTGTTGTAATCTCAGAGGTGCATCAGGAGGAGGCCTTCAACTGACCTGGAACTGAAAAATGAAACTGCTTTTCCTAAAAAATTGAATTTCAGTGCTTTTGAACTCCAGCTTGTATGGCAGGCTGGGAGGTCCAACACACTACAAAAACAGACACAAAGGCAGGAAGGGATGCTTTATATGCTGCATAGAGCCTTTTTGTGAACCCTTTGCCTTGTTTTATCCTGGGCTCAGGCACAGAAAGGTCATCTGCTCAGGTGGGGTAGATCAGGCTGTTCTGCCTACTATATATTGGCACTATATAGGTTTGTTTTTCTTGGGATAAGAGAGCATGGAGACTTAAAGCCCTTGTAATATTTGGATTTATCTATCCATCAGACCCCTAGAGGGATAAAAACTGACACAACGCTCCAAGATACTTCACTTTCAGCCACCTCAGCCACCTTTGTGTGTTCCAAAATGGGGTTTTTTTGGTCTCTTTTACTCACACTTTTCCCTCCTTGTAAACATACTTCTCTCTTTTTTTGAGTGTGTGTGTGTGTGTTTCTGAAGGCCATTTGGCCTGGGCCTCATGCTCAAACGGACTCTCACATTTGATGAATTTCTCAACGTGTTTTTGTGCTCATCATGTGCCATCATTTTTAATTTTTATCATTACCAGGGGCCTCAAAAGTTGGAAGTGGCCCAGGTCTCTCCGCACCTCTGACAAGGCCTGCTCCTTCCAGCTGAGATGTGTGTGTGTGTCACCTTCTCCAAGTTCTGATGGCTAAATCATTCAACCACAAAGATTCCCTGTTTACCATGGGACAACCAGCCCTAACCATTAGCTCTCATCATCAGCCAACCATTCTGGGCTATTAGCCTCCCAAAGGAATGATCATACATCAGTAGTGAAATGCCCCTCATTATGACAACAAGCTGCATATGCAAGAAAACCCTTTTTGATTTGTGCTATGCATAGTCCTGGCTTCGAGTTTCATGTGCCTGAGCACACTGGAATCCAGGATCTGACAGATAAATAAATGCCATCAAGTGGTGGACAGGCGTGTTTAAGTTGCTTCAGCAAATTAGGGTCTATTTGGTTTTAATCATAATTTTATTGCTGTTAACTTTTTCAGCAAAAACATAGTAGCAAGCTGTCAGCTCCTTGTGTCACAGAATTATGCGTTTATTGAACAAAGTTTCAGAGAATCTTCAGAACAGTAGCTGTCTCATACTGCCTCTGGTCCCAAAGAGATATGCCAAGAACATCAGCACAATTCTGGCTTTAATATATATTCCCTGTATCTCCGAACCCCATTTGTTCCTTAGGATGCTGAACTGACATTTTGGGATAGTATATTTATTTAACACAGCAAGGGCTTGGCAGTTATGGCATAAACTCTTCTTTTACATTTTTTGTTATAAGGTCCAAGAACAGGAAAGGTCAGGGAAATACACAAGCACTGGAACAGGCAAAGAAAACCAAAAATCAAGTTAGGCACTGCATTATTTATGCATTAGAAAATGGAACTGAAGTGCTCACTTCATACCCAGATAGGATAGCCAAAGCTGAATGTGAAAAGTTTGAACATTTCAGTCTGCTTACATATAACATTTGTGCTTACTTATTTTGACTATAGGGGTCAGTGTTGTATGACTGTTAGCAGGTCCCTTGGGCAGTGATCTCAAGTTGGCCAAAAGAAACATACAGCATGGCAATGTGTTGATGATTAATTAATTAACATCTCTTGAAGCCACTTCTGTCACCTGTAGGATCATCCCTGCCTCTCTCTCTCTCTCTCTCTCTTTGTGAGGTGAGAAAGGAGAGGAAAGACTTCTTTATATGTTCAGGGATGAGATGAATTAGAATAAAAGGAAATTATTTACTTCCTTAGTTTTATATCTGAATAAGTTATTATGTCTGCATTTTCAGGGGGCATTCTATTTTCGATGGTGGGGATTAAATTCAGGACCTTCTACAGTGTGCTCTATCATGATCCCTCCCCTTTATAAAACCAGCAGCATCTATATATCTGTACCTAGACTGTCATTCCACACATGCTCAAAGCAGCTTACATGGTTATTCCCCCCCCTCCAATTCTATCTGCACAACAATCCTCTAAAGTATCTTGGGCTGAGAGTGTGTTACTTTCCCAACATTACCAAGTCAGTTCAGTGGGACTGGGTGTGGGTGTCACAAGCTGTAAATTCTGCACACTAAGCACTTAAATCATACTGTGCCTTCCTTCATATGTATGGAAGACACCCATGTGGATATATATGGAAATTGATACAGGTACTGAGAAAGGTGGGTTTTTTAAAAGTCTTGCTATTAAAACTTGATCTGGTAACTAGAGCCAGATAAGATTGTTTGTGGGAACCCACATCAGACTTGCAGGCCACATTGACCATCTCTGATGTAAGGTAACCAATAAGCATAGCTGTGGACTTGGACATTCAGTGATGAGTACTTAAGAATAAAAGACAAATAGAATAACTAGTGAGGAAAGCTGTGTAAGTCCTGAACTACTACTACCTACTACTACATGCCTACTACCTCTCTGCATATCACACCTAATCCAATATACCTTCTATTGTCATTTTCCTGGTAATGTCATTTCAATATAATAGTGAGACACACAGTATATATGTAAACAAAAAGAACCACAGTTAATTTCTTTGAGCTAATGTCATTTGGCATCTGAAATCACTCCACTTTCCAATACATAGGACAGATGGACTCACATTTTAACTGTATCTGAAGAAGTGAGCAGCGACTCACGAAAGCTCATACCTACCACAGATTTTGTTAGTCTGTAAGGTGCTACTGGACTCTTTTCTGTTGAAAAGACCTGGGATAGCCTCTCTCTGCAAACAAAGGCTGAGGACAGACTGGCAGTCTGGCCTGCTCTGCCTCCGCTTCAAAAGCGGAGGCAGAACAGCCGTTCAGACTTCCGCATCTGCCCCGAGGAGGCGGCCTGGATGCATCGCATCCGGCACCATGCTCCTCCCACAGCAGCCGGGCACCACTTAAAAGTGGTGTCCCGGCTGCTGCGGCTCATTCCACCCGCCTCTGGCGGGTGTGAATGCACGTCAGGAGGGGGAGCCGCACGGCGTTTGCACGCCGCCGTAGGAAGCTGCCCACAGTCTGAACGCTGCGAGCGGCTTCCTTCCAGCGGCCTGCGAATGCCACGCGGTGGGGGCAATTCCCCCCGCCTTATTCTGCCACGCTGCGGAGGCACGGCAGAATACTAGTCTGTCCTCGGCCAAAGGCTGTCAGTTCAGCATAGCAATCTTTCAACCCACAACCTTTGAAACAACTTTGGGTTCCTCAGTGTAAACAAATATGAGAACAAATCCTGCTTGCTCTGTTGTTTTGGTATGAACTGCTGGAGGAGGGGAAATGCTGTGTTCCAGACACACTGAGAAATCACCCTGGCCCTGTGAGATAAAAGAATAAATGTGTTTTCCTAGGGAAGCTGAGTAGCTTGGCTTTCTTTTGAAAGGGTTTGCCATCCAGTTTCAGTAAGAAACCAGGGTTGGCATCTTGCACTGAAGCCCATAGGCTCACCACTGTGTGTATTTGTCCCTTTATGGGCAGAAGGGGAAGAGTGAAGAATGAATGGCAGTCAGAAAATGGACCTTCACTTGTTAGATACTCTTCTTACCCAGAAATAAGCCGTGTTGGTATGTCACAGCTTCAGATGGCTTCCAGCACCTGATATTTCACACAAATAATGACAATCCTGAGGAAGTTAGTATTGATTTTTCTCTCTGCCCTTGGAGCATCATCTAGTGATTATGGCTTCTTTATTTCTTTACACCTGCAACCAGGCTACAGTGGCATAAGCAAGCTAAAAACAATGACATCTTCTCCCTCTGCAAAGTGCCCCCCTCCTTTAAAAGCTTTCCTAGGTGGCATTCAAATGTTTCAAGCTGGGTCAAAATGGCCCTCTATACAGCACAGCATGATAGGGGTGAGTGCGTTCCCCTTCAGTTCGATAACAGCTGCCCCTTCAGGCCCAGGGGCTAAGTAGCTGCCTAAATAGCTTAAGGCAGCGATTGAATCCAAGAGGTGTTTTGTAAATGAGTGTCTATGACAGACAGAGCCAAGTCAATCCCCTCTTTCAGTATTTGCCAATCTCCTTTCTACCCTGGTGGTCTGAAGAGAAAACTAGAAATGGAACACTTGGAGGGAGGGGGAGGAGTAGAGGGGAAAAGAGCTGTTTAACAAAGTTTGAGTCAGATAGGTTTTAGAGGTTCCTTACCCACGGTAGGGATCTTGTTCTGTCTCTAGTCTCTTGAGGTGAAAGTAGACTGTTTAATGTGGTGGACAGTGTAGCACATATGTAGTTTTTCTGGGTGATTGGGAAGGAAACAGCAACAGCCTTTGAGGTAAAATCCTCCAGAGTCCTAAGTGTATGAAAAGTGACTGAGGGAACGTGCAAAGTATGTGGAGATGGTGAAAGTTAAGCGTCACAAATGCTGACATCAAGATATTCGGGCGTGCAAGTGATTCTTGTGAAGCCTGAATTCGCGAAGCCTGAATTCACAAAGCCTGAATGTGTCCCAGGGGAAAAAATAGGCATAAAAGGCTTGTATGGGCCACAGTTTAATGTGCCTATAGTCAGAGTCCCTTTGACCTACAGGACATCAGAGGGAGAATGGGAGATAGGAGTTTACTCTTATTTGCCTTCCATCATTCTTCTGGGAAATGACTTGGTCTCTCATATTCAGAAAGTCAGTGTGGTGACCAAAAGCCAAGGGGTTAAACAAGGTTCTAAACCAAAAGCAGAACTGAGAATGTCATAAAGGTAAAGGTTTCCCTTGCTCGAAAGCTAGTCGAATCTGACTCAAGGGGGCTGTGCTCATCTCCGTTTCCAAGCCAAAGAGCCAGCGTTGTCCAAGGACTTCTCCGTGGTCATGTGGCCAGCATGACTAAATGCCGAGGTGCATGGAATGCTGTTACCTTCCCATTAAAGCGGTACTTATTTATCTACTTGCAATTTCTTGCTTTCAAACTGCTAGGTTGGCAGGAACTGGGTCTTGAGCTGCCGATCTTCCGGTCTGCACTCATCGTCTTAACCTCTGAGCCACTGCAGCCCCTAACAATGTCATAAACCACCATAAACTAACTTTGCTATGAGAAGTGACAGTCCCTGGACTAACCTAGGATTGCTTTTGCAGCCACAAGGCTGTGAACTGATGAAAGGGGAAGGATCTGTGGTGGCAACAAGGAAGCCATGGTGATTGGCCTCTGCTGCAGCAATCAGGCACCAGGGCTGGCCACAGGGGGAGTAGGGGCTTCTAGGAGACCTGGAAGCCAGAGTCTCCACTCTGGTCTGGCCTCTGATATTTATCTAAACTGATATTTATCTAAAATGAGCCTCTCCCTCATTTGGCGCCAGCTTCAAGGATCTTCAGCATCAAGAGTTTCAGCAGCAATAGCAGGTTTGGTGATTGGATATGGCTCATGATGGAAAATCAGCAAGCTCATGATGGAAAATCAGCAGTGGCTTGAGGATTGGTGGCAGATAGATGTCATAGTCCCCGCTGTATACTGCATTGGTCAAGCCACATCTGGAGTATTGTGTGTAGTTCTGGAGACCTCACTTCAATAAGGATGTGGACAGAATGGATTGGGTGCAGAGGAGAGTGATGAGAATGATCAGTGGCCTGGAGACCAAGCCCTATGAGGAAAGGCTGAGGGACCTGGGAATATTTTGTCTGGAGAAAAGGAGGTTGAGGGGAGACATGATTGCTCTCTTGAAATATTTGAAGGGCTGTCACTTCGAGGAGGGCAGGGAGCTGTTCCTGTTGGCAGCAGAGGATAGGACTCACAATAATGGGTTTAAATTAAGGGCAGGAAGGTACTGGCTGGATATTAGGAAAAACTTTTTAACAGTAAGAGTGGTACAACAGTGGAATCAGCTGCCCAGGGAGGTTGGGAGCTCCCCCTTGGCAGTCTTTAAGCAGTGGCTGAACAAACACATGTCAGGGATGCTCAAAGGAAGCATCTTGTTATTTAAATATGAACTCTTGAATGGCTTTAAAACTTCAAAGACCAGTGTCACAGATGTAAATGCCAAACTAGTCCCAAAAAAGACATTACTTTTTAATGACTTTTACATCTTTCAGTGTCCTCTAGAAAATAGGTATAGGATTTAGGGTTGCCAACCTCCAGATGGGGCTGAAGATGTCCTGAAATTACAACTGATCTCTAGACTGTGTGTGTGTGCATATCTCCCCTTTTCTATTTAATTATTTAAAACTTCTATTCCACTTCTCCTGGAGAAAATGGCTGCTTTGGAAGGTAGATTGCATGGCATTATACCCAACTAAGGTCCCTGGACATACGTACCATGTTTTGTTTCAATAATTCAGTGTTCAAGGAAGATATCAACTCATAAAGTAGCAAAAAATTCAGAGAACGGATAGGTCTTACTTTAAACCAAAGGTCTCACTTTGATCAGCCAATTAGAAAGTAAAATCTTGATTGATTTTGCAGGAGCAAAATGTCACAGGGGAATGTCAGCCATTTTGTTCTCATACTGTGAAGTTTGAAGAGTGTTGTATTTTTTCAGCATACCTGTTAGGTCCCTGGAGCATGTGTCTTCTTTTTACAAAAGCTGTAGTAATACTTTGTGCATCCTTCCTATTGCTTCCCACTCTATTTGCTTTACCAGGAATTTTTCCCTTTGCATTTCAAACTTCAGCATTACTTCTCATTGCCTTGAATTCACTGTGTGAACGATGCCATTACAGTACTTTTAACTAAGAGCCTTAACTGCTGCATCAGAAATTTATTCATATCCTAGCTGGCAAGCAGATTGACATCAGAAAGAATTGCCACCACGAAACGTTGTTGTATTCTATGAACTGTGACTGCATAGCTAGTGACTAATTAAGGGAACAGTGTTTTAACTGCTATTGATAGCTGCTGACCAAGCAGTATCTAACCATGGCTCATGGAGAGGCAGGCCTGATATTTTTAAAGCAATTTAAAAAAAGGCAAGTTGTCCATCTGGTGATCTAAACTTGAATCTTGCAATACAAACTATAGGAACACTCTTCTGAAATGTAAACAATAACATGGTCATTATCTTAAGCCAGATGTTAGATGGTAGTCATGCAGTAGCTCTGTGGCAGCTGTAACTATGCAGGAGCATGGCTGTTTTGCCTCTAACAACTCAATAAAGCCTAGAATTCCCACTCCTTTCCATTTACTTGGAAATCTGGGGAGGGTACTGTTCTTATGGTCCCTGTATGGCTGGAGGCTAGAAAAGACCACTGGTACCTCCCCATGTAAGTTACCTGTTCACTTTATAAGGTTTTCCAGCAGCCATTGCATGATTTTCAGTCATACCAATGCACTGTAAGGCATGGTTGGAGTTAAGAATTTTTAGGCTACGGCAAGCACATATGGGTATTCCTGAAGTATACTGCCTTTCTAAATCCATCTCCCAGTTCCTTTTCTGTGTAGCTCAGCTCTTTTGGTCTAACCCCCCCACCTTCTTAAATCAATAAAGCAGGCATATATCTCTCTGTACAGAAGCACTCTATGATTTAAGTTTTTGCTGCAGATAGAATGGCAGAAACGATGCATGGATATTTGGAGAGAATGAAATGGAATATTAAAATGTAACAATAGCTCTTTTAGTGTCAGTGCTGCTTTTACTGCATATTTGTAAATCTGTAGGACTTAAACATACCCATTTGCCTCACTTTTTATAATGTTTCCTGTTTATCTCTATGAATCTTTCTTCCAAATGAGAGAGGGTGTTTTAAGCTGCAAAATCATGAGACAGAAAGGATCCACCTCATAATTTCCTTCTGCTTCCTTGCACTAGGACCAACTCTTGACTGATTTAACACACAGGCTTTGGGCTGCTTTCTTTTTGAAGGTCACAAGTCATTTTAAGGAATGGCTTTCTGTTGCTTTACACATGACAGCTGCCATTTCTGTATTCTTTTACTTTACCATCCAGGGCCATTTTCTGTTTCTTGGGAAAGCTCCATCCCTTGATCCTGCTGATTGTTGAGACTGGCCCTCACTCTGAAGTTCACAGATATTATAGCACACGGTTTAGATTTAAAGTACAGAACATCCTGTAGCTAGATGAGGTATTACACATGAATTATTCCTTGAATTCTGTGTTGTTTTAGCCAAGATTTTTTTGTGCTACCGTCTGAGATATGGGATCAGGGGAGAGAAGAGAAAAATACATTAATATTACAATTCAGGTATCAGGACATTATAAGAAGACTCTGGTAAAGACGTTAGATTGGCAACAACTAGGGCCAGGGCATTCTCAGTGGTGGCTCCATACTGGTGGAATGAGCTCCCAGAAGAGATCAGGACCCTGCGGGACCTTTTACAGTTCTGCAGGGCCTGCAAGACGGAGCTCTTCCACCAGGCTTTCGACTAAGGAGTCTCCACCACCACCATCATTACTTACATCAGTATTAAAGAGATGCCTGACTCCACCATTACAGCCGGTACCAGTCGTAGATATATGACAAAGACCGAGAACTGAAAAATAAAGTAACTGTTGCCTCCATCCTTAATGTAATAGTTAACAACTAGCTAGCACTTTATGTTTTAAACTGTTTTTAGATGGTTTTATCTTTGCTATAATTGTTTATATTATCCTTGTAAGCCGCCCTTAGCCTGCTTCAGTGGGGA
The DNA here is from genome assembly GCA_029233225.1 of Lepidodactylus listeri. Taxonomy (NCBI): domain Eukaryota; kingdom Metazoa; phylum Chordata; class Lepidosauria; order Squamata; family Gekkonidae; genus Lepidodactylus; species Lepidodactylus listeri. The sequence continues at coordinate 85,625,631 of JARCFY010000006.1, read as the reverse complement.
GGGTGGGGTATACATCAAACAAACAAACAAAATAAATCAATGGAAGAAAGGCCCATGTATAACTTCAGCCTTCGTGCTTCTGTTATGTGTGTGTAAAGGACCATCAAGTCACAGCTGACAGCTGAGGTGGTTTGTCATTCCCTTCCTCTGCAGCATCTTCCTTGGTGGCCTCCCATCCAAGTACCCACCCTGTTTAGCTTTCGAGATCTGACAAGATCGGGCAATACCATGCTGCCTTCCCTCTCGAATCTATTCTAGCCTTGACCAAAAAAATAGTTCTTGAGCAGCATTAAACTCTCTGACAGAAGTGTAAATGGCATTTTGCGTTTATCCCTGGATCAGACAGAGATTTACTATTTGGCCTTACATAAAACTTCATTTTGAGATATTGAAGCAAAAATTAAGTTGTTTGTTGACAGTGAACATATTGTCTAGAAGATGTTAAGCCCTTTGAAGGTTCTAATGCTGCTTTATGTGTCATGCACAAAATTGGTTTCATTCTTTTTTCAGGAAGATTGATATACCCACTTCATCAAGTTGCATTTGCAATAGAATGATGTGCTTGTCTTTTTGTCTGTTTAACTTACAGGTAGGCTAACATTCTGATTAGGGATCAGCCAGTGCAATCCTAAACAATAGACTTAGAAGGCATAACTCAGAAGTCAGTAAGCTTTGTAGGGTGCAATTTTGCTTAGGGTTTAACTGTAGGTATCTCTATGAAGATGCCCATTTTCTCTGCGTTCTGTTCTAGCCCTGTGGTATTTAGACTGTGTGTGTCTACTAGAGTTGCCAGCTCTGGGTTTGGAAATATCTGGTGATTTTGGGGATGGAGTCTGAGGAAGGCAGGGGTTGGGGAGGGGAGGGACTTCAATGGGGTATAGTGCCATAGAGTCCACCTTCCAAAGCAGCTATTTTCTCCATGTGAATTGATCTCTGTTGTCTGGAAACCAGCTGAAATTCTGGGAGATCTCCAGCCATCACCTGGAGGTTGGCTACGGTTACCATTCTCTAGGTGGGCCTGGGGGATCCTTGCATATCACACAACATCTCCACCCACTCCAAGAATGCCCACAATCCCCCTGCCAGTGCAACAATCAGACCTGTCAACCCTAAGGTTGGTAACCCTACTGTGTTCCCTTGCAGTCAATTTTTGATGCTCCAGTCTTATATAGCTACAAGTGGGGAGCCGCAAGAAACTTGTGGAAAGGGTGCATCCCCCCCCCTTTGCTTCCTTCCCTCTTCCTCCTTCTCCAACAATCTCCTCCCTCTTTCTTCTCCTCCCCTTATCTGTCAATCTATCCCCATCTCTGTCAATCTACCCTCCATCCCTGTTAACCTACCCCTATTTCCCCCCCTTCTCCCAGTCCCTTTCTTTCTCCCCCTCCCCTTATCTGTCAGCCATCCCCCATCTCTGTCAGTCTATCCCCCTTCTCTGTTAACCTGCCCTCTTATTTCCCCCTTTCCCATTACCTTTAGCTATCAACCTACCCTCTGTTTCACTCCCTTCTCCCATTCCCTTTATGTGTCAATCTAGGTTCATCTCTTTTGCCCACCTTTTCTCCATCAGTCTACCCAATCATTCCTACCACCCACCCCGGTACTTCACTCACTCCAACTTTGCAGCTCTCCCCCACCCTTGGCACTCTACTCACTCACCACTCTTGCTGATCTCCCTGACTACCTTCACCCTTGACATTCACTTACCCCCACCTTTGCTGCTCTCCCCACTAATCCCCTCAATCTTGGCACTGCACTGACCCCCAACTTTGTAGTTCTCCCTATCTACCCCCCATCCTTGGAACTCCACTACCTCCCTGCCCTTAGCATTCACTGACCCCCATCCTTGCTCTCTTCTCACCTAGCCCCCAACCTTGGCATTCCACTGCCCCCACCCTTGGCATTCTCTCTCTCTCTCTCTCCCTCTCCTTCCCTACCCTGCCTTTCTCATCTCTTTCAGTCAATGTCTCTTTGTGCTTGGGTTGCCTGTGTCTGCGCTGGCTGCTGGGTGATCACCGGCATAGAGGTTGGCATCTCCCAGTGCGGGAGGCAGGCTGAGTCAGCCTCTGCCAGGCAGCGGTTTCTGTGGTGGGACAAAGGAGGAGACTAGAAGGGGTGGGGGACAGCCTTTTGCGCTGGCTGTCAGGTGGTAGTTGCTGTGGATGATGGTGTCTTCTCCTGATGTGGGAGGCCTTTTCTTGGCATCTGCTTTGATTGAGATGGTTGGGATTTGGGAGGCCGGGTGGAGGGTGGCACAGGCAAACAGTTTGCTCCAGAGTCTGCTTCATCAGATGCATTACAAGTTATTATATGTATTGTTCATATGTGAAGACAAAATTGTATGCTTGATACACATTCCAATTTAATAAGCCTATTCTGAATGTTCATTTGTAAGGAAATGATCATAGTCTCTACCTCTGTAATCGTGTGATCTCATTTTATATCTTCTATATATCATTACTGGACATATGCAGTTAATAACTGTATTTGTGTTTCTGATCTACCTGAAGTGAATGTATCTGTCTTGGGCCATTACTTGACAGCCGTAGACAAGTGGCTAACTGTGAACAAGCTGAAGCTTGATTCTGACAAAACTGAAGTGATATTGATTGGGAAGGTTAAGGTTTTGGAGGGTGTGAACCTCCCAGTTTTTGACTGAGTCGAATTAACTTTGTTATGAAGGAGCATGAGGTAGAAGGTTCTGCATCTGTGTACTCACTCAGAGCCATGCAGCTTTCCAAGATGCAGGCATGATCTCCAGTGGAAGGTTTATGAGTCCTATGGTTTATGAGTCCTATGAGTTTCTCCTTCATCCTGTAGTCTTGTTTTCTTCTAAACTAAATATTGTCAATTGTAGGGTTGCCTGGTGAGGTCGTCAAGCCAGTGGGTCACTTACAAGGAGGCTTTGGGAGAGGAGAGGGGGGCTCTGGGGGAGGCAAGAGAAGCACAACTGAACTCTGAAGTGAGTTCCAGATGAGCTGCCATTACATTTAAAGTGGCAGCATTCTTTTAAAATGCCTTCTCTCCATTGGAAATAATGGAGGATGGGGCATCTTCTTTTGGGGCTCATAGAATTGGACCTCCAAGTCCAATCTTTTTGAAACTTGGGGGGTTTTTTGAGGAGAGGCACCAGC